>CM029275.1:35009061-35582930 GCA_016920895.1 Vaccinium myrtillus
ATCCGGTTTCGACGAGCCACGGGAGTGTTTGATGACTCTAGGTCCAAGTTATATTACCTTAGGGGTGTTTCACTAACAAAAAACTATTTTTTCCAAACACCGAGACAGGTCATTCTCTCACAACACATCACATAAAAAACCGTGAAAAACCAGTTTATTAAAAAAACGGGGTTAGTGGAACACCCCCAATTGCGAAACTCGAAAAGGGGCAGGTCTCGATCTCGCTTGTGGACCAAGATTATAACGCACTATCTGGATTCCCCTACTATTATAGGACCAATCTCCCCTCCACTTTTATTATGGTCTAGTCCAGTCCAGTTTTCGGTATTTGGAATCGTTCATTCTACAGAGCTCGTCGAGCTGGTGCACCACATAAAAAATTAACTTGATCGAATGTCGATATGTACATGAACAAAACACATTTGCGAAAGAAAATGGGATGACAAAGTAATTTGAAATTTAAGTTGCCTATTTTTTTTCTTCTACAGCTTTGTTTTGTGTATGTACCTATTGATGTTAGATCAAGTTAATTTTTTATGTGATTGTCGAACTCGACGTGCTCTACAAAACGAAATTCCGATTCCAATCATAGTTGCAAGCCCCTCCTGAGCCAACTGGACCGGACTAGCCCATTAACAACTGGAGGGGTGATCTGTCCCCTATCATAAGCCCCTGGTCTTTTTTTACTGGCCTACACATATAACCCAATAATTTGAATGCATCAAATAAGCCCCTGGTGAAAGCAAAGAAAGAGTCTGACAAAATATTGAAACCATTTCATTACCTTGTCAAAACATCACAAATTCATTCTTCTGGAACAATTTTGGACATTGTTCCAGCACCACTGAAGGAAAAAGAAAGAATGTAACGGATTATAGATAAACATTTGAATTTGCTGGTGAATTCTGACCAATCTGGAATTATCCACCGGCGAAAGAAATGAAAGATAAGGAAAATAGTGAGCTATATCATTTCCAAATTCACCAAATGCTATATCAAGACTGTAATATAAGGTCCGATAAAACTTTCAACATTTGTTTTACAAGTAATCACAAACTGGAAACCCCCGGAATCGATGGCTGACTATCGTGAAGCCGGAGTGTACGGAGCTTCTCTTACAGAAGTATCTGCATCTGGTTCTGGTCCGTCGATGGCTGGCTTTATAACTGTAATGAATAGCACGTTATAGAAAATGCTAAAGATAAGGAGAGAAAACGCTAAGTACGCAAGAAAAGACGGTGAATATTCCAGCATTTCTTCCCTCATTTGATCTCGTCCAAGATCCAGATCTGGAACTGCATTGGTTTAGAAACAACTAGCATCAGTCCAGAAGGTCTTTTTCAAACATCCTTTTTGCATGTCCATGTTTTAAGAAAACTGAAAGGCTTCTTGTGTTTCATATAAGATACCGAGATACAAATCCAGAAGTAATGGAACCATTCAGAGGACTTGTGAGCTTTTGGTTTCTTAGTCACATTTCTTTAAGCTTCTTTTATTTTCTCAAACTAAACCAAAATACATGTGTTGAATCCATTATTTGGTAAAAAAATAAGCATATAATTCCATAGATATCATCCATATGCCCTCTAAGCTTATTTTTTCCCCCAAAACACCAATGGACTCTGAAGTTTTTGGTACTCTTTTCTCGGCAAGATTACTGTTGGGTCCACTCCGATTAGTATGTTCAATGAGGCTGGGATTGTGCTCCTCGTGACCCATGAGGCTTAAAGCCTCATGTTCCACACTCCCTCCCTTTTTGGCTAGAAAAGTGAGTTTTTGAGAGCTGTGGGTGTCGTCGGTGTGTACTACGAACATAGAACAAGAGCAAAGAGAAAAGGTGAGTTGAGTGTGTACTCTTCCATTATGTCCATTGATAATGAAGTAGTGTATTTTTCTCCGTAAAATGGGTATTCCGGTCAAACTACCAAATAATTGTCTTAGTGCGTGTCAAGTGTGCGACTCCCCGATCCCCCAACAATTAAGTGTCCTAACATAGGCATACAGCTAAGGAACTTGTCAACTGGCCTCAATTAGCTATCAAAAGTTGAGCAAAGGAAGTTTGCCTACTTGCACATTGGCACAAACGTCAAACATTATAGTAGAAAACCAAGTTCTGCAAAATTACTCATTGTGATCTTCAGTTATGATGCCATTACCCTCTTTCCCATTCTCCAATCCAAATCCTTGGATGCCCCTTTTTTAGGCGACATGTCACGGCGTTTTTTTTCCCTCTTTAAGTGCAACGTTTTTATAACGTTGACATTTCTCCCCTTTCTTAACCAATTTTAAATGAGATCCAAGCGAAACATTGAGGCCATGGGACAAGCATAGTGGGAACACAACTAGTATTGTATGATCAACAAAATTATTGCGACTATGACATTAAACCGGCTGCAGGCAGCATCAAGATTCTTAAAACAATGTAGATATATAGTTTCTTATTTCTTTGAAAGGAAACGGAAATTTTATTCTCCAACTACTTCTATCCTATCTGAATCATCAGTCAATACGTAGAAACAATAATTCTCAACGAAACATAAGACAATGAAGGAGGATAGGGATATCAGCTCCTCTTACTAATAAGTAACAACAATGACAACAGTTCATACACAGCTACTTTTTGGAACATTTCAGTCATTAAAAACTAGCATGAAACATATACGAGCATTTTCATGGCACAAGGTTAGTTTTCTTCTTTTCCATTACCCTAATGGATTTGATGTATTTTCAGTTCATATCATCATGTGAGTGATGTGTCAACCAAGATAGAGCATAAAACCAATATGACGCTACAGACACCTAAATGAAAACTTTTGATATCATAAATCGAGTTGTATATGAGCCTGTTTTCATTTTTTGATAGGATGAAAGCATTCTCATACATTGCCTGTGCACTTTTGTCTGTGACAAGAAGTAGAAGTTCTTGACTGCTATTACTTAAGCCTTCATCACACAAAACCTTCTTGTGTCATTTTAGTCTGAATTCTCGGAGTCAAACGCAACTTATGATCTGCAAATATCTAGTTCTTCCAATCTCGCTAAATTTCAGCCAATACATCCCACTAGTACCCATTTTTTGAAAATTTTCAAACTTCATTTTTCTTCTTTTTATGGGACGAGGAACCTGAGGTAGCGTCACTCTGGACCCAATCCTGCAGGTATGAACCCCAGGGGTTAGTACAGTAGTCACCTGGCAACCAAGGCTTTCATCCAGCATTTGCCTTCCACCCACGAACTATTAATTGTTGTGTCGGGATTAGTCGGTCCATTGAACCAGATACCGATTTATGCAAAAACCAACTAAACCCTTCAAATATGCAATGATCCACAAGCTACAGTTATCAATTTCTAATAAAACCTCAAAATTTTAAAGAGGGCCACATCTGAATTTCTTGCAAAAGCCAACAGGTAAATTTCTGCACCCAATTTGTACATAAAAATTTCAAACTGCTTCGATAGGAGTTCCAACTTCAGAGCAATTACTGGTCTCCCTAACCCATTTTAGGAACAAAAACTGAACTTCGTAAACAGAAATCTACTTCACCATCTCTTCCCAAATAAGCAAAGTTGGCTTGTGTACATCACATATCATGATCAAATTATTTGTGGCTTTCCTCAGTCGTCTACATAAATGAAAACCATAAACATGCACATAACTTCTCCCCCAAAACTCACATACATGTAGTAATTGGGCTGCAAAAGAGCCGAGCCGTTCTTTGAAGTATTTGAGCTTGGCTCATTCATAATTCGGTGAACTCATAGTTGGTTAGTGTTTATGAAACTCAAGCCCGGCTTGAGCTTGAGTCATACAAATATAAACGAGCCAAACTCAAGCTCTTTAAGTAGAAGTTACTGAAATAATCTAAATTACTAAATATAATACTCCGTACTAAAGTAAAATATTTTGAATAGCTCGAGCCGAACTAACTCAAGCACATCTCGTTTATAAAAGGAGTCTAAAATTCTGATAATCGAGCTCATTTATTAACTTAACGAGCCAAGCTCAAATGAGCCCTTACCTAGCCAAGGCTCGAGCTGCTCACAAACGGCTATTTACACTTTGCAGCCACACATGAGGGAGAGAGAGAGAGAGAGAGAATTACCACTTATCTTTGGGCGTGGGTCGAGTTGTTTCTGTGAGAGAGATTCAAGCTGTTGGTCCAGCTTTCGAAGGGCTTCTCGGGCCTTATCCGGGTCCACTTCGAACTCTGATTCTCTCTCCACCGCTTGACGCCGCCGTGAATCCAAATTCATGAAGCTTACTCCCCTTCTCCCGAGTTCAACAACATCCCCACCCACCAATCCAAACCCTGAGGTCGAAATCCTACAACGCTTCCTGAGGAGAGAGAAAGGAAGAACTGATTGTGGGTGCGGCTGGAGAGCGAGAAAGTGCTGATGGAGAAGAAGAATCATTTGGAAGGAAACGCAAATTCACTCCAGAGAGGAGTACTCTGAAGTCTGTCTAACCGATAATATCAGTGTAACTAAATTTACCAGAATTTTAGTATATATATATATATATATATATATTTATTTATTTATTTATTTTGGTAAAGACCATCCGGTAACCACATTGGCCCCGACTAATCCGGATTCGAGCCGGGTAGGACCATAAAGGCGGCAAAGCTCTCCCAACCAAGTTTTAACATAGCTGCATTTCCAAGTCTCGAACCCGAGATCTTGGTTAAGCTAGCACAACTCCTTATCAGCTGAGCTACGTGTTTGGTGGTGTATATATTTTTATTATAGGATGACGTTCGTGCATGTATATGTGGGCTATAAGGAAATCGGGTCATTCAAAAAGTTTATTTCGGTAATCAATGGTTTAAATATATTTGTTAATTCTTACATATAAGAGTGTTTTTGCGTACCATATGTGGGCCTTGGTCTCAAGTGGCAGAGTTCAATTCCTCTCTAGGACAAGTATTGCGAATTACTTGGCGAGTCGGGGCAGTGGTTATTTTGAAAATCAAATAGGATCTATATCGCATAAAAAATTATAAATTCAAAGTGATTGAAAATCTAGATTTTATTTTTCAAAATATAAACAATTTTTTGAGATGTCTAAAAAATTGAAAGTAGACAAAAAAAAAAAAAAAAGTGGGACAAATGGAGTAAGTATGCGGATAACTTTGAAAAAAGTTATCAGAAGAAATTTAGTTTGTTAATTTTTTTTAATCCTTTTTTGTAGTAATTTATTAATTTTCTGTAATTAACCTAAACAAAAAACTACAAAATGTGTTTTTAAAAATATGTTGGAAACAAAACCAGCAATTTAACACCTCAAAAAACACCTTGCCTAGTATGGGTGGCTTTGCTTTTAGGAGCAAACAAAGAGGGATAGAATTGTCATCTCAAAATAAAAAGGGACAAAAGGTGGAGAGTATTACAATACCGAAAGCAGTACAATTGGTAAAAAAAGGTGACCTTATTTTGATAGAACGCTGCTGCGGGTACCCCAATTGCATCTCACTTCATCGGGGCCGTCCAAACACTTTTTTGGGCGGTTCAGATTTAAAGTGTTTTATGACCGGTCATAAAGCACTTTAAATCTGGACCGTCCAAAAAAGCGTTGGACGGCCCTGATGAAGTGGGGTGCAATTGGGGTACACTTGTTGGTGTACCCAAATCATTTCCGATTTTGATAGGAATAAGTAGTATAATACTCTGTTGCGATACCCAAAACTACGCCTACATGAACTTACGTTAGACGGATCGAATTTGTGAGAAAGAGCAACCCATAAAGAGGCACACAACTTAGAATACAACTTAGAAGCCAGCAAAGATCTCTTTCCTATTGTCTTCCTTCTCCGGTTCTCATTCACCCCTCCAAGTCATTCCATCCCTACTCCGATCATCGATAATTTTCACATCTTTAGCAAATTCTCAGAAATATTTTCACTTTGAGTTGAACCTTTCATACAAATTGCCGAAATAATAAAAAATTCAAAATACATACACGATTTTTGCTAGTCATTGTGTCAGCAGTTATGAAACTTAAGTCTTAGATAAATTATGGTGAATTCTTTTGTTTCCTTTAAATTCTTTTGCTTTTTTGGATAACATTTATAATTAATGCCATGTTGAACTTGAAAGGATTGTGGAAAAATAGGTGTTAATTAATTTTTGAAAAACAACCATAATCCAAAAAAAAAAAAAAACTCATCATTTGACGTTGACTATTTTTTGACGTTATTATATTTTGTTATATGATGAAATTAATTTGCAAAATATCACAGCGAGTTCTAAAAACAAGAAAACTCTATTTAGAAGTTGAAGGAAAAAAAGACGAGTGATAAGCGAGTAAATGTTCACATTGGCGCCCCCTAATTTATCCTTGTTACGCCCATTTAATTTGTTACTTGGAGTGCAATACTTTGTTGGAAAATGCTACAATACACACCCCTTATTTAAGTGTGTATCATACACACCCCTATAAAAGTTACAAATTTTTTTGCAAAAGTTACGAATTTTTTGTAAAAGTTACGATTTTTTTTTTTATAAATCGTAAAAGTTACAACTAACTGCCCACGGGGATTATAGAAATTGGTTGGATGGCATCACAATTTACATACATGCACTGGTATATTTTATTATAATAAAAAGAACAAGGCAGTAGCCTTGGAGAGAGGAGGACAGAGGCGAGCATCACATAACCGAGCATGTCAATGTCTTCCACAACGATGTCCGGCTAAACTCCCTCTTTTTAGGGCGTAGATGAAACTTGTACTCCGAGTAACGTAGATTTTATTGTTTTTGCTTGATTAATTATTCGGATTTGGTTGTATGATCTAGATGATTTCATGTTACGAAATTGGTTTAATTTTTCCCATATAATTATGTGTTTGATATCCGCGGTTTCAAATACTTTTTCATACAACGGTTTTAATCAAATTTGTGGTAATTGACTGTGATAGATTATACTATCGTAAGACGCGTCGTGCTATTAGACGGTCTGTGCCATAGAGACGGATCGTACTAGTAAGACGATTCGTGCTAGGCGGAGATAATCTATGCTGCTTGATGATACACAAATATTTTTAGGAGATATCGCAAGGGCCGCGAACCCAAACGATGTCCGGTGAATCCGAATTAAAAAATCCTCAATTGCAATAAATCTAGCTTACAAAGGGTCAAGTGGATTCGAAACCCTAGACTTTTCTCTCATCGAATCTCTTCACTTTTTAATTGCTTAAGTTTAATTTAGTTTTTATAATTTTAGGAAATCAAACCAAAACCTCTTTTTATCGAATTAATTTAGAAATCAATTGAAACATTTGCAATTTAGCCTTTTAATCCCCGAGGAGTGATACTCGGTATATTTACCACTATTCGTTAGAGTAGTAGTAATTGTTCAGTTTTACAAATTATTTTTGATACGGAAACGACACGATCCACAAGAGAAGAGAAGATAATTAAGAAGGAAAATGTAGAGAAAGTTGGTCCATTTTCGATATTTGTTTCAATTTTCAATTACATAGAGATCTTTCAACCTACAATGTTTTTTATGATTTTGAAACCTTCGTAATAGAGCTCGTCAAAAAACTATTAAACAAGATATATATTGCATATTTTTTGAAATACATATTGAGATGTATAAACAATTAAAAGTTGACACACAAATCGAAAAATGGACAAAGAAAATGAGACGGAGGGACTATTTATCCTTCTCCATTAGGCTTAGCAATCGAGCCTGCCCCGCCCCGATAGGATAGGGTTTTTTTTCCCCTCATTTTTTCCGGTAATGGGTAGGGGTAGGGGTGATTTTGGAAAATCCGCCAAGGATAGGGTAGGGGTAGGGGTAGGGGAACAGTTACCCCGCCCTGATACATATATGATTATGAAAGGGGAAATGACCGTTCAATGGGAAAAGGGGCAAAAAATGCCAATTTCATGACACACTTCTTGGCAATGGCAGCAGCCATGGGAAGGAGAAAAATAATTCCACATAAGTGGTACCATAAAAGAGATGGACAACATTACCCCTCAGGGTGTAAACCGTAATTAAAAAAAGCCCCATCCCATATATCGTTCCCCCCCTCTCTCCCTCTCTGTGAAAACGTAAATCCCTAAAATTTTGAAAGAGTAAACCCCTTTGCCTCTCTCTCTCTCTCTCTCTCTCTCTCTCTCTCTCTCTCTCTCATCGACAGAAATGGGGGAATTCAATGGGGAAGAAGAAACCCTAGATTGATCTGATTCCGAAGTCTCCCTCGTCCCCCACAGCTTGTCAATCTTAGTAATGTACCCTTTCCACGTCCCAGCACAATGAGTACTCTTTCCAGGAGCCGCAAGTTGGAAGTGGTAAGTGATTTCCCCATATTTATACTTTCTCCTCCCCTCTATCTATCCATATGGTATATTTCTGCAAAATACGATTGTATTTGTGTGTCCATTGTACGTAACCCAAGTGATATACCACCATTGTACAATGGGATTTGGATCTGAGTTACTCAGTAGTATACCACCATTGTACCCCTAGTTGAATGTGATATGTTGGTGAAGTCCATCAAGTTAAGAAAAAAATACAAAATCATTTTGGAAAACATTTGGATCTGAGTTACTGAACTTGTTCTTTGCATTATATGATCTTGCACCTTCGGTCAAATTTGTTGCACCTTCGGTCAAATTGGTTGCACCCACAGTGTTGTAGCATAGCCTCAGGTTGTATAAGGCTCTCTTCGTCGGTCATGCTTTTTCCTGTTATAAAGAAGTTGTAAATAGTCAAATATCTGGAAAAAGAATACTTTCTTTGGGCAAATGGAATTTACATTATACTTTTTTGAACTTCTAGAGATTAAAATATGTATAGTAAGTTGTTCGATACCATAAATATTTTTTTCTTTAGGTTTTAAGAATTTCTATGTATTTGTACTAGGATCTGTTGTTCTGTTTGGTGTCTTATGTTTACAGGGTAGTGGTAGATTTGTATGAATTTATATAAGTTCATATAATATGGTTTAATGTTGAAACAAAGAAGAGACAGAAGACCCAAGTCATAAGATAATGTTTTTGTTCTGCCTTGACTTGTGTCCTCTTCATTTATGATTCAGTAATGATTTCGTGTAATTTTGTATCTCATTTACCAACCAATTGAACATAAAAGCTGCCCACTTGTATGCCTTCATTGTATCTATGTTATCACCATAAACAGCAGGAAACAATCGACTACCCACAACATCCTTCGCCGTTGGGCATAGTAAACATCTCAAGGCAAACAACATGTAAGCCCTCTGAAATAGATCATCATTTAGGTTGTCCTTTTCTAGCATAGCTTTCAAGTGACTGAGCTTTATTGCCTTGTACGCATTTTCCAAATCTGGAAAGTCTTCTTCAACCTTGTCCCCATGTACGTCTAAACATTCTATTGGCACAGCTATATGTCCGATGGGGAATCCCAATACCCTTGCAAAATCTTCCTCGGTTACTCGGCAACGTAAGCCATTCCTAAATTCTAGGATTCGGTTCTTCGGATTAAACCTTTCAGCCAACTTCATCACAAATTCTCTATGAAGAAATGGACAACTAAGACTGAGGAGAGTTTGAAATGGATTTCGCTTTATCAATGCATCCCTTTTGTCGTCCGACAATTTTGCATTCAATTCGACAAGTTGTTTGGGTGAACATCGAGTCCTAATTGAACTCTACATGTAAGAAAAAAATATGGTTAATTATTTTGCCAAATATGTGATACATGATAACAAAGGAAGTAGGAAACATTGCGAATCATCAATTTGAAGTGGTACCTGGACCGATTTAGTCTTGCTCTTCAACTTCTCCGGAACAGGAGGAAGTTTAGCACGCTCCTCCTTGGCCTTTTTATCATATATCTCTTTCCAATTTGGTACTTCATCTTGATACCATTCCGAAGCCCGGAACATCAACTATTATGCAAAATAATCAACTACTATCAAATATTAAAATAATCAAAATTTTATTAAGTTGTACTAAATATGATAACATACCACTGTCTTGGAGACATAACTAGCATATGTTTTTTTCCCAAGGCCTTCCTTAAGACCGGTTGATACATCCTTGCTGCATTTAACAAACTATTATGGATTAGAACTATACAATTATGAAAATTACAAGCAATGAAATCAAATCACATGCAAGCTTGACAATCGGAATCAACATATATGAGGTAAGGTTGAAGAAGACTCACACAAAGAGATTATAACCATGGCTATGTTGACGCCGCTTTTGTGGAGGCTGTTCGAGTTCACCCCCTAAGGGATTCGATATTTCCCTCTCTCTTCTTCGAGTTTGGTCCTTACTCAATGGCATGTTCCTACAAGGACTTGAAAACACAATCTTAATAACTGGTATGTTCCCATAAATTCAATGGAATACCATAAATTAAGTCAAACTGTTTTCCCCTTTTTGTATTTTGATCACATAATCTAAAAATCAAATGCAACTTAAACAATGAAATGCAACTTCCAATGTCATAATCTAAGCTAAAACAGTTTTGTCTAACTTAAACAACTTAATGTCACACCATAAACTTAATCTAAGTCAAACTGCTGCAGAATTATTTCCCAACTTACACAATTTTGCTCTCATAATCTAAGCTACAGTAGAAATGCAACTTCCAATGTCACACCAAAACTTGAGTGAAGATTTTATCTAATTTACAAGATAGAACATAGATTAAGATCAAGTTCTTCCCAATGCAACTTAAACAATGAATACCTGCATAAGGTGACACAATACAAAAAGGGGAAAGATAGCCAGAATGCAGAATTATTTCCCAACTTACTTTTTTTTTTTTTGGAACTCAACGCTTATTTGCTCTATGAATCTTGTTTTGACCAGAATGCCATTCATTAAATTTTGCAGAGGGGCAAACACTTCAAATTACTCTATGATTAACTTTTGTACCAAGTTCAGCAAGTTATAAACTTTCACTTTGGCATTCTATCAAGCACTTGGAGTGAAAGAACAAGAATGACTAATGATCAAAACCCAACAAGAATAAAACAGGAATTAAAGAAAAAGATGATACCATGATTACAAATTCAGGGACATAACTGTTGAGATTCATCAATTGGGACACTATATGTATAGCCATTCGTAGGCAAACTAGAACAAGGATGTAGAAATTTGTAATCAATCAAGTACCCCCATCAAGACTCTTCACTCTGTACCAGAATTGTAGTATATTGTTGGGACACCTCAAAAGCCTTGCAAGAATGAAAGAAATACAGATTTTTCAAATAGTTTCATAAACCAAAAAGACTTATTTGCACAGTTAACATTACTTAAATGTGCTTGTAAAATGCCCTTAGTGCCTTTGTCGTCTTCCTCACATCTGAGCAAAAACCAGTTTGTCTATATATAATATATACCTATACATATATCAGTAAAGGAAAAACCAAATGGATCTAGGACTCCCCCCCCCCCCTCCTCACACACGTTCTCCCATGTCGCCATTGAAACCAATCTGAAACCTGATGGAAAAACCTAACCAAGCCTAATCCAAAACTCTGTCCTAAACCACATTCAACCCTTTATTTTCTTTTATTAAAACCCTAACCCAAGCTCCTTGTCTCCTCCAATGTGTGTGTGTGTGTGTGTGTGTGTGTGTGTGTGTGTGTGTGTGTGTGTGAGAGAGAGAGAGAGAGAGAGAGAGAGAGCCTTATTTAGGGTTTTGCTTCATAGTGTCACGTGGTTCACAAGACATGGATAGATGGAGAGATGAGAGGAGGTATCTGGTTGGCCATGACCGATCGGACACGCCGAGAGAGAGACGAGAGATGACCGACTTCAAGAGCGGCAGTGATGGAGAGAGTTTGAGAGTTTTGTTCTTCGGTGGAGAGAGTTGTTCTTCGTCAATTTTCTCTCTTCAATGCATAAAACTTTATTCTTATTCTTATATTTTTATCATTACAACTAAAATCCATATCATATAGTAATTATTTTTCATTTTTCTTCTAAACAGTAGATTTTGGTTAAGTGTAATAGTTATATTTTGTAAACTTTTTATTAGTTGTGCTCATTAACTTTGGAGTCTAAAACTGATTCTCTTAATACATAAAAAAATAGGGGAGGGGAGGGGAGGGGAGGGGAGGGGCGGGGTGGGGCGGATAAACCCGTTACCCAATAGGGGCGGGTGCGCGGGTATCCATACATTACCCGGTTAGGTTGAGGTGGGTTAGGGGTTGTCTGGAAATTTTAGGGTCGTACCCGGAGTCATCAAAACTCGCCCCAATTTGCCCCGTTGCCATCCCTCCACTCTACTGTTTAATTTTCTCTTCCTTTTTCGAGTGAAGGCACCACTCTGCTGAGGATCCCCATCTTTTTGGGTTGGTGAATTCTTTTGATGCTACTTTCTTTGGTCCACCAATGAAACGAACTTGCACTTTGATCTGACTGGGTTCTTTAGGTTTTGAAAATCATATTTGAAGAAATAACGTGTTCGTATCCCATATCCGTGTCCATGCTTCTTATGTTTTTATATGTGTTTTATGGCTTTACTGTATTGTTTTTATTGGTAGTATTATATTGAAGAGTTTGATGCAATGTGGTTGTGTTTTTGCAGTGCATTTGCTTGCTTGACCATATTGTGTTGATTGGTTTTGTGTTTTTGAATTGCATTTGAATATTTGTTCAGTTACTGTAGTTTTTTTATTGGTAAAATGTTGATGTGTATTATGCAAGTTGTTTGTGATTTCGGAAATCATTGGATAAATTTAGCTGTGGTGTTTTTGATTGGTATGAGATTTGAATTATGCAGGGGTTTGTGATGAATGTGCAACCATCGGAGGCAGAAGCACGATTTGATATTCGATTTTCACCAACGACTGATCCAGATATTTTGAAGAAAAAGATTGCAGATGAATGGGCCCTAATTGCAGAGGTGTGCAATTTTTCTTCCGCCCTAATTATGTGTTGTTTGAGTAAACTTTAGAGGTTTACTGACTGCACAGTGCTTTAATAAGCATGCTGGCTCATTTGCTCTTGCAATGACTATTAAATGGTGCTTGGTACTATTTTAGATGTTTGTCTCTAGGTGTGTATATATCATTTCTAAATGCTACATCATTATCCTATTGGTTATATTTGGGTTGACTTCGAATTATGTTACCCCTCAACATTCTTACATATGTACCTCATACAATGATAGAGCTGCATTGACTTAATACCCACGGACAAAGATACGTAAAACATAATGTAACGGCAAAGATTTTGCCCGTTGGTATTGAGATTTTGCCCGTGGGTATTGAGCTCAGTTTACGGTGCACACTAATTGTTCGAGTGCACGCTAATTGTTCGAGCCATGCCTTCACTTTTTTCCAACCAATAGATGGAAAGCTTTTTAATTTTCTCTTCCCTTTTTTTTTATCCGTTTTCACTTCCTTTTTCATTCCACTAAACACACTTTAAAAATGAGAAAGTATTTGGTCCAAAAAAGAAATCTAAAAAATATCCAGAAAATGCATCCAATTCTGAAATCCACCCGGTGTACCGGGTAAAATTGTACCAGACCTTGCTTTAAATTAAAAATCGATCGAAGAGAAAGGAGTCGACCGACACGCACTCTGCAAAACAGTAACGCAGAATAGAGACATACACGCGTATATACATATGTAAACGGAAAGAGAGAGAGAGAGAGAGAGAGAGAGAGAGAGATGAGGAAATCCGGAGCGGAGAAGAAGAGGGTGAGGAAATCCTCGGGGGCGTTACAGAACGGAACCAACAACAGAGATCCCAATAACACCGACACTCCTCCTAGGGTTAGCATTTCTCTTCTCTGTTGTCTTAAGAATTTCCTTCTTTATTTCTCCATTCTATTCTGCTCTATTCCTTTAGGGTTTCTTATTTTTTGACATACCATTTGAAATGATCTAAATGAAGGGGGTGCCACCGAGCCGACTTAATTTCTGATGATGGTAATTGTTGCGTCTGTTTAAGCATGGGAATTGTATGAATTAATTTTGGTGAATTAGCATGCCAAAGGTCTCTAATTTTAATTTTTTCTAATTAGTTTTTTTTCTGGCCTACCATTCTTTTTCTGTGGAGATTTGGAATCCCATGAATGATCATCCTTAAAAGTGAAATAAATGATCGTCCATAAAAGTGAAACAACCCAAATCGCAGAACTTATATAAAGGTTTTAGAACTAATTTGAAGGTGGGGTTTTTTCCTATTCTATTCCATTTAGGGTTTCTTATTTTCCCCATTGCATTTGAAATGATCTAAATGCAGGGGGCGCCACCGAGCCACCTTAATTTGTGATTTTTTTTTTTTGGGCTGGGGTTGATGATGGCAATTTTTACGTCTGTTCTTTAGTCGGAATGCTATGGCTTTATTTTGGTGAATTAGCATGCCAAAGGTCTCTCATTTTTTAGTTTTACTGATGAGGTTTGTTGGCCTCACAATCTTTTCTCTGGATATTTTTGTGTCCCATGAATAATCATCTTTAAAAGCGATGAATGATCGTCCTTAAAAAGTGAAAAACCCCAAATCACAGAATTTAGATAAAGGTGTTAGAACGACACTTAGAGAGTGTGGTTTTTTCCAATAGTTCTGATTATTTCCTTTTTTTATGGGTGGATATTTACCCAGAATTTATGTCAATCGTCATGATTTATTGATCATGATTCAGTGGTGTGATGAGTGATATGCTGGTCAATCCTAAATTATCGTATTAAGTTGTGAAGAGTTGTCAGTGCAGAGTATGGGGGTGGTGGGGGTTATTGAACGTATATCATCATTGGTACTCTGTTGTGGGTTGGGTTTTGGAGAGAAATGAACGGTAAGGGTAGTTTTTTTTTTTGTGTGAATTATACACATTTGGCAGCAGTGCATTGTAGTAGGTTTAAGTTTTGGGATTATGTGGTGTGGTGTTGTGGCCTGTGGGGAAGCGGCTTCGATCTGGTTTCTTGCTATTTAGTGGGTGGCTATGGACTAGAATGCTTCAGATGCTGATATCTCTAGTGGGTTAGGGGCCATATGGTGTGGGATGTTACTCTTTATCAGGGCGGTGTAATATTGGGAGATGGAAGAGTTGCCGACTCTACGGAGAGATTATTTGGAGATGCAAGGGATACAAGCTCGTGATAATTTTTTCGATAGAGGATTTTTGGAGCTATGTAGCAGATAGAATTGAAAGCAAGTTGGTGTACCTGAGCTCCAACCAATGTTGCTTTTGGATTCTTGGGAGTGTAGTGTGCGGCTCAAGGAATGATTTTCAGTACAGAATACAGATAACGTCGTTTGAGGATGGAACTTGATTATCAAGTCGTGGTGTTTGTGCCATGCTGAGTTGGTGTCACTTCTGCTTGTTCAACGATCAGTAGCTTGGGAGCTTTTGAGATCTGTCCTATCTTGGTTCAAGGTGGCTTGGGTTTTCTCGGACAGTGTGATTGAACAACAAAAGTGGCAAAGAGGAGGGGTGTATGGATTTAATTCCCCTTTGTTTGATGTGGCTTCTCTTGTGTTAGAGGAAGAAGCGTCATTTTAATGATTTAGAAAGCAATGTTCTAAAAGTCGGACAAGTCGGCGACTAATCGGGCAAGTCGTCTAATCGGAAAAGTCGCGAATCGAAAAAAAATCAGACAAGTCGGCGACTAATCAGAAAAATTGGGGTAAAAAAACAGAATTTGCTAAATTTTTGGGTCAAACTCAAAACTGTGGATGAGTACAGTACATTAAAAAACAGTTTTAATAATTTAATTGTCTCTCTATCTATCATTACGAGAGGCTAAGGTTTGTGGTTTGTGGTTTCCACTTATAGATTGTAGAATATACATTAAAAAACAATATACATTAAAAAACAGTTTCCACGTACCGTAGATTGTAGAATAAATCAATAAATTAACACACTGTATATTGTTTTTGTGGTTTGCCACTAAGGATTAATTATTCTTGTTGTGGTTTTAGTTGCCACTGAGGCATTAAAAAAGTAAAAAACAGATTGTATATTTTTATTTGATGATTTGCTACTTATGTTGTTCTACTTACTCAAAACTTATGAAATGATGAAGGAGAATATATATTTTAAAAACAAATAAAAATCTAGCCGACTAGTCCCCGACTAGTCTCCTAGTCGCTAGTCGGCAGCCATCTGACCTGGGATGCCTTTGTTTTCAATATATCTTAACTTAATGGGGATTTTTTTTGGTTGTCTTAATAGGTTGTCAAGTGTCGAGCTCTTAGAAGTAGTTAGAACTGGTCCCCAACCAATGCAACAGGGAAGTAAACCAATTGTGAGTTTGGTGTGGTCTTAAATGTCAGGCGCTTAGACTCTAGTTATGTTCTCGTACATGGTTAAAAGTTCTGCTGCATAGGTATAACAAATAAGAAATTGGTTCTTTTATAAGAATTAAATTGTTTAAACCGAGTTGTTATCTTGAATGGCTTTATTCAATTTAAAAGCTTTTGTTTGACTTATTTTTAGGATGGGGGTCTTCCTATGGGTATTATTTGTAAAGGTTTCAATTTCATAGGGCCTCTCTTGAATGGCCATATAGCCTTACCCTGTTACCCATTGAGAAGTGAAGTATGAGGAATTTGACAAAATGGGTATATCCTTGTGATCAATGATGGTGAGGATGTGTAGGCGTTTTATCTTCACTGGAATAGCACTTACCATGAAGGCCGGCCTGGCAGATAAACCAAATTGGTTGCATGATTTATGCAAATTTGGTACCTCCTTTTCCCCCCAATAGTCATTATGTTCTTTTCAATTAATGATACTTCAACAAGTAATTTGTGTAATCTTGATCAATGATGGCCGTACTTTGTGTTTGAAAAGTATGGATTAGAAAGGCTTCGAAAAATAACCCTTGTTTCAGCTTGGGGCAATTCTTCTTGAAAGGCCCCATACAGTAACTTGAGAGTCCAGTGAGATACAGGACACCTCAATATTTTCTTGATAGCTTTTCTGGCAAGAAGTCTTTTAAAGATTCTTTAGTGGCATTTGGAGTCCATTCTTTTGGTTGGTACATTCGTACTTCTCTGCCAGTTCCCGCATTTTACTTTTGCGAAAAATGAGAACGCGTGGTTCATGTTTAATGGAGTTGCGTGGAAGTTGCTGCTGATCAATGGGATTTAGAGTGACGACAATGGTTGTGCTTAGAAGTCTTGTTGTATTGTAGGCAGTGCAGAATTTCCAGTCGCAGCTGAATTATTTTGTGGTCATAACTTCCCTCTAGACCTAGCGGCTATTGTACTTGTAGTCCTGAGTTTTCCATCTTACGTCCTCTTTAATTTCTGCTTTATCTTTGGAGATGTTATTTATTCTTGAAATTCCCTCCCATCCGTGTGGAAGATACCTTGCACCTGAAAATTGTGTAATGCAAATTCATAATGACCATTGACCAAGATATTGCTGCATGTCATGAAATGCATTATTGACGGTGTTAATTTTTAATTCGATCTATGATATCACTTTCCAAAGAGTATTTTCATTGTATTTGCAATGAAACAGACCTTTTGTAATCCTTTATCATTCATCACTGCTGCCTATCTACCTTAATTCATTTTTTGTTTGATACTGACTGTTTTCGAAGCACTCGTGTTATAGAATAAATCATTGGCAACTATAGTTGGTTACTTGGTTATCATATCTAATGTTTGATACTGATGTGAAGCCAATTGATTTTCTGAACTGTTTGCCGGAGAAGGATGGATCTTGGCTTATGGTATCCAATTTGTATTCTTTTCTTTTTTCTGATTTTCATTTGACTCTCTTTTATGCTATACTTCAGAAACAAGCTGCCAAGAAGGATGTGTTTCAGTTGTTCGCAGAGAAGGTGAGAAACCACAAAGAACTGGAATCTAGGTGGGCCGTCTTACAGGAGACACGTGTGGAATATTTCAGAGGAAAGGATTTTGCTCGCTTCTTGAAAAAGCATCCAGAGCTCAAAGATATACTAGAATCAGATAGCAATACAGAGATAGAAGACATTGCAAATATTCTACTGAGCAAGAATCTCTTAGTGCGATGTGATCGTGTGGTGAAAACTGTTCGGCCTGGGAAGAGAAAATTGTCTACATGGCCTGCACATTTAGAGATCTTCCCTGTATGTGTATTTTGCCTTTAATTCTTAGAATTCTACTTTCTATTTGGTTCGAAGCCACTAGCTCACTGACTCACTTGAGTTCACTCAAAAGCGTTTTGTTTTTGAAGTTACTGAATGATACTCTTTGAAAAAGAAAACTTAAATGCATTGTCGTCCCTGAAACGAGGTTTGGAGTTTGGACTGTACTAGCCGAGTTGTTCCACTGGTTTGTATCATTGTGTGCTATGTGCTCTGTGGGATTTTTTCTTTAACTTGGGTTTGTCTGATGCTCTGACTTTGTCCATTATAAAGACTCGACGTGCCTTTATATAACTTTGCCTTTTGGCATGCTTGCATACTTCGTGTCCTCCTTAGATCGGCTCTAATGAGAGCCTTGTGCACTAGATCCCCTTTTTTCATACTTTCCCCTGTAGATAGACCTAATGATTGATAACGTATAGGTACTACTTGCCGTCATTGCAACAGTGGAAAATGCTTTTTGGGCAATGAAATTTGTAAGGCGCGACTGCACAATGGAGTGGGAAATCAATGAATGAATATTGTTTGGTTGCATATAAGGGAATGTGCAATGGAGTGGGAAATCAATGAATGAATATTGTTTGGTTGCATATAAGGGAAGGATGCGATCTAAAGCATTGATGATATAGGTTGCTATGTAACATTTTTTCAATATCGAGGTCAATTGTGAAAGCTCATGTGTTTGCATGCCTGTTTGTTTAAACAAATTTAAACTTAAGTATCTACATGTTTTTGTTTAAACAGACTCTGTGACTCTGTATATCATGCTTATAGTTTGTCTTTTTATGGGATATAGGTGAATAGGTGTTCGAGATTTTAAGCAAGGCACACAAAATTGAGCGAAGAGCCATGATGTCTGATTTTGTATACGATCAATGGCATCTCTGTTGTCAAATGTCACAACCGACAAAAATTGTAGAAGTTGCCACCGTCTCTCGTGTTACTGCATATAACTTTGCTTCTTTAATGAGGGGGTTCGTCACTTCTTTGTGTGGTACCTTGATTATATTAGGTATACAATTATGCTGATGCAAAACTAGTTTACCTATTGGGATAGTGCTATCATTTGTGGAGTCTGCAACTATACTGTTTGCTACTTTTTTATGGCCTAGTTTTAGAAAGGATCCAAAGTGGCATAATTAAGCATCAAGATTTGTAGTTTGCGGATGCCCCTATGGGGAAATGACAGCTATAGCAGTGAAGGATTCCCTTGTCTCTGATTAACAGGTCTTACATTCATGTTCAGTGCGTTGTCTACTTTTTACTTGGAAGTACTGTAGAGCACATTTTTCTAATTGATTACTGAGATTGAATGTGTATATAATTTGTTAATCTTTTTGTTGCAGGATCAAATCTTTTCCGAAAACGATGCCTTTTTCGCATGGACTTTCGTAAACCGACGACCACTGTGGCAAACACTTTTGTCATTTTTCTGGCCTGTGTTGACGCTAGCAATCTGCTTGTTTCCTGTATATCCCCATCAGGCCAAGCTACTCATACTCTATTCCTGTGCTGGGATCCTTCTGCTTATACTTTCCCTGTTATCATGTAATTCTCACAGTACCATTTGTGCCTATTTGAATTTTGTGACAGCTAACTTTGCATCCTTGGAGCATTTCTTTTAGTCGGTAATGATTACTGGTGATAAGTATGAGTCCATGTTTTGTTATTGCCAGAAAAGTATCAAAAGTTAGCATTGTTCACTCATCTATCCTCGTAGTGAACTTGGTGACAAATATTTCTGGTGGGCAGTTGACACGTTGGCACCATAATGTGTCTATTCATTTTACGAGCATTTCATTGGTCTCCAAAATTGTGTTATGAACTAAGATGTATTTGACAATAAAAAAGATAAAAGACTTAAATTAATCCTAGGTTTCTTTTTTATTTTGTCCACTTGGTTCTTTATGTACCAGACCAGACCAAATTCTCTTTCTCAAATTTTCGAATGATGGGTGACATTCCAGGACCATTTATGTTCAACTAGTAATAAAAGTGAATAAAACTTGTACTTTACTAGTTTCAGAGTCAATCACATCTGGCTTTCTGTTTCGCTGTTTGTCTTTATTTTCTGAGGTTTGTTTTTCTTACTTGTCAAAGTAGTGATCTCAAGAGGTTTAATTTCTCTTTATTTCCAGTGAGAGCTGCAATCTTTGGTGCAATATGGATTCTTATCGGAAAGAGTGTGTGGTTTTTCCCCAACATCCTCGCAGAGGAAGCAACACTGCGTGAGTTATTCCGTTTCTGGCCCAAGAAAGAGGAGGGGGAGCGACCGAAATGGACAGCAAGGCTTTTCTATGCTGTTGTGACTGTGCTGGTTATATTGCTTCTGAGGCACCATGCACCTGATGAGGCTGCTAGAGCAAGGTCAGTTCAGTACTATTTTCTTTTTAGCTAAGTACACTACAAAACTGTTAATTTCTTTCCTATTTATGCTTGCACAATTTAGCTATATCCCTTCCCAGTGCAAAGGGTGTCACTATGATAGCAGGTCTCAAAATTTCTAGTACCATGCATATTCAGCTTGACACCCAATATATAGGATTAGTTGGCCTGTTTTTGAGGAAAATTTATGGACATTGACCCACTTTAGAAGGTTAATTACATTTTGTTGTTGTTGAGTAATTCTTAATGTTTAGAATCATTGTATTGTGCTCATTAGTTAGATGCTTTGGACTATGAATGAAGGAAGCATGATAATGAGCACAAAAATAGATTTGGGTCTTTAGACCTCCCCTCTCTGATGCCTTTCGGTTTTGATTTGGGGGCATGGTTATGCAGCAAAACGTCCCTGTAGCTCCTCGTTTTTTGGAGGTTTAGGAGGGCCACTATCTCAGTGATATTTTGAGAGCAGCCACTTTGTGCATAATGCCAAAGGTTAGGTCTATCTCCAATCATCCCCGCCCATGCCCCCAATGATTGGGGACTAAATGGGTTATGTTATTGTTGTATTAGAATCATTGTATTCAGTTGATGTATACATGTTAAGCTTTAAAAGTCGTATTAGAGAATGTGAGAAGGGGACACCAACCTTATACAAGGGAAAAGGAAAAGGAACAATGAGGAGAGAAACAAGAAACGAAAAAGAAAATTACAACTCCCCACAGTGTAAGGCTCATTACACTGTGGCAGTTCTTCCCTGCCATCACAGCGAGGTCCGATAACTTCTGACTGCTAGATGCATCACCTACAGCAAGGTCTCCTTTTGTTCTTTCTCCTTTTTATCCTGCTTCTGTCCCTCACTTGCTCTGCCTCCTACCCTCGGCTCTGTTTCCCCTCCTTGTTCCTGCACCACCCTGCATCAATGTGCATGCTTTGGTGCTCAACTCCCCTCATCAACCCTGCAAAACTATTGTTGAGAAGCAAAGGCTAAGAACAATTGCCTGGTCTAAGGATGTTTTGCTGTCTTTTGGTTTTTGGCCTCCAGTCAGCCCTAGGCCTGTTAAATCCAGATTGCTTACCAAATACCGATCCTAAACCTGTTAAATCCTTCAACTTTGCTCTGGCCTGCTTTAGCATTATATCTTGAGGTAAAGTCCTGGGCTGCTTCGATGACCCCTCTTTCATAACTAAAGGACTTGGCATCATCATTCCACTTGTCTCCAACCAGAGCCAGACTTAAGTCAAGACTCCTGCTTCTCAGAACGGATAGAGAAATCTGACCTTTGTTACTGGGCCAGTGGGCCATGCAAAGGCTTTATGCTCACCCAGGCTTGGCTCAAAGAAACTCGTTGGACTATATCTGATTGTGAGTTGGGAATCGCCTAACATTGGGCTATCCTCCCTATCTACGGTTTTAAGTCCACCTGCTTCCGAAACGCGAAAAAAGCCTTGGCTGTAACCATTGAACCTTCTCATATTCATTGGCCCAACTTATGCAGGATGACAGCCACCCTGCTCCAAAAGCTTACCCAACCCCCATCAACCTTTCTTGACAGCAGTGCGTGTCTGCAGCCCTAGCACTTTTGTCAGGTGGTATCGAACTGCCAATCTTTTGGTATTTGAATAGATATTCCTCCACCGAAAGGTGCCACATGTCCCAATACTTCTTCCTCTTCCCTTTTATTCTGTCCCTTCCGGCCTTCCCAGATCTTGAAAGAGCCATCCCCTTGAATCATTTTTTGGTGTCAGATACGGGCCTTAGTTTTCGCCATTTTCATCTGACAGACACAGTACAAAGAAATATGGTTACTGTATTCTAGAATTTGGTAATGAAGAGCAGGTGGTGGATCGGATCACATTGCGAATTCTTTAGTATTTGGGATTTAAAGATGCAATTACTGTTATCTAATGATTCCTATTTACGAATCCTTGTTGAGATGACTTGTGTTTAGTCTTCTCACCTACAAACGGCCTAATGATCTCCATTCGCAGCTTCCATGATTCCCCCGACGCACGCGCACACAAATACACACACACAGATTCTATGGTGGGAAAATGCTGTTAGAATCAGCTTCCATGATTCCCCTGACGCACGCGCACACAAATACACACACTGAGATTATATGGTGGGAAAATGCTGTTAGAATTGTTGATAATGGTGGGTTCTTATATTGGCACATCCAGCTATGGTTCTGCTTTGCTGTACGAATAAAAAAAATTCGGTTGTCATTAGTGCAGAACTGTGTTGATGGGAACATGTGAATAGGTTAACATTACAGTCTCTGGGTTTTCTCTACGCTATTCCTCTATTATATACTTTCTAGTGACTAGTGCATTAACTATGTACACCTTAAAAATGATTGGTCATGCTATTGAAAGTGTACGGAACTCTTGCACCTTTTTCTCCTTGAAACCATCTTCGAAAAATCTTTACCAATTCATGGGTCTGAAATAGTGACTCTTTGCTTTCAGGTATCAAAAGCGGGTTTATAACATAATCGATGATGTTCTCGAGTGGTCACCAAGTTTGGCTTTGTCTGGGATGATGGAAAAACAGCAACCTGTGGTTAACACCACTGATCCCAACACCAATTTTACTGATGGGACCGAAGCAAGTTCCGAAAAAATGGCCCCCCCTAACGACATGGACGAAGAAATCTTCTCAGAGCAACATGTTGATGGAGATGATATTCGAAACGTAGAGGACACTGAGTCCCCGTCAGTGTCACAATGATGTAACATTATAGAACATGGAATATGCGAAGCAGACAACAGATTACAGTTTTTTTTTTTTTTTGAACTTTCTGGTTTCCGTTATTGATTTATTCGAGTGTAGAACTGTGTAATCTACCAAGATAATAAGTGTTGGTTTCAAATTTAAGCTTATTTTGATTGAATTTCTTGAATTGCTGAATTCTCACTTGTTTTCCTTTTCCTTAATTAAGCTATCGCTGGTTTGTCGTACATTCCTCTGGTACCATTGTTCAGGTATGCAGTTCATCGAGGCTCCAATGTCCAAACAAGTTATGGATTCTGATTGTAGTCTTTAGAACCTTTTTCTATCATTAGACTAGTATGGGCCTTGTTGGCTAGTATTTCGAGTGGTTAAGTTAATAAACGAGCTCGAGCTAGTATTTTAGGCTATTTTTGTAGAGAGCTAGAGTTAGCCGAAGCTTAGCTCCAGTATGCTCACAAACACAATATAGTGCACCACTTCACTATATTCGAGTCATCTATCTCCAAGATTAATGGTCCATATTTCAAATAGCATCCTACGTAACTTACCTGTAGAATACTTTTAATAAATCTAGACTATTAAAAATACTTGTAGACTCCTCGAATTACGCACCACAATTCTGGGACTTGGGGTTCTTGTAGTGACCCAAGTCACTATATCCACATAGTGACCTTAATTGTGAATCATCTGATTTGAAATCGGAACCGTTCATTTTTTCAGGAATGTTGAACACATTATGGGTACAAAAAATTATAATCGGAGATTGATAAACACACAATTGAGACAAATTTGTCTTACGTTGTATTCTCCAAATGATATTGGTCATCCATATAAATGGTATCCGAACATATGGTTACTAATATTCAATTAATTTAATTTTTTATAAGAATGATCTACTTAACATTCCCGACAAATTGTGCGGTTCCGATCCCGAATACAAATTATAGAGGGTTCACAAATGAGGTCACTACGAGAATGTAATGACTTGGGTCACTACGGGTACCCCAAATCCTCAATTCTCTGGTGTATTACACTCGCATTAAGACAGGGTCTCAAGTAAATGTGAGAATTTATGACACGACACGATAACACGGACCGAACAAGACATGAAGTTAACGGGTTAGTATTGAGTATTTTTTACACGAAAACACGTATATGACAACCCGAGAACACGACTAGTAAATAGGTCGAGTTCGGGTTCAACCCGCATAACCCGAGAATGACACAAATTAACATGTTCGTGTCGACATGGTAACCCGAGAATAATGTGAATTAACCCGCATGACCCGAGAATTAACTTGGATTAACCCACATAACCCGAGAATGACGCAACTTAATCATGTTAATTCGAGTCGTGTTCATGTCAAATTTGGCTTAACAGGTTGTTTCCAAGTTAATCATGTCACAATCTGTGTTGTGTTTGGATTGACACGATTAACAGTAGGTCAGGTTAGGTTTCATTTTTTTGACACGATTAGTTAAGTAAGTCATTTTGACACAAACCCAATTCGACACGACGCCTAGCCCCAGCCCCACGAGCCCGAACTTAACAGTCCATGTCTCCCTTTTTCTTACCTCTCAAAGCACGTCAGTACTAGCAGAAACTGAGCTTTTTTAGCTCTATTTACATCTCCGAACAGCCATACAATTTCTGGAAAAAAAAAACCATTTCCCTTTCAAGTTTCAACATAGACGCACAATATAAATCCCCATGCAACATTAAAGGCAACAAGAAGGCAGAAACAAACATCTTCCAAACTTTACATGGTTCCTAACCTAATGATGAGTATCTGAACACTCCCTGACTTGCATTCAAGATCTTCACAAGTTCTTTATGTACAAAACCCAAAAGAGAGCAAAGAGGGTAACTTCTTTCTCTTCTGTTCTAACTAAAAGACCGATCAAACGCAAAGCCAAGAATGATTTGGCACTGAGCTTACAATAGCCAAGAATGATTTGCCGTGCCAACAAACACGTGTCACAAATGATTCCACCGTTCCTGACTGGTGATACAAAATCCTTCATCCACCACCACGTTAGATCTTTGTTTGGATCATGGATTTGAATAGGTATTTTCCGAGGGGAAGAAAAACCATAGGGAGTCAATAAATAAATAAATATAGCTTTAACATTTCTTTGTGATTTATTTATTTATTCTCCCCTTAAATTTTCTTTTCCCTCCGTAAATCCCAATAAAAATGCCTGATCCAAACAAAGCGTAGGCCTCACTATATAGCAAGTGCCCTGTGTGAGGCTCTACTGTAGTTCTGATACTGGTCACCGCCATTTGTATACCCTCGTGCTCCATACGATTCCGTCACTTCAGCCCCTTTTGATTCTGCATGATTACTCTGGGTTTCCGCAGTTTCGCTGCGCAAAGGCTCAGAACCTGAATGATCTATTTCTCGAGCTGTGCAATTTGAAGCATTAGAATCAGACTTTTTTGCAAAACGGCCTCCGGTACCCCTTGCCCTTCTCATAGCATGCTGGTGGCGAGATTCATGAAGATATGGCTATAGAAAAAGAGAGGAAAACAAGGCAGATTATAGCTACGTAGAGACATTAAAGCTGCAGAAAGTAAAGACAGTAAATTAAAACTGCCAACTCCATGACCTCACAATACATATATCCATCAACGGAAAAACGAACTAAATGAGCCATGAACCAGAATGTTGGGGAAGGGCAGGGTGTTACGTTTACCCTTAATAGAAAAAGGACTTCAAGGTTAAAACAGCTAAAAGGGGAATCATACGAACATCAGATTGCCTATGTCAGGTCCAGCATATTCAAGCAAAGAATCCTATTCACGGAGCCTACAAATGTCTTGAACTTCAGAAGAATGCCAATCTGATGACTAAATTCGAAATGTAGATGCGAAACCTATTGAAATTTAAATGTTCTACAATTTTCTTCCGACTTATAAGCATTCGTCCAAGTACTAAAAGGTGCGCCAGGACAGAAGCCAAATTGGCTATATGCACGTATATCTTCTTACTTGTAGACATCCCAAAAACAGAATCTCGGGATTATTTGATTTTTCTCTGGACCAGCTTACGGAAGCAGTGGTATTGGAATACAAAGCTGACAATATAGATCTAAAAAGACAAATTAAGGTTGTGTTTTGCAACATTGTGTTTTGTAACATTGTAAGTTTGTATTTTATATTTACAGAATTTAGAAACATTGCTTTTGTTGTAGTCTTTTTTGGATGCAACAAGACGAAACAAACAATAACTTCATGAAAAAATGTAAAATAAAACCAAAAAAGGGATATGTTTAGTGAGATTCTTGCGCGCGCGCATGTTGGGGGTGGGGGTGGGAATAGTGCACGGGAGGAAGGAAGATTTCCCGAGGAGTAGGGAGTATGTGGGAAGGTTGTTGGAGATTAGGAGAAGGTAGCAGAAATGGTTTCTGGAAGAGGGCAAGTAAAGAAACCATTTCACTTACAAAGTTTTGTTAGCCTTTGAGATCTCTTTGGAAAACAAAAACTCCATACAATTGTGTTTTAGTCACCAACTTTCCAATATTTTGAAAAGAAGAAAGCAGGAGCGTCAATACCACTTAAATGCTATCCTGTTTTGGCAACATATCATCTCACCCAACAACAGGATATGTTTTTGTTTGCTTCTGTGAAAACCAAAAAGACAAAAAAATTGGCACACAAGTATATGCTTTTGGATTTCTTTCGGAAAATGTTATTTGGTCTCTTTCAGCAGGAGGGGTGAGGAGGGGTTGCAGAGAGGGTCTGATCTACTATCACTATGGTTATCCATCCCAACATCAGCATTTCCGCAACTGCTGCTGTTGCAACAAATAAGTTGGTACTTCAATAAATAAGTTCATCTGCAATAAACTGCTTGTTTACTTGAATAGAGAAAATTACTAAACCACCATGAAAGCATTTGAAAAATGGATGAGTTTTGGAAAAAAGACAATAGAGTCAAGATATTAAGAACATCTACTGAGATATGAAACAAAGCGAGAGCCGAGAGTCATGAACGATTTTGAAATATAAATTCTATGATTTCCCAAATTTCCAGATTATCAGACATTGGAAATTAGTATAGGTCACACATTTTACTAGTGCAAGTTAGAAACAAAACCAAATTCAGAGTTTGCTTTAAAAATTGACCTTTCGAGCTTTTATCAGCTTCTTTTCTAGCTCTGCTTTAGCACGTGACTGCCTTCGCCTCAGAATCCCATGGTATTGTTTCGCATTTACATACACAGGCTCTTGTGCCATTTCAAGAGGCAGAGGCATTCTGGTATGATGCATGTCAAGTAAATGAGGAGGCACCTGCCCAATCCACTAATTCTTTAGCCAGTAACTCAGAAGTTGGATACATTTGACAAGAAGAAATACATTCATTGTACACTGCAAGTCAATAGTTTATACCGTTAATGTTTTGTTTTACTTCTATCGACAGATAAAATCAGGGATACTCAACAAGGACTTATTAATCATTATCATAATTAAAAAAAATAGTCCCCACCTTCCATCAAGTAAAACAGTTCTACCAAATAGAGAACACTTGAAAATGTATTACTAATAGAACAGAAAAAAAGAGTAAAAACTCCACCAAAAGACAAAGGGAGTAACGATTCATAAGCATCCTTGGTCCAGTGAAACACAAGCTCCATTCTTGTTGATATAAATTGTGGTCTAGCTTACCCGAAAACGTGAATACCCTAGATAATTGCATTTAAGAATGAGCACATTCCGAAATGTGGTACACCTACGTTCCAATACGGTGAATTTTGCGATCTAACATTTCTCCAATAAAGACGAGGTATTTGAGCTTTAGCAAGTCATAATATAAGAAAATTTCGTCATAATGCTTTGAGAAATGTGCTTTAAATGAATCATAAACAAACGATACTCCACTTCATTAGATGGTCTATCCTACAGTGATCATTCCTGACTTTAGGCCATGTGGTATACCATGTTCCGTTCACGTTCCTTGTACCAGAATCCACATACCAGGTAACATAGATAGGTCAACTCATTTCAATGGTTTAACCATTCAAACCCACGTCTTCTTTAACAATATCCGTTTTTTTTTTTACCTGTCTACGGTTCTTTTTCAGAATGAGTTCCCTCGGATACCAATATTATTCTGATCACTACTCTTCTATAGTGAAGATGCAACTTGAATGAGACATAACGTTTTATTCATTGCACCTAAGCACTTATTTGTGACCTATGGTGCCAAGTATCTATTGCTTAGTGAGCAAGGGGTTGGGGATGTCCTAGGTCTCACACTACATGGGCACATAGCACTGCAGAACCATTGCTTTTACTACACACAGTGTGGATTGGAATTTGGAGTTGAAATGGTGATTGCAGTGTTGATGTAGTGAGCTAGCATGAGGAAATAGGTAGGCAAAGTTCAAAGATCGGAAAAAAGACAGGTGTGAATCAGATTAAAACAACGAAGCTACGATGTGCCTTGAGTAGGTAGGATAGGATCTTGGGTACGATCTTTGGTACTTGTAAATTGATTTGCAAGCTATGATTAATCACGATAAATTCATAACTTTAATTTGCTACATGTGATTCTTTTAATTCATCTCTCATGCTGAGGACTAGAATGGTTTACCACACTCTGGTATCAATTTTCCCAGCGTGCAATTATTGTTCATAGAATAGCACCGGAAAAAATTATTGTACATAGAAAAACAACTTGATCTACAACAAACCCACAAAACATACTTGCACGCCAAGCATCACGTGTCAAAAACCTAGCCCCCACCTCATTTATGCATGCCACACCATGCAATTGCACCTTTCATACAACTACTTTTGCTAATAATCCACAAATTACATAGAGGGAAAAAGTATGAGTAGCATGAACAAGATCTATTTTAGTATAGAACAAGCCAAAAACACAAAATCACAGGTTTTGGGTGCAGAGTCGTCCAATGATACCAAAGGAAATGAAGAAGAAGAGCCTAGCAGTGGAAAATCACAAATGGAAAGATCGGGATAGAAGACACCTATTGTAGCCAGAAATAACAATGAATACATGGCTGCAGAGTATGACACTCCGACGACATAATGTTGGACACCCCCTTCTTCCCGCCACCACTACTCCCCCAACCATGCAAACCTCCTCCACCACTCCACCGTCACACACTCTCTCTCCCTCCATTAACCGATCTGTAACTACCACCATCACTAGAACTGCCACCTTTCCAGCCATGCAAAGTCATCTCCTCCACTCCACCTCTTTCTCTAATATAACCTACCTGTGACAATCACCCACCTCTGATTCCATGACCATCTCAGGTCAACAATTGCAATCATCCAGACATCTTAAAACTGCATAGATTGCCGCATGCTTTTATTTTGTCTACATGAATCGGCAAGGTGACAAATGCGAGGCATGTATCGTGGAATTGTGGATAAAGGGTGTGTTGCAAGTAGTGATGGGTGTTGAGGTGACAATTTTTCGGTTTATAGAGCGATAACCGTAGGGAGAAACCCAAGGCGAAATATGGTGTCGATTTGGGGTAGACATACGATCTTTTGTTTGTTTGTGAACTTGAATGAAAATGGTTGACTGGGTTTTAAAGTGAACCCACGGTTGGTCATACAAATTGAAAAAACTAACGGTTTGGTTTGTGGCTATGGCTTTCGGCTAAGCTTTGGCTACTGCTTATAATTTGCAGGATGTTGAACTGTGACTAAGCACATATATATGTTAGTTTTGTAGTGATGAGTCATTAGTCACAATTTTTTTTTTTCCTAATGACTCATCACTACAAAAACTAACGTATATATGTGCCTAGGTATTTTGATTATATGTGGAGAGAAGGTACAATTTACGTATAAATCCATGTATTTGAGTTGAAGGTTTATGGATTTGCATATTAATCCAAGTGAGTTGGAGATGGGATGGCGACGGCAGTGGTGATGGTGGAATAAGGGAGGCGATTTTCAGTTTCTTTGGGATACAGAAGGTGGAAGTTGAGGAGAGAAAACGCATTGCATATGGTTTCGCAGACACATAGCAGATGAGAGAATAACTTGCCTCATTCTACTTTTCCAAGTTCGACATTCATCTTTAAAAAATCAGAACATGACATCAACTTCTCAACGTCCACCACCTGAAAGGGGGACATTTTTCACCGCAAGGGGCAGGATTTATTTTCACAAACCTCAGGAATTCAGTTGCATTTGTCAAAAACCTCAAGGGATACATATGCAAGTTAATCTAAACATTAAGTATGCTTATGCTCAAGTCAACCAAGTAGAGTTTAATTTGGCCTCTGAGGAAATATATACCTCGTTCCACCCCCTACTTCTTCGCCTAACCAATTGATTTACAAAACTCCATAACAACAGGTTTAAGTACAAGAAGCAATCCTTCCATTTTCTATAATAAAGAAACTACACACGTCCCATTTAGTTTGCATACATAGAAAATGATGATAAAAGTATCAATTCTAGTGAGATTTAAGACCACTCTACTAAATCTTAGCTGACCAAATTCAGTAGTCACCCAAGCAGCATATAAGGATGTGAATTTGAACAGATATTGTACCTTACCACCAGTTTAAGCACCAAAAATCCACTCTCTCTCTCTCTCTCACACACACACACACACACACACACATAAGGTGGAGCTTCTAATAAGGACCTTGACAGTGCGGACCCATGAAAACATCACGTTTCCCGATCGAATTTTGACGATCCGAACCATATAATGCAAATACAGTTTTATCGAAAATTGCTCGGATCAAGCCCCTCTCTCTCTCTCTCTCTCTCTCTCTCTCTCCCTCCCTCCCTCCCTCTCCCTCTCTCTCTCTCTCCCTCCCTCCCTCCCTCCCTCTCTCTCTCTCTCATTTTTTTTTTACTATGATTCCTCACGTGGACTTTTAAAAACACGTTTTGAACACATTGAACGGTTCAGATCGTAAAAATTCAAACAGGAAACATGAAGTCCGCACAGGAAGGGTATATATATGTTGATGATGAGTGGGCCTTTTATCAGAATCTGAACCAGGATATAGGAAGGGGGCAGCATTCCATCATGGAAATACAGTGATGGACAATGTGCAAATGGGTGCTATCCTTGGAAGGTGCCAAACAGTCTAATACCTTTATGGACTCTAATTACTCGGTCTCTAGAAAGAAAAATGATGCTGGCATGTAATTTCTTTGAAACCTATTGCTGAGGAAGAGAGGTTGCAGGAGAACATGAGCGGGAGTACTGATGAGTCCGAGGAGCATGTGAGAGCTATCTTTAAGTAAACAGTTGTCCTAATTTTCTCTCTTTGGGATTTCTTATTCATGCTGCAAAACGTCCCCAACCTGATGTTATTTAAAAGTGTAGAGAATATGAAGACGCGGAAGCATATATGTTCTCGGCCAGCCTGAAGAGATTCACAACGAACATGGAATGGTCTTGAACCAAATACAGGGTCCAATCAAGGTCTTGAGAGGCTCCAAAAGGCCTACGATGGGCCCACCATGTGGCCTAGAAGTTAATGATGAGTGGGCCTTTTATCAGATCTGCACCAGGATATAGTAAGGGGGCAGCATCCCATCATGGCAAATACAGTGATGGACAATGTGCATAGGGGCGGGGGTTGTTACTAACGAAATCAGATCTGCCATGGTTTTTGACGAATTTTTAGACATATTCGTGTTGTGGAAGATTTCACGGTCACGTATTGACGTTGGTTGCGAGTGGAAGTCAAGCCTAAGTATAAATTTTCCATTTGGACAGCAAGACCACACTGAGATGGACAGCACTGTCTTCAGATCCAATAAAAAAAAAATTCATTCTACACTGAAAAGCGCATGCAGCAAAATGAAAACATGAACTGCCTCTCTGATGACCAATGGCTTGAAATTATACATATGGGGGCGGTTCTGCTAACACAATGAATACCACAACATTTGACACAGCGATATTCCGAGCCCCACGCCAACTATTGGAGCCAATAAAACTGAATGAACCGATCAAGCCCTAACAGCAGATATCCAAATGAGTTGACTTTTTACGGTAACTCTTACAAATATGTTTTAAACAAATTGAACAGTTCTGATCATTCGCGTGGGGCTCACAAAAAAATGTGTCAAATGTTGTGTTATTTGTTGTCTTAGCGGAACCGCCCAGATGTATGTATGTATAATCAAGGATTCCGGATTTTGCTTCCGTCCACACCTCACCTTTCCTGATCAAATTTTCATGATCCGAATTGTCCAATGTGTTTAAAACTTGTATTTAAGGGTCCACACGAGGAATCATTAAAAAAAAAAAAAAGGACCGGGAAGGGCTTGAAAAGTGAAAAGACACATCTATAGCCCATACGTTGAACTGAATGAATGCAAGAGCTAAAGTCTGCGATTATACATTAGAGGTATAGAAAATTGAACTGATGAATAACATCCACCTCCAGAGAAAAACTCCCTTTTCTTCCGGGCCAATAATTTCATGAATAAACAAAGAGGATATCAATGAATTTGAATGGGATGCTAAAAATAAAACTAATAATGAATTTGGTAGTCAAGACAAACTATGCATACCCAAGGCTGAGAACCATAAGCTGCCATCATTCCCGCATAATATGGATCAGCATATGGATTTGATGCACAAGCCTGCAAGGTAACAATAACACTAAGAATTATTTCTGTTTCTAAGCCATGACTCATGCAATTATGAGATCTCTGACTTTACACATTGGATGCATAGATAAAGCACTCATCAATGTAGAGAAAAGCTGGAAAACTAGACTCACAACTGAGTGTCCGACAAGTTCAAGCTGTGCAGGCTGTGTTAGCTTTTCGTTATCCCTTGGAGGTAAGGCTGATGTTTGATTCTGGAAATTCTGGTGATCTTGTCCATTATTTCTATCTATCCTTGAAACATGACCACAGTTAGTATTACATCGAAATAAAATCAACTTCCAAGCCCACTAAAAGGAAATTAGAGAGGCTACAAAAAATCCAAGCACAAAAATTTGAACCACAACAGAATGTCTGCAATGGAAATGAAAAGTAACGTGTAGGAGGAGAAATAATTTCCGATATCGGATTCTGTACTTTTATTAGAAAAGAAATGCGTGGATCAGTATTTATGTGCATGTTCTTTCGTTTATATGACCTAGCAGCTGTATTACTACAGTGTGTACAGTATACAGCCTCTGTGAGACGTATGTTTGCCCAACATTCTTGCACACGCTAATAAACAAAACCATGGAGCAACAGCTACTATTAAAATGATTGAAAAAACAATCAAACAAAAACTCATGAATAACAGATCAGTGTCATAACATCAAGTCCCAAAAACTAGTCCTTCTAGCATAAAATTTCAGCGATAGGAGTCCTATCTTCAAATTCTGCAGCAGATGTACTTTTTAGGGCATTCAAATGTGGCCTTTGGTCAACTACTTAAATATTGGATTGTTAGACACCACTGAGGTAATATAAATGTTGATGGGTCTGTTTATAGTTTATTTTATTTGTTATGTTCTATAAGGGTCTATTATTCTCGTGCATTTAACAGTGAATAAAGGTTAGTTTCATAAATTAATCTTCCCATTCTTTTTGTCAGTAACAAAATTACAGCTAACCCAAATTTCATAAATTATCTTTCTCATTAATTAACATGGTATTAGCGCTCTGATTTCTGAGAACTCTTGCGTTCAAGTCTGTCTGTAGAGATTTTTTCCGGTTATAATTAATCTTTCTCATTAATTAACATGGTACGCCTAGTTGTTTTCTCCTACAAATATTGTATCCAGAAAGAACCAAAACTAGTATTGAAATTTGAAATTCTTGCCTTTTTCTATTTAATACTATGATAGTATGATTGAGCATCATATGGTGAGCCTTACATATTAATGGTCTGATATCACTACTCTGCAGCGTACAACCAGGTTTTACAAGATTTTATAGCCAGACACGTGTCACCTCAACGGTTTAAAATACATAAATGAGCTGGGGAAATTGGAACTACAACAGCTCCATTAGCTAGCGAACAAGCTTTAAAAAGCCCATTACATAGGCAAACCAAGCTCTTCACCTGAGTCTTATGGCCCATCGATTTAGCCAACTATCAGGAATAAAACACAAAGCTGTAGGCTAGGTATCATGATTAAGGCAACCATAAAATCTCTCCATCTGCTTTACTCGTGTTCTTTGTTGTTTTCCTGCTACCCCGACATCAATTATATTATGACATTTTTCTCTAATGCAAAAAAAAGTCCCCCACATAAACAACAGATTTATATGTTGCCTTACCCCTAACTTTTCCTCATTCCTTAGACCCAAATGAGTTCCTTGTACATATAAAACCAAACCTAAAAAATCCTACAGCAAATGTAAACAAATCTAGCTTGGCTCTTTCTAAAAACAAACCATGAATTGACGATCACAACTTGTTCATGGTTAACTATGACGTAAAATTCCTCAAGTCTGATCTCCCGACCAAAAATAATAATTGAAAAGAGTAAAAAGAAATCAACTACAGGTGGAATATGAGAATCCGTGAGAATAGTGGAGTTGTCAAGGATGGCTAGTGCCATTGTCATCACAAACCAAAAGTCACTGTTTCATACCATTCATCCAACAGAAAAAAAAAAAAAAAAACCAGTTCACATCTGGATACTGTATTTATGTACCCGAAGGTGGGGATGCAGTTATCTGTGATTCAATGATAGCATCATCATCTTCCTCAGACTGTGATTGGCCATCTCTAGATTGTTCCATTGAAGAAGAGTTGGATGTGTTTCCCGCTATCAGAGCTGGAGAGATGGAATTGTAATTCATATTGCGCCACCATGGTTCTGAACATGCTGCTGCTGATGAAATATTGTAGGGATTGGCTTCAATTCGATTAGGATTTTCCGACTTTGACTGCATGCTTCCAAGTTCCTAAACAATCAATACCTTATTTGTCAAGAACATGCAAGAAAAATCCCTGTAAGTATAGATAATCCATGGACATTTGAAGAGGGAGAACCAGTTTCACAAATTGCAACAATTGTGAAAACAAAGTTTGTGAACCTTGGTTATGTGATCAAAAAAAGTTTCTGAACCTGTTCTCAGTAACGGCCGTTAGATCATAGATGGATTTTGGAATTCCATCACCGCTATGACACTACTTATTGAGAAAAAAAACTAAATCAGCAGTTTGGGACCCGTAACGGCCATAATGACCAGTCAACCATTATTTCTCATATATCTTCACCAAATCCTAAACTCCCTTAAATTAACTATACTACTACAGTGAAAATTCCTTTTACAGTTTTTTTTTTTTTACCTCTGGCTACATCTTCTTGTTTGTCCTAGTATAAAGTATAAACAATGCACCTTACTTTATTATTTGGTGGTTCAAGATTTGGTGGTCTGTGGATTTTCAACAAATAAGCTACTAAATAGGAAGAGTTAAGCATCACATATGGATTTTACTGAGATCCTTTGTCATTCTGCTTGGGTGTGACATCATAAATCAATGAGCTATAATGCTATATACAGATGGTATAAACAACAGGCCTTGTACTAGCGACTACAATTTTTGGATTTCTATTACTGTTTTACCAACCAATATTAGGGAATATCTGCTTTAAGCTTACATCAGATATATCATAGTAGCATTTGCACTGGTTCTAAATACTGAAATCCCCTCCCTAGACTATTATCTTTGTCTTAAAAAATTCAATGCCAGTCAGAGAACATGTTTTCCAGTGCAATGGTAGTCCTTGAAACTTAAAAGTCATTAAAAGCATTCATATGCAACAGATATGATCAAGAAATTTCCGCATAAGCTTTCAGCATTTTTTAGTACTAAAGAAAACCGCTGATACCCTTGGATCTATACAACTACATTGAAACTGTAACCACAATGACCTCATTAACCTTGTTGGGGCTTGTCCCACACAGGACAACTATCACCTCTAAAACTAGTATACGATCCTGGGTGGTTTCTCTATTAGGAGTTCGATCCACAGAGGTTTCTCCCCATGTCTTCATATTCCCAATCCATTGGGAGTACTGCACCAAATCACTTTGGCTCAATTTACATTGAATGACCCAAGTCTACTTACAAGCTTAAGCCCAATTTACATTGAATGACCCAAGTCTACTTAAAAGCTTAAGTCTCGCAAGTTGTCAGCCACCCAATTGTATATTAAGGTCCAACCTTTTTCTATTTATCCGATGTCAGACTCAATCCTTCACATGTGTTCCAACATTCTCAACCCATTGCTAATTGGTTTTGAGTTGTATGCATTAAAAACCGTGACTTAGGGTTGTACCACAAAACTGACTTATACTCAAAACGTACTTATTGCGCTTTACAAGACAGGTCACTCTCTCACAAAACATCTACCCAATTACACTAAATAAGTCAGATCCACTAACTTATTCAGTTTTAGTTAGTTTGTGGAATGGGAAGACCATGCAGTGAAGGCGAATTTCTTAGGCTCTTGATGCTGCCTCGAGCAAAACTCCTTCAAAGCAATATTGTTCATGCCTCAGAGTTGGACCTGAATCTACAAGGCTTTCATCAGGCATTTGCTTGAGAGCCTAACACGCAATTAGATTCCCCTCGTATGAACAAACCTAATAGAATGTGGCAGATATAGCGCTTTCTACATGATTCAAGGAGAATGCATGCTTCCCTTCACTGACAAGACAGTGCAGACGTTAGACTTTCAGTAACATTGTCCTCCTGGCTGTAATGGCAGTGGGAGAGTATGGATGGAAAGCGGGTCACTTGACCGCCCTCACTTGGAAAAATCTACAATTTTCATACTATTTGATCTTTAAAAGCTGACCCTTCATGTAAAACTTTTCCCTCTACTATTGCCAAAATGCAACTCATGTCCTTTTTGCTTGCATTATTACACTTAGAATTATATGGCTTTAGGTATTTGACCCCACCAATTAATTTCCGGCTCTGCTGTTGCATGGGTTATAGGACTCATGTTCAATAATTGATATTGTTTTTCTAATATCAAGGACCAATTCCCAACTTATACCTTTAGGATTTTCTCATTTGCAAGCTATAAGAAAGAAATTTAGGATGAGAGATCTTTTATTGTCACATGATAGTGTATAGGGCCTTTTTGTCAGTGGCCTCTCTTTTGTAAACAAGTAGCATTCCTTAATGCTATCTTTAATACAATTATTTACTTATCAAAAAAATAAAAAATAAGATGAGAGATCCATGATTTATGTGTATGTCTCCTTATATTCCCCACATTTGGAAGCTTAAGCCTTCTGCTTACAACATTATCTTTCTTAACTGCCCAATCTAACCACGCTGAGCACAGAACTGTCCACACACATGATTAAATTATGATAGAATTTAACAGTTTCATGGCTAAACTGATACTCATACTTTCAATATCAAATACCTACATATCCAAAAATTGTGCATAAACCCAAGAACTGGAACATCATAAGTATGGACCGGCTTGATAATTCAAATTAATCCAAGAACATAATAAACCAAATTGATATGGGAATACAAAGAGAACACCCTAAGCCCAATTCTTAAAACCCTAGAAGTCAAACACCAAACAGACTCACACACACACACACAAATTAAGTTTCATGGCTAACTGATACTTTCGATATCACTTGTTATATACAAAAAAATTTCATAACCCAAGAACAGGAATATCATAATTCAAAACCAAAAATCCAAAAAAAACATCAAGACCAAAATTCAATTGGGAATCCAAAGAAAACACCCTAAGCCCAAATCTTAAAACCCTAGAAGTCAAACAACACACACATATCTCATAATAACTGGGTGAGAAAAGGGTGGACTTACAGAGAAAAACCCTAGAATTTTTGTTGGCGCTGAGTCTTCGGGGAGAGAGAGAGAGAGAGAGAATTCAGGGAGTGATCATTAATAACTCCAAAATACTGCTCACAGAGAATATCAATCAAGCTTTATCTATTTTCTAAAATCGAAAATCTACGCTGCAATCTTCTACTACAATTTGAACTCTATAGGGCTGAGCTATATGGACACCTACGGAGGAAGCAACATCCGTTCTTCCTAGCTTTAGCGCTGACACGTGTACAATCATACTCGACTCTTTTCTTCATTATGGTTTGCCAATATCAGAAGTAGCCGGGGTGGAAAAAAAAACCAACGGGACCCCAAACCGATCGAAAAACCGAAAAATTCAGTTTGGTGTTCGGTCGGCCAGTCTAGCAAAAAAACCGAAAAAATCGAACCGAAAAAACCGAAATACATCTCGGTTTTGTTTCAATTTTCCGGGAAAAAACCGAAAAAAACCCCAAAAACCAACCGAAAAAACCGAAACCACCCATATTTGGACCGAAAACCATACAACTAATAAAATGAGATAATGGAATCTTATTTTATAAATAATTCCATGCAACTCTAATAAAATGCATACTTTAATTGTAAAAAGCAACACAACTTGTATTATAATAACTTAATAAGCATATAATACAAATCTTAACGCCGGACCAAAAAAACAGAAAAAACAGAAAAAAACCGAACCACCCCGAACCGATCGGTCCATTGTTTTTTTCGGTTGGGATCGGTTCCCAACAAAATCACCCCGAACCGATCGGTTTGGTCCCGAACACCCCAAAAACTGAACCGAACCGACCGATTTTCACCCCTAGAAGTAGCAGTATTTAGCTTCTACCTACCCATTCCTTTGTCCGTAGTTTAAAAAAATGTATGCAAATGTTCACAAACAATCCCCATAAATGATTACTTAAAAGTAATTTTTAATGAAATGTAATATTGAAAATATAATCGAACTTTTTAAAAGAGACATGCAATTATTGCATATATCTTTTAAAAGAAAAATGTTAAAAGAAGCTCAGTGGGTTTCTGTTAAGGTTTAAAAAGTGTATTGAAATATATGAAAAGTTTATAAAAGTGGATGAAAAGTGTATTGGAAACTGTAAAAAGTGTATTGGAGGGTTTTTTTTTTCCCTGTGCTTAATGAAAGCCATGTGGGCTTCCATTAGCTGAAACGCTTTTAAAAAGAGTAACATCTCTTATAGTCGTATAGGACAAATAAAATGGGACAGAAGGAAAAGATTGAAATTCAATCCTCCTGTTGCTCTTCCATCGGAGCAAAAAATATGATAAATTATTTTTGCTTGATATTCTCAGATAATGTTGGACAAAGAGATTTATGGAGAAATTTTTTTTGCGCTATTACTTGATTTGTACATTTTTTTTTTCGAGAAGATAATTATCGTCATGTCTTGGTCAAATGAAAACCGATGACAAGGGAGTTTTAGACTGTCTAAGACGTGTCATAGCGAGTTCAGTGTAGCTATAAGTTAATATGAAAATAGATTTGGTATCATATAAAATATTGACTATTAATCTTAAGATGCTTAAAAAAAATTACGATATCATGCCACGCAAAACTAGTATGTCAACGACAAAGAAGTCTAAGTAGATTGCTCCTCCGTGTCCTACTAATTTCGTAAGCAAACGAAAGTGCTTTCGTGAGCTAATGAGATTTTTTTAAGTAGGCACTTTTAAATAATTGCCAAAAAAAAAAACACTTTTAAATAATTGGTCTTCACCTCCATTATTAAAAATGAAATAGTCATGTAATCTAATTTTATTGTCAATTATGTTTTATTTCACCATTTCTTTTCATAGAATGACGTAATCATATGCATTCTGTCATTGACTTTTGCCTTCCTTCTAAAATATTCTCATCTCAGAAATAGAAATATGATTTTATACTATAAAATATTTTCATTTCCTATTTTCTTTGCCGAGCATGGAAGCTTTTTTATGTTCGTAATTGTATTTTCAGCAAAGTTAAAAAAGGGAAAAAAGGAAAAAAGGAAGTCAAAGAACACAATTTGACAATAAGAAAAAAAAAATTAAAGGAACAAAAATTGGCTTGGGGAGGATATCATGGCTCCTTGGCACAAGAATTAATTAGAACAGGAGAAGCGAAATGGAGAAAAAGGCCACGTGACAAAGGCTCAATGCGGAAAGAGGAGTCGACGCGTGGCCACAGTGGGGTCCACGCACTCCTCGTACGTGCTACTAACGGTAGACTTTGAACCACGCCGCACTAGTGACTTCATTAATTTTTCCCCAAAAAAAAACATTTCCTCTAAAGTGAAACGTAAATGGTACGGCGCTTTGACTCCGAATCCGTTGTCCCTCTTTGGTGTCCGACCCCCCTAAATGCTGCCATGGCACATACTATTCCCCTACCAAATTCATTTTAACTCTGTCAGTAGAACACTTCGACACCATCAGCCCACTCAACATTGCTATCAAATCCAAGCTCTTCTTGCTGAACAGATCCCCTCTCGGTTCATCATCAGTCACATAATCGTACGTCCAACAACACCCCCTCTCGTGTGTCCTGGTCAGCATCATCAACGTGAAGTCGTTCTGTCCCTTCACGTCAAACATACTCCCAAAAATACAACAAGATCAGCAGATCCTCTACCACTGCCCCATCATCTTGCTCTTTCGCTAACGTGGTGCCGGCGGAGGATGATGACTCCTGCTGGTGACATGCGATGGCAAGGGGGATTTCTTCGGTGACGGCGGTGGTGAGTGGGAGGTGGAGCTTCTCGAGCTCGTCAATGGCGGCTGCTCTTCCGTTTGGGGCGGAGCACTTCTTCTTGTTCCTTGTTGAGGGTTTTGCTTTGGGAGAGAGACTCTTCCATCTGGAGGATACGGGAGTATCTTGCAGAGGGTTTTGGTTGGGCTTTAACGGAGAAAGTGTTCTTCTAACAAACAGAGTTAAAATGAATTTGGTAGGGGAATAGTGTGTGCCATGTGGCAGCATTTGGGGGGTCGGACACCAAAGAGGGACAGCGGATCCGGAGTGCGGCGCTTTTGGCTTTTGTTACGTCACAAGCCAATAGTAAGTGCTCCATCTATTTTTCTATATATATATAAAGAGAGTCAAGTCAGCAAAACGAGAACTTAAACGGTACAAATGTTTCAAAATACGTCACAAGCCAAATATTGTAAACACTTAAATAGTACTCTGTCTATTCTAAAAGGAGAGCCCGGTCAACAAAACTAAAACATAAAAAAATATAAATATTCCAAAAGAATTCAAAATTTTCTTTACAAATTGACGGAATTCATCGAATATTTACTAATTTGAGAAAAAAATGTTTGAATTAATTAATCAATCTATACTATATGCAAATATAGTAAAAGTGTGAATAAAACTTCAAAAGATAATTCCTAATTTCTTGGAACAAATTTGTTTTAATACAAAAAAAATTGGGAAAGAGAGAGAGACGTGGGGTATCATGATTCATGAAGGAAACCATAAAATCTCATGTGTTCTTTGTTGTTTTCCTGCTACCCCGACATCAATTATATTATTACATTTTTCTCTCTAACGCAAAAAAAAGTCCCCCACATGACCAACAGATTTATATGTTGCCTTACCCCTAACTTTTCCTCATTCCTTGGACCCAAATAAGTTCCTTGTACATATAAAACCAAATTACCTAAAAAATTCTACAACAAACGTAAACAAATCTAGCTTGGCTCTTTCTAAAAACAAATGATGAATTGACGATCACAACTTCTTCATGGTTAACTATGACGTAAAATTTCTCAAGTCTGATCCCCCGACCAAAAATAATAATTGAAAAGTGTAGGTTCGGTTTGTGGTTTGAGTCAATAAATTAACTTGGAGAGGCAAACAATAGCTAACGATTGAACAAGAATAAGAGAGTGTGTAAAGGGGCGAAGGATTAAGCCAAGTATACAGAAAGAGAAGGCAGCAACGTTCATTCCGTTCCCATTTGGATCATCATCATCCTTGAATCACAGTCTTAGAAGAAAGATGTGCTCGCGAGCACTAGCAAGAACAATGTTCTTGTTTCCAGAGCTTTGAGTCACTTCCTCTCTCTAAGATTTCCGTGCTCCCAAGACGAATGAATCTCTCTGTCTGGAACTCTCTCTCGTTTATGAATGAATGTCTCATATTTATAGGGATCTACACCCAATCATGGGGCTGCAGACATTTCCCCAATAACATGATGACACGTGCTCTCTCCGTATTCCCGGGCGACGTGGGTGATGTCACTGGCCGTTAGGAAGCTTCCATTAGATCATGCTAGTGCATCGCTTTCCCTTCGTCACGACCCTTAATCCCTTAAAGCCACCAAGCCACTTGTTTCTCCCCTATTCCCGCGGTATTGGTCATGGTCGCGAGCTCTTTTGGCTCGCGCCAAGGCCTGCTTCGAACTCGTATCGACTTCTGTGGACGCACCCCTCCGGAGGGATCCCTCGCTGGGATCGATTCGGAGTCGCCACCCGGGTTTTAGCGGATTGTCCCCGAGGAACCGAACATCGATTGACTCGTGCCTCATTCAACGGATAAGGATTACTGGCCCGTCATCACCATACTATCTTAGGTTCGGGAGCTCAGTTACGAGGGGGGAAGGGTTTTACGGCACCCCCCTCGCCCGGTTCGAAGACCGGTCTCTACTTGACTTTTGTGGGATTGCGGGAAATGTTTATGATTCAACTTTGAACAAGTAATGGGAATGAGGGATGGGAAGCCAAATAACAACATTGAACACGACAATGATTACAGTGTATGCTTGTGCGTTGTGATCTACATGAGTGATGATGACCATGAATAAACATGAACTACAAATGACACCTCGATATTAGGTTGGCTTAGCAAAACATCAACGCACGCACACGTCGAGATTAGGTTGGCTTAGCCAAACATCAACACACACACACCTCATAAACTGAAAACAGAATACATAACTGAAATAAACAAGATTGAAATGCCAAAGCTGAGCAAGGCTTGAGCGCTCATAGCCCTAGCATTGAGCGCTTAAGCCCCATTCAAGGGCTCTGAGCTTCTGTGATTTCTGACCATCCTTTGATATTGATATGAACTTGAAACTTTCTGATCATGGTTATAAACAAAGCTTATTCATTGCTTGATGATGTTAACACATCATTTCCATGGCTTTTAGCTTCGTTGATCAATGATCAAGAGTGAAGTAAGCTGATTTGAGAGTATTTAAACCAACCAAAAGCCATCAAATGATGATATCAACATGAGAAAGTATCAGAAACCACAAAAAACAACAAAATGGCCGAAATAGTTTGAGAGCTCAAGGTGCAGTATGAGCGCTCGAGTATCAACATGAGAAAGCATCAGAAACCACAAAAAATAACAAAATGGCCAAAATAGTTTGAGAGCTCAAGGTGCAGTATGAGCGCTCGAGCTCACAGGTTGAGCGCTCAAGCCCTGTTCGAGCGCTCACAGTATTCACGTTGAGCGCTCATACCATTTGAAGCTGGGGTTTTCGAAAATAATTTTCTTTGATATCTAAGACCTTGTGAGCTCATAGAAGGTATGTGGAACCTCCATGAACCCACTGGTCTCCCTCAGGATGACCAAAACGTGATTTTTCACATGATTTTCTACCTTTTGGCTTTGATCAAAGCTTGAACTTGGGGTTTTGATGGATGATTGAGTAGTGGCTGTGTTTATGGGCTTGAGTTGAGGTATTTTGGACAGAAGAGTGTGAGTGTAGGGCTGATTGAATGATTGATTGAGTGGATGATGGAGTATTTGAGCTTAAAATGGTGATTTTGGCTTGGATGAGGTGGGTTTTGATGGAAGAGCTAGGTTTGGACAAAATTGATGGAATGTATGGGCTGTAAATGGCTTATTTAGAGTGAGAGAGGGGCTGTTGTAGTTGATATCTTAAAGACCCATGTGTGTTTGGTCTTAAAGATGAGATTTTTTAGTGTTTGAGTGCTTGAAATGGGATGATCAGTGAAGAACAAGGGCTGATTGAGATGTGTATATGGGTTTGAAGATGATTTATGAGCAGTAGGCTAAGAGATGAGTGATTTCTTCAAAGACCCATGAGACTTAGGCCTTTAAAAGAAGGTTTTAAAGTGTTTTTGAGCTTGAAGATGATGGAGGATGGTGGCTATGGAGGAGAGAGAGGCTAAAACGTGATTGAAGTGATGAGAGAGAGTGGGTTTGATCTGATGAAGGGTGTGAGAGAGAGAGATCAGCCAAGGGGGCCCTAAAACAATGGGTGGAGGGTGGTTTATATAGAGAGAAATGGGGGAAAGTGCATTGATTTGAAGTGGAGGGTCTAATGAAGCAATTTAGGCCTACTCTGGGGTCTATCAGTTGCATGCGAGCAACAGAAAAACGGATGGGTGGCAGCCATTCAATTAGAATCTCATCATTAGATGCTCTGCCAGCGACAGACTGGACAGGGCTTGAGCGCTCAACAGGGGGCTTGAGCGCTCAAGGGGTCTGCAGGCCAAATTTTGCGGGGCTGCCCCGGGTGCTACCGAACTCCGTTTTGTGCGTGGTTTGAAGCGTTGGAAAGCTTATGGAGTCTAGTTTCTAACCCAATTGGTTTGAAGCCAAGATAATTTGTACATCCAAGTGTGTGACCATTTTACCCTCAGAAGGTCGGGAAAGCAAGTAGTTTTGGTAAAGCGGGCACATCTCCCTCATTTCAAAATGGATTGAGACGTATTATATATCAATAAAGAGGGTTTTGAATGTGCTAGAAGATGGTGTAGGCTTGGGTTTGTTTTGAAGAGGTTTATGGGTGGTTTGAAGGGTATTTTGGTCATTCTGGTTGGTTAGGATTGTTTTAGGAGGGTTTAGAATGGTTTAGGGTGTTTGGTGAATTCAAGCCTTGTTCTTAGCCTCAAGGTATGCACAATTGGTCTATTTCATCATTGGGAATGCTTGATAAGTTTCTCAGGTCAAAATCGGGGTGTCTACAACTTCCCTATCCCTGCCTTTTGGTCAGGCACAGTCGCGAGCTCGGTTCGCGTGGTTGTTCACTCTTTCCCGTCGCGTCAATCCTTTTAACTGAGGACCTTGCGAGGGGTGAATTTCCTCTTAGAAGCACTTCCCTTAGGTAGGGTATCCCTTTCTTAGGGTGTCTTTGATTCCGCTATGCTCTTCCGCGAGGTCACCTTCTCGCGGTGGGGTTTTATCTTGGTCATCATTTTTGTTAATTAATGACGTGTCCGTTGAATCCCGTTGAGCCACGTGGCTGGCTGTTATAGGTCGGTCAATTGCCTCGTCACCCTACGCGCTGACCTTTCCTACAAAAAGAGTAAAAAGAAATCAACTACAAGTGGAATATGAGAATCCGTGAGAATAGTGGAGTTGTCAAGGACAATGGCTAGTACCATTGTCATCACAAAAGATCACAAAACAAAAGCCACTGTTTCATACCATTCATCCAACAGAAAAGAAAAAAAACAGTTCACATCTGGATACTGTATTTATGTACCCGAAGGTGGGGATGCAGTTATCTGTGATTCAATGATAGCATCATCATCTTCCTCAGACTGTGATTGGCCATCTCTAGATTGTTCCATCGAAGAAGAGTTGGATGTGTTTCCCGCTATCAGAGCTGGAGAGATGGAATTGTAATTCATATTGCGCCACCATGGTTCTGAACATGCTGCTGCTGATGAAATATTGTAGGGATTGGCTTCAATTCGATTAGGATTTTCCGACTTTGACTGCATGCTTCCAAGTTCCTAAACAATCAATACCTTATTTGTCAAGAACATGCAAGAAAAATCCCTGTAAGTATAGATAATCCATGGACATTTGAAGAGGGAGAACCAGTTTCACAAATTGCAACTATTGTGAAAACAAAGTTTGTGAACCTTGGTTATGTGATCAAAAAAAGTTTCTGAACCTGTTCTCAGTAACGGCTGTTAGATCATAGATGGATTTTGGAATTCCATCCCCGCTATGACACTACTTATTGAGAAAAAAACTACATCAGCAGTTTGGGACCCGTAACGGCCATAATGACCAGTCAACCATTATTTCTCATATATTTTTACCAAATCCTAAACTCCCTTAAATTAACTATACCACTACAGTACAAATTCCTTTTACAGTTTTTTTTTTTTTTTTACCTCTGGCTACATCTTCTTGTTTGACCTAGTATAAACAATGCACCTTACTTTATTATTTGGTGGTTCAAGATTTGGTGGTCTATGGATTTTCAACAAATAAGCTACTAAATAGGAAGAGTTAAGCATCACATATGGATTTTACTGAGATCCTTTGTCATTCTGCTTGGGTGTGACCTCATAAATCAATGAGCTATACACAGATGGTATAAACAACAGGCCTTGTACTAGCGACTACAATTTTTGGATTTCTATTACTGTTTTACCAACCAATATTAGGGTATATCTGCTTTAAGCTTACATCAGATATATCATAGTAGCATTTGCACTGGTTCTAAATACTGAAATCCCCTCCCTAGACTATTATCTTTGTCTTAAAAAATTCAGTGCCAGTCAGAGAACATGTTTTCCGGTGCAATGGTAGTCCTTGAAACTTAAAAGTCATTAAAAGCATTCATATGCAACAGATATGATCAAGAAATTTCTGTATAAGCTTTCAGCATTTTTTAGTACTAAAGAAAACCGCTGATACCCTTACATCTATACAACTACATTGAAACTGTAACCACAACGACCTCATTAACCTTGTTGGGGCTTGTCCCGCACAGGACAACTATCACCTCTAAAACTAGTATACGATCCCGGGTGGTTTCTCTATTAGGAGCTCGATCCACAGAGGTTTCTCCCCATGTCTTCATATTCCCAATCCATTGGGAGTACTGCACCAACTTTGGCTCAATTTACATTGACTGAACCAAGTCTACTTACAAGCTTAAGCCCAATTTACATTGAATGACCCAAGTCTACTTAAAAGCTTAAGCCTCGCAAGTTGTCAGCCACCCAATTGTATATTAAGGTCCAACCGTTTTCTATTTATCTGATTTCAGACTCAATCCTTCACACATGTTCCAACATTCTCAACCCATTGCTACCTGGTTTTGAGTTGTATGCATTAAAAACCGTGACTTAGGGTTGTACCACAAAACTGACTTATACTCGAAACTTACTTATGGCGCTTTACGAGACAGGTCACTCTCTTACAAAACATCTACCCAATTACACTAAATAAGTCAGATCCACTGCCTTATTCAATTTTAGTTAGTTTGTGGAACGGGAAGACCATGCATTGAAGGCGAATTTCTTAGGCTCTTGATGTTGCCTCGAGCAAAACTCCTTCAAAGGAATATTGTTCATGCCTCAGAGTTGGACCTGAATTTACAAGGCTTTCATCAGGCATTTGCTTGAGAACCTAACACGCAATTAGATTCCCCTCGTATCAACAAACCTAATAGAATGTGGCAGATATAGCGCTTTCTACATGATTCAAGGAGAATGCATGCTTCCCTTCATTGACAAGACAGTGCAGACGTTAGACTTTCAGTAACATTGTCGTCCTGGCCGTAAGGGCAGTGGGAGAGTATGGATGGAAAGTGGGTCACTTGGAAAAATCTACAATTTTCATACTACTTGACCTTTAAAAGCTGACCCTTCATGTAGAACTTTTGCCTCTACTATTGCCAAAATGCAACTCATGTCCTTTTTGCTTGCATTATTACACTTAGAATTATATAGCTTTAGGTATTTGACCCCACAGATTTAATTTCCGGCTCTGCTGTTGCATGGGTTATAGGACTTATGTTCAATAATTGAAATTGTTTTTCTAATATCAAGGACCAATTCCCAACTAATACCTTTAGGATTTTCTCATTTGCAAGCTATAAGAAAGAAAATTAGGATGAGAGATCTTTTATTGTCACATGATAGTGTATAGGGCCTTTTTGTCCATGACCTCTCGTTTGTAAACAAGTAGCATTCCTTAATGCTATCTTTAATACAATTATTTACTTATCAAAAAAAAAAAAAATTTAAGATGAGAGATCCATGATTTATGTGTATGTCTCCTTATATTCCCCACATTTGGAAGCATAAGCCTTCTGCTTACAACATTATCTTTCTTCTACAATTGCCCAATCTAACCACACTGAGCACAAAACTGTCCACACACATGATTCAATTACGATTGAATTTAACAGTTTCATGGCTAAACGGATACTCATACTTTCAATATCAAATACTTATATATCCAAAAATTGTGCATAAACCCAAGAACTGGAGCATCATAAGTATGGACCGGCTTGATAATTCAAATCCAAATCCAAGAACATAAAAAACCAAATTGCAATGGGAATACAAAGAGAACACCCTACGCCCAATTCTTAAAACCCTAGAAGTCAAACACCAAACAGACAGACACACACACACAAATTATGTTTCATGGCTAACTGATACGCTTACTTTCGATATCAAATACTTGTTACATACAAAAATTGTTCATAACCCAAGAACAGGAATATCATAATTCAAAACCAAAAATCCAAAATAACATCAAAACCAAAATTCAATTGGGAATCCAAAGAAAACACCTTAAACCCAATTCTTAAAATCCTAGAAGTCAAACACCACACACACATCTCTCATAATAACTGGGGGAGAAAGGAGTGGACTTACAGAGAAAAACCCTAGAATTTTTGTTGAGAGTGACTCTGCACCCCCGACAATTGCCCCCTGTGCCCCACCCCACCCTTTCCCCATTTGCCCCCCTCCGGGCTTTTTTTTTTTTTTTTTTTTTGGTTTTTTAGGTCGAATTTTAATAATTTCATTTACTATTAACTTTATTTATTTAATTACTCATTTAATTTGGTTTATTCAAATTACATTTGCAAGTAAATTATTTTCTTAAATTTACATTTAAATTTTACTTTATATTTAGAAACTTTATATTATTTTATTTAGTTAATTAATTAATTTGTCTTAACAATGAATAATTTAAAAGAAAAAATTCTAAAAGTGAATAATATTACAATCACACTTAAAAGTAAATAAATATTACAATCACGTTTTAAAGTGAATAAATATTACAATCACGTTGACAACGTTCAGCCCTAATCAATATTGCCTCCAAATTGTGGTCCCGGCACGACGTCTAGTATGTCTCATAAGCAACACTTGGTAAGGCATTGGGGGGCCAGGATCAAAGATGTGTCTCATAAGCAACACGTGGTAAGGCATTGGGGGGCCAGGATCAAAGATAGGTCTCATAAGCAACACGTGGTAAGGCATTGGGGGGGCCAGGATCAAAGTAATCAAGTAAAAGAGAAATAAAGTAATTAAAAAATGAAGTAAATAAACAATATTTAATAAATAAAAGAGAAAAATATATATATTAGAGCATATTATAAAAATATATATAAAGAACGAGAAGATTTATTAGATATTAGAAAAACAAGATATTAAATAATTAAAAAAGAGAAATAACATATTAGAGATTTATTACTTGCAAATGTAATTTGAATAAATCAAATTAAATGAGTAATTAAATAAATGAAGTTAATGGTAAATTAAATTATTAAAATTTGAACAAAAAAAACAAAAAAGAAAAAAGAAAAAATGTAATTTGAATAAATCAAATTAAATGAGTAATTAAATAAATAAAGTTAATGGTAAATGAAATTAGTAAAATTCGAACTAAAAAAACAAAAAAGAAAAAAGAAAAATGAATTTGGGCTGAGAGAGAAATTCGAACTAAAAAAACAAAAAAAGAAAAAGAAAAAATGAAAAATGCAGGGGGGGGGGGGGGTATTTGGGGAGAGGGCGTGGGGCCGGGGGAGGGGTGCGGTGTCAGGTGGCAGGGGGAGGGACGCAAAGGAATTTGCATTTTTGTTGGCGCTGAGTCTTCGGAGAGAGAGAGAGAGAGAGAGGATTCGGGGAGTGATCAATAATAACTCCAAAATACTGCTCACAGAGAATATCAATCAAGCTTTATCTATTTTCTAAAATCGAAAATCTATGCTGCAATCTTCTACTACTGTTTGAACTCTATAGGGCCGAGCTATATAGACACCTACGGAGGAACCAACATCCGTTCTTCCTAGCTTTAGCGCTGACACGTATACAATCATACTCGGCTCTTTTCTTTTGTTCCAATAATGCTACACACACAACCAACTTACACAACCAAGTGCAAAACGATGTCGTTTTGCCTTTAAAAAAAAGAAAAGAAAAACTCTTCAAAACTCAAAAATCTGCGTTGGCTCCCTCATTCAAAACACACGGGCTTTCTTTGCTTCTTCACAGCAGATCGATACAGAGACGAAAGCGACCACCACCACGATTTCCACCTCCACCAGCGCCAACCACAGCCAACCCCCAGCGGCTTTCCACCTCCGGCGACTGCTACCATTTTTTGGGCTTTCTTTACAGAACACTTTGAACAGAGACACCACCAAGGTCCGTCACTCTCTCTCACTCACTCACTCTCTCTCTCTCTCTCTCTCTCTCTGTGTGTGTGTGTGTTGTATGAGGCCTAAATGGAGTTCCTGTGTTACAAAAAAAAAAAATCCTAATTCGAAACTAACCCGTAATTGAAAAATCCCTAATTTTTGAAACCCTAAATTGGAGTGCTTGACTATTGTTGTTTGATTTCTGTCTTGTGCTTTAGACTATGTTCTTGATTTTTGCCTTGTGCTTTGGGCTCTATTTGTCACTTGATTTCTGACATACATACAATTTTAGGGTTATTTTTAATGTTGGGTAGGACTTGTCTTCTTGGTTTGTTGTTCATTCTGAGAGTTGAGGCATGTTTACTAGGTTTAATTTGAAGTTCCTAGCACAATGTTGTTCATGCCACGTACACATTACATTGATTATTTTGTTATGTAACTGATTAATTTCCTTTGTTTTCTGAACCATTAGATGATGTCGCCAGAGTCCGTTCCGTCGGCAATGCCTCCAAACAAAGAGTGTAAAGAATAAGAAGAAGAGGTATGGAGTGGAGACTCAGAAAATGAAGACGAAAATGAGGTAGATACTACTTAGGATAGGAAGGAGGCGATAGAAAGTTGTGAAGATAGACTTGAAGAACCAGATGAAGGAATGGCATTCGAGACATCAGAGGATGCTTATCAGTATTACTTGAGATATGCTAGAGAAAGTGGGTTTGTTGTGGCAAAAAGAACATCGAGAAAGGGAAAAGATGGAAATTGGAAGGATGTTACTCGTTCATGCAGTTGCGCAGGAAAGCCAAGGGTAAAATCAAGCAACCCGGTCAAACCACGACCACAATCAAAAATTAACTTTCCAGCTCATGTTACTGTTCGTATACAACCAGATGGAAAGTGGAGGTTTAACCGAGTTAATTTGGAGCACAATCATGAACAGAGCCCGGGAAAGGTAAGGTATTTCAAGAGCACTGGGGTACTGGATAAAAATGTAAAAAGAAGCTTAAATTGCATGCTAAAGCCGGGATCAAATTGCACCAGAGTTATGACTCACTACAGAGGGAGGCTGGAGGACCTGGTGAGGCTCCATATCTTGAGAAGGATTGTTGACATTATATGGACAAAGTTTGACGTTTACGACTTGTGGAAGGAGATGCTAAAGCAATGCATCGTTATTTCACGAGAATGCAAGCCAACAATTCTGACTTCTTTTTTGCAATGGATTTGAATGAAAAGGGTCGACTAAGAAATGTATTCTGGGCTGATGCGAGGAGTAGGACAACTTGTAAGGAGTTCGGTGATGTCGTGACGTTTGACACGCAGGGCCGGCCCAAGCCCAAGGCCTACGAGGCCTGGGCCTTGGGCACTCCCAAATATGTCAAAATTTGGGGCACTCCAAAATATTTTGGTACTAGGTTTGAATAGGAGTCTTTTTTTAGAGCCAAGAGGACCAAGGTTAATTCAAACTCATCTACCGAGTCATGATTTGGCCCATTATTATTTGAGAATAAGTAGAGGGGTGTGCTATCAATTTATATAATGTTCTTTGAGTTGGTTTCCCTTGAATAGGCGATGTGGGACTAAGGATTTGAGAACACAAGTCTTTCTTTACACAAGTGCTCTTGTCCCACATCGGAAGAATATGGGTTGGAAGGCAAGTGCTTGCCTATAAATACTTCTACACAAACAAAAAAAAAAAATGTAAAAAATGTTCCTAAAAATGAATTTGAAGGCTAACAAAAAACATAGTGAAATTCTATGTTCCGATAGACCAATTATTCCACTATGTTGTTTAGTTGGAAAAATAAATAGGGCACTATGTGGCGATTGGGCCAAGGGCACTCAAATGTCGTGGGCCGGCCCTGTTGACACGACGTACTTGCTAAATAAGTATGACATGCCTTTTGCTCCATTTGTAGGCGTCAATCATCATGGTCATTCGGTTTTATTAGGATGTGGCCTTATCTCGCATGAAGACACAGAGTCATTTGCATGGTTATTTCAGACTTGGATGACATGCATGCATGGTTGTGCTCTGAAAGCAATAATTACCGATCAATGTATGGCGATGAAGAATGCTATAGAAATTGTGTTCCCTAACACTTGACATTGGGGGTGCATATGGCACATTATGAAAAAGGTGACAGAAAAATTGAATGGGTACGATGCCTATGAGAAAATTAGTTGGAGTATGCGTAAGGCAGTTTATGATTCACTGACAGTAGAGCAATTTAAGGATGCTTGGGGTGGGTTCATCAAAAAGTACGAGCTTCAAAGTAATGCATGGTTAGAGGGGTTGTACTTGGAGAGGAAACGGTGGGTGCCTGCTTATGTGAAAGATGTATTTTGGGCGGAAATGTCATTCACACAAAGAAGCGAGAATATGAATGCATATTTTGATGGTTACGTTCACTCCAAGACGACCTTGAAAGAATTTGTAGACCAATATGAAAATGCTTTGGCAAATAAGGTGGAAATTGAAAAACAAGAAGATGTGAAAAGTTGGAACACGTACGTCCCCTTAATAACTGAAAGCGAGTTGGAGAAGCAACTTCAAAGTGCTTACACGAATAAAGTTAGAGAGTTTCATAAACAATTTGTCAAGAGGCTTGAGTGTTTGTGCGAGTTGAAAAAAGAAGGTGATATTGTGTCCGAGTATGAGGTGAAAGAGACGGTTACATTTGGAGAAGGAGAAGAGAAACACAAGAAAAAAGTGTCATTTGCCGTTGATTTTAATGCTGAAACGAATGAAACACATTGTACTTGTCGATTATTTGAGTTTAGAGGAATGGTGTGTACACATCAATTGATAGTTTGTTGGGCTTTAGTTGTATTCATATGGAGCCATTGATGCAACAACTTTTCTAGACATTGAGGCTGTTGATATAAAGTTCTATATACTCTTTGATTGGTAAAGGGAATGATCACTTTAATGTGCATTAGTCCTGGAAAAAATTTGACATGGTTTCCTTGCATTATGGCCTAACCCGACGCGTCTCAAATTATCAACAGATAAATGAACACATATCATCCAAGAAAATGACACCTTCCATTCAAAATTGAACCAACCAATGATACAAGTTGCTCATGTTACATTAGAAAGTCATACAACACAAAAAAAAAAAAAATACATCCAGCTACTTCAACTTTTGATTCACCCTTTACAATACAATCTGCCAATACATGGCAATAAGAATAAAAACTCTTGCTAACTACAAAGAACTCAGTTGTGTGATCTTCTCTGTCTTAAGACAGATTGCATTCCCATGGCTTCCCCTGGGGAAACCTCTTGGTATAGTGCAGTAACTGTAAATCATGAAGCTGCACCCATTTCATCTTCTCTTTAAACCATTCCAAATATTTTGCCAAACTTTCTAACCTTTCCAATCCTGTTTCTTTGAACTTAGAATCTGCAGAGAAACAAAGAAAACAGTCTCAGGCTTCTATGTCGGCAACAACATGCTGTGTGGAAGCGATGGACAAATCACAAAGACATGTAATCTAATCTTTGCAAATAAGAAGATTAAAGTTTGTACAAGACAAAAGGAGTAGCAAGTAGAGAAACAATCACGGGTAAACTAGCAGCCACGAACCAAGAATCCCAGGGGCTGCAATTACCACCCCAAGTTCGTCGGCTAGTTTAAGGCACAACAGGTTTAGAGCTGAACAAGTTAGGAAAAGAGCACTAGATATACCAGCAGCCTGTGATGGCGTTCATAAACAGGAAGCAAAGAAATACACACTTCTTCACAGTTCTTAATAATGTGAATTGTAGAGCAATCAAAATATTGATCATAACATAAGCTTAATGATAGAAGTATGGGCTTGCTTCTTAATCAAATGATAACAACAAAGAAGCTTTACCCTTCAACAAACATGGGACAGGATAGAAACTAGACAAAATATTTTGTCTAATAAACTCTACTCTTGTTTCCAGAGAAATGCAGCAATTCAAAAGAAAGTGATAAGAAAAATGCATAAGGCATGATAGGAAAAACCTTTTTTTATATATCTAATCAGCCCATGTGGGTAATGTTTCTCAAGTAATGGAGAACTTTCCTTGTTTGGGATCAAGCCAGTTGCTCAAAACATAGAGATGGAAAATGCTAAAGTATGATAGCCAAAGCCTTCCGTGTTTCTACTCAATCTATAGCAGTAGCACAAACACTCAATTACAGGGGGTTTTCAAATAGGGGGTCAGCAAATCATATTATTAGATCACCACAAGAACTCCAATTTAGGGTTTGTCAAATGGGGGATTTTTCGATTACTGGTTATTAGGTGTTTTTATTTTTATTTTTGCAAAACGGCAGAGAGAGAGAGAGAGAGAGAGAGAGAGAGAGAGAGAGAGAGAGAGAGAAGTGTTCAACGAGAGAGAGAGATACCTTTGTGGTGGGATATGGCGTCATCCTGGAGGTTTTTTGCCGAGGTGGTTGGTGGTCGCCGATGGTATCTCGTGGTGGTGGCCACCGGTGGCGTCTCGTGGTGGTGGTCGCCGGTGGCTTGTCGTGGTGGTGTCCCGATCGATTGGTCGCCCCTCTCACTCTTTCTGTGTGTATCGACTATCGAGTAAGAAGAAACAAAGGGGAAGCAGAATAAGGGTTTTGAGGTGTTTTTTTTTTCCAACAAGCAAAACGACGTCGTTTTGCATTGGTTGTTTATAAGTGGTTGTGTACGTAGCATTATTGTGTTCGTTATGGTTTGCCAATAGGCCAATTCTATTTACAACCTCTTATTTACTCTACACAACCCACTAAAAAATTCACACTATACCCCTGAATTACACTATTAGCTTAAGACGAAAACACCCCTAAATAAAATCAATACACCACAACACTCCCTTTTCTTCCTCATTTCCCTCCTCCCTCACACTGAACCAAACGCCACCCATGCCACCCCCACCTCCTTTGACCAACCACCGCCACCCCTTTCCACTTCTAAATTCCTTGTTCATCTCAATTTCAAAGGAGAACCAAGGAACACACATTCAATCAATGGAGGGTTCCTCTCCTTCCATTGAAGATAATGACCCATTTCTAGGTTTATTTTCAATTCAAGAAGAAACAATAGAAATGAAATCCAATTTCAATCCTTTGTGATGGGCATTGTACCTTTCGTGGAGCCGAAATCTCATGAAGATCTAAGGAATCCATTTGAATACCAAAAACTCGATTGGAAAAAAACTGCCCAGAATTTCAACCTTGAAAAATGACTGTATTTTTGACATTCACACACCGAAATATATGCACATATTCGACATTTGGATACCGAAATAAGTACTTTGAAAATTTCATACTTTGACAGCATACGTTTTGACAAGTTAATGTTGAAAATCCTCTTAATTGCCGATACACTAATGTTAAAATTCATACATTATTTCAACTTTTGGATACCGAAGTAGATACTTGAGAAATGTCTTAATTTGACAACATACGTTTTGACAAGCTAATATCAAAATGCATTATATTTTTGCGACTTTAGCTTGTAGAAAAATATGATGTATTTTGACATTTACATACTGAAATAGATACGAGCATAATCCAATTTTCAAAGTTTGTTACTTGCAGGGCCACACAAAACAGAGAGACAATGGTGGTGGTGGTCGATCGGTGGGAGGGAGGTGGCGGTTGACAAATGGGAGGAGGGATAGAGGTGGTGGTTGACTGGTGGGAGGGAGGATGGAAAGAGATTTCAAATTTTTTTAGGGAGAGAGAGGAGGAAGACAATGGGGGAGGGGAGGGGGGAGGAAGTGTAATTTATAAGTTTTTGAGATAGGGGTATTGTGGGAAGTTTAGGGATATTTAGTGGATTGTATGTAGTAAATTTGTTTGGAAAATTTTAATTGTTAGTTATATGGAGAAATTGAGTTGTATGGAATAAATAAGGGGTTGCAAATAGAATTGGCCTTGCCAATATCAGAAGTAGGAGTATTTATTAGCTTCTACCTACCCATTCCTCTGTTCGTATTTAAAAATTAAACAAAAAATGTATGCAAATTTTCACAAACAATCCCCATAAATGATTACTAAAAGTAATTTTAATGAAATGTAATTTTTAATCTAATATTGAAAATATAATCGAACTTTTTAAAAGAGACATGCAATTATTGCATATATCTTTTAAAAGAAAAATGTTAAAAGAAGCTCAATGGGCTTCTATTAAGGTTTAAAAAGTGTATTGAAATATGTGAAAAGTTTTTAAAAGTGGATGAAAGTGTATTGGAAACTGTAAAAAGTGTATTGGAGGGTTTTTTTTTTCCTGTGCTTAATGAAAGCCATGTGGGCTTCCATTAGCTGAACCGCTTTTAAAAAGAGTAACATCTCTTATAGTCGTATAGGACAAATAATATGGGACAGAAGGAAAAGATTGAAATTCAATCCTCTTGTTGCTCTTCCACCGGAGCAAGAAATGTGATAAATTATTTTTGCTTCATATTCTCAGATAATGTTGGACAAAGAGATTTATGGAGAAAATTTGTTGTGCTATAGTCGTATAGGACAAATAATATGGGACAAAAGGAAAAGATTGAAATTTTGCTCTTCCACAGAAGCAAAAAATATGATAAATTATTTTTGCTTCATATTCTCAAATAATGTTGGGCAACGTGATTTATGGAGAAATTTTTTTGTGCTATTACTTGATTTGTACATTTTTTTTTTCGAGAAGATAATTATCATCATGTCTTGGTCGAATGAAAACCGATGACAAGGGAGTTTTAGACTGTGTTAGACGTGTCATAGCGAGTTCGGTGTAGCTATAAGTTAATATGAAAATAGATTTGGTATCTTATAAAATATTGACTATTAATCTTAAGATGCTTAAAAATTTTTACGGTATCATGCCACGCAAAACTAGTACGTCAACGACAAAGAAGTCTAAGTAGATTGCTCCTCCGTGTCCTACTAATTTCGTAAGCAAACGAAAGTGCTTTCGTGAGCTAATGAGATTTTTTTAAGTAGGCACTTTTAAATAATTGCCAAAAAAATCACTTTTAAATAATTGGTCTTCACTGGAAGCCCAGAAATTGAGGGATGCAATTGGAAAAATGGGACAAAGTTGGGAGGCCGATGAAATCGATTTTAGCATCCTTAGTCTTTTATGGGCTCTGGAAACATTGTTTCCTCCATATCGGGACGAAGCCAGCATTTTGGCGTAGGGGGACGGATATACACAATAACAAATATTACAATAAAGATAACGATATGAATTTTTACTAACTCAAAAAAGAGTGTGTGTGTGTGTGTTTGTGCGCCTACAAAATAACACCAATACATATGAAACTAAACATGTTTCTAATATCAACTTAGATTGCAAAAGGTATTAACGTTTATTTAATCCTATCCAGTGTCTACTGAAATCAGACATCTTGAACTGTGCTCAACACTTTTTCTTGTTATTAAAAGTATCAATGATAAAATCTGTATCCAACCCTCGAGCAATATCTTTCTCAATATAAGTGATCAAGAAATTTGCTAAATAATCATACTCAATCTTGTTGCGAAGTCTAGTCTTCGCACATTTCATAGCAGAAAATGCATGTTCGGTTGTAGCCGTTGAAACATGAAAAGTTAATATAAGCTTAATCAACCTATCAAAAAGATGATATATCGTGTACTTTCTTATCTTGGCCAACACTTCACTCCACTTTGAAATCGTTGACAGCTTTTGAAACTCAGGAAGCCTAGACACATCAAGCTTATAATTTTACAATTGATATCTTAAGTGGTACTTTTCTTGCTCAATGAAATCCATTGGATAATACTTTTTTGCAAGCTTGCAAATATCTTCAATGTTGAATGGTCTGAAGCCATCGCGAGGATCTAGAGATGTGCTGAGAATGAGCAACTCCATTGTATCTTCCTTAAACCGAGTGTTCAATTCTTGCAATTGAGAATCGACTGTTTTGGGAGCCCCCAATTTCTTTTGCTCTTTTCTTTTTCCTTCACCTCTAATGGCCTCGTTTGATCCGCGGACTAAAACAGATGGGATTAATAGTCCCGGGATTGATAGTCCTGGATTATTTGTCTTGGGACTAATTTAGTACTGAATCTCACACAATCCCTTGCTTGATTCGTGCATGATTAACATTGGGATATTCTATGTTTCAGTCAATCCCATGTTTGGTTCCCTAAACTACATTCGGGATTACAATAACATATAATTGCATAAAATTCCCAAACAAATGCATTTACAATATTTTCTAAAAGCTAATTTCCTTATTTGTAGCTAATTGGCATCCACGTGTTTTTCATTAAATCTCAGCCCTTGGTTAACCTTGGGCATCCACGTGTTTTCAACTACAAATATCTCGGTGATGGAGTAGCCTACTTGCCTGGAGTAGAGGTAGAAAGAGAACATTGTAATCAAAAGAGAAAATGGCAGTTTTGTAAATTGGTGAAAAATGCCTTCCGTGTTCTCTTATCCAGGACTAAATAGTCCCACACCCCCCTGGGATAATTTAATACACCCCGTATATGGACTAAATTAGTCCCGGTATTAGTAATCCCAGTTGCTTTTTGGGAACCAAACACGAGATTATGCGGGAGTAGACACATGTTATCCCATCCCAGCCTTCTAATTCCCGAATCAAACGAGGCCTTAGGGTTTTTGGAAATGACAACTACTTTACAAACAATCAAAATCATCCTGCTCTGACGAAACCCAATAGAAGAAAAGAAAAGGAGTGAGCAAATTACAGAAGCTAGAAACTTCACCTGAAGAGTTCTTGTACCAAACTCAACACCGATGATGGATTAAGGCTCCAAGCAGAGCTCAATCCTCGTAAACTTCGACAGAATATAAGATTTCCAAACACCAGTTGGCTAATAAAGTACACACGCAACCTGGAAAAAAAACCGGTAAAACCAAATCATAACATTTGTCATTACATTATGATAGCATTGTAAAAGAATACACTTCCTCACCTCAGGCATTTGATCAATTTCTGAGCACCACTGCCAGCACATGTATCTTTTAAATTGAGAGCCTGAATAGCAGTAAGGGAAGCAAAAAGGCTGTCTAATCATTTCCTGCAGTGTTAAGTTATGTATGTTGAGTATGTATGTTGAGGTTCAAGTTGTTATGTATTCTGTTCATAGGGGTAGTCTAGTCATTTACATGTTAGTCTTGTATATCTCTGTGTAGGAACCATTCTTTGAGTAATGAGAAAATATATTTCACCTCTGTTTCTCTCTCTACACTTTAACATGGTATCAGAGCCATGATCATGATCGATCTGGCCTTGTAGAGAAAGGGAACGAAGGTGACTGTTGATCATCGACCTTATCGTTGTGAGTTGACAGCTTTATTAGGCAGCATTACCTTGTTTTACTGTGGCAGTCGACCCTCCACAGATCTCGGTAGCCTCTGTCCTCTCCTTGAATGAGATTAACACCTCAGTCGATCTTCTCTATCCACTTTTCGAGCATCGTCGACTACTGTACTGCACTTGTCGATCACCGGCAAGCCTCCGGCGACCACCAACAAGCGACGAACTCATCAAGAAGAAGTGGGTTTGTCACCGATCATACCTAGGGTGATCGGATTGTAATTTATGTAGCAGGGTTTTGTTCTATGTGAAGATCCGATCGCCGTGGTAGGTGGTAGGTCGCCGGACGACGTCGGAGGGAGCCACACGCGCCGACTGAAGGTGGCGCGTGCAGATCGCATTAGATCTATACGCAGGCGTGGAGTACACGCGCTCGACAGGTCAGTCTTTTCGGTCAAACGTGTCGCGCGCGAGTCAAAAAGGTCAAGGGGGTTCGTTCCGCGAGTCAAAGGGTTCAGACGACAGGTCAAAGGGGGTCAGCGGTTTAAAAAAGGGCCAAGGAGCTCATCTGGAGGGTTCGTTGGGGTCCAGAAGGGTTCAGGGACCCATTTTGACCAATTTTGACCACTTTTGAGAGCTCCAAGTCTTGTTCCTGACTAATTTCGACGTTCCGGATTCATTCGCGGGGTCCATTTCAGGTAATTTGACTGTTACGGACGTGTTTTGACTGCTCCGGACCATTTTTGGGAGGACCGAGACATGTTCTAGACTAATTTCGACGTTCCGGATTCATTCGCGGGGTCGGTTTACGGTGATTTGAAACGGAAATTGTTAGTACAATGGAGGCTCAAGTTGGTGCCCTTTTTTCTGAGGGGGAGTTACAAACCCTCAGGCGCCTATTGGCTAGGCTTGACACTCTATCTACCACTGCTCCTACCACTACTTCTACCACTTTCTTTGCTCACAAAGAGATACATGCTAATGCTTCTACTTCCACTTCCACTTCCACTGCCTCTCTTCCGTGGATCATAGATTCCGGTGCTACGGACCATATGACAAGTTGTTCGTCCTTTTTTGATTCCTACTCTACTTGTTCTGGTAAGGATAAGGTTAGAGTAGCTGATGGTTCCTTATCTGCTATTTCCAGGAAAGGTTCTATTCATTGTTCTCCAACCATTTCTCTTTCCTCAGTTCTTCATGTTCCCAATTTTTCTACTAACCTCTTATCTGTTAGTAGTCTTACCCAATCCTTAAATTGCTCCGTAACCTTTTTTCCTACACATTGTGTCTTTCAGGAACTGGATACGGGGAGGATGATTGGCAGTGGTAAAGCTCATGAGGGCCTTTATTTTTTGGAGTCTGCACCGAATCCAGTATGCCCACCTTTGTCATGTGGTCAAGCTCTTGCAGCAGATACGGGTTCTGCTATTTCCTTGTTACATCAATGGCATCGTAGACTTGGTCATCCATCATTTGGGATTCTTGAAAAATTGTTCCCTAGTTTGGCTAAACAATGTTCTCGGAGTCAATTCCTTTGTGACGCTTGTGAGCTTGCGAAACATAAGCGCTCATTTTATGCTCCGGTCAATCAAAGAAGTGATTCGCCATTTATGGTCATTCATTCTGATGTTTGGGGTCCTTCTCCTGTCACATCTCTGTCTGGTTATCGCTGGTTTGTCACCTTTATTGATTGTTATTCTCGTGTCACCTGGGTGTATTTGTTAAAGGCAAAAAATGAGGTTTTTTCGTGCTTTAAATCTTTTCATCAAATGGTGCGTACTCAGTTTGATGCTAACGTTAAAGTCCTCCGTAGTGATAATGGGACTGAGTATATTGATGGGGCTTTTCGGGCATACCTTAATGACTCTGGCATCCTTTTTCAGACTTCTTGTGTTGGCACTCCACAACAAAATGGAGTTGCAGAGCGCAAGAATCGTCATCTTGCTGAGGTAGCCCGCTCTCTATTGTTCACAATGAAAGTTCCTAAACATTTTTGGGGCGAAGCTATCCTTACTGCAGCTTTTCTTATCAATCGCATGCCATCTAGTGTTATTCAATTCCAAACTCCTATTAAGGTTCTCTTAGGTTGTTCTCGGGTTTCATCTCTCCCACCCAAAGTCTTTGGTTGTGTGTGTTTTGTTCATGCTCCTAAGCACCCAGGTGGTAAGCTGGATCCCAAAGCCCGCAAATGTATTTTCCTTGGCTATTCTCCCACTCAAAAGGGTTATAAATGCTATGACCCGCACTCTCGCAAAATGTATGTTTCCATGGATGTCACCTTTTGGGAAACAGAATCCCTTTATCCTCTGTCCACTTCATCTCTTCAGGGGGAGAATGATAGACAGGAAGAGATGTTGACATTTCATACTCCTGAGTCGTGGTCTTATCCTTTACCTTGTCATGGTGAGGGGGAGAAAGAACCTTTACCTGCAGAAGGAGCAAAGCATGATGTTCGGGAAAGACTGGATAGGTCAAATTTGCAGACCTTTTCTCGAAGGAATAAAGGCAAGTCTACATGTGCAGTGCCACTTTGCCAATCTCAATTACCTACTCCAGTTTCGGACTCTCCCGCTGATTCATCTGGTAATGATTCTCTTCCTACTGTTGTTGATGATCATAATGCTCCAATTGCTCTTAGAAAGGGAGTTAGATCATGCACTCAACATCCCATTTCCCAGTTTGTTTCTTATGACCGTTTATCTCCTTTGCATCGTGCTTTTGTTTCGTCTCTTTCTTCTATATCTATTCCACAGAATTGGCAGGATGCATTCATGATACCTAAGTGGAAAGGAGCTATGGTAGAGGAGATGACGGCTTTAAAAAAGAATGGCACTTGGGAGCTAGTATCTCTTCCAAGAGGGAAGAAACCTGTGGGGTGCAAATGGGTGTTCACTGTGAAACACAAAGCTGATGGGACGGTTGAGAGATACAAGGCCAGACTGGTTGCCAAGGGTTTCACACAAACCTATGGTATTGACTACGAGGAGACGTTTGCCCCTGTAGCGAAGATGAACTCTGTGCGAGTTCTTCTTTCTTGTGCTGCCAATTTGAATTGGCCTCTTCACCAGTTTGATGTGAAGAATGCATTCCTCCATGGCGAATTAGAGGAGGAAGTGTACATGGCTATTCCACCGGGTTTTTCCTCATCTCAGACCGAGGGAAAGGTGTGTCGATTGAAGAAGGCACTCTATGGCTTGAAGCAATCTCCTAGAGCATGGTTTGACAGATTTCTCAAAGCCATGTTGAGATTTGGATACAAGCAGAGTCATGCTGACCATACTATGTTCATCAAGAGAAGTAATGGTAAGATTTCCATTCTTATTGTTTATGTGGATGACATAGTCATGACAGGTGATGATGTGAATGAAATTGATAGCCTTAAAGCTCTTCTTGCTCAAGAGTTTGAGATTAAGGATTTAGGGTCTATGAAATACTTTCTTGGAATGGAGGTGGCTAGATCTGACAAAGGAATTTTTATCTCTCAAATGAAGTACATCCTTGATCTCTTGGAAGAAACTGGTATGTTGGGATGTAAGCCGGCCGATTCTCCCATTGAGGCCAACCATCATCTTGGTAGCAATGTGGGGGAGCTTACAGAAAAGGAGAGATATCAGAGACTTGTGGGTCGCCTGATATACCTATCTCACACTAGACCAGATATTTCCTATGCTGTGGGGGTTGTGAGCCAGTTCATGCATGAACCTCGTACTAGCCATCTTGATGCAGTTTATCGTATCTTGAGGTATCTTAAATCTGCCCCAGGTAAAGGAGTTTTGTTCTCTAATCATGGTCACTTGAGATTGGAAGCTTTCACTGATGCAGACTGGGCTGGTTCTATTGATGATCGGCGATCTACTTCTGGCTATTGCACCTTCCTTGGAGGGAATTTGATCACATGGAGGAGTAAGAAGCAGTCTGTCGTAGCTAGATCTAGTGCAGAGGCTGAGTACAGAGCTATGGCTCATGGTGTTTGTGAACTTTTATGGCTCCAAACTTTCTTGCGTGATTTGGGATTTCATGATTGTGGTCCTATGAAGCTCTACTGTGATAACAAGGCAGCCATAAACATTGCTCATAATCCTGTTCAGCATGATCGAACAAAGCATGTTGAGATTGATAGACATTTCATCAAGGAGAAACTGAACAACGGTTTGATATGCATGCCGTTTGTGAGATCCGAAGACCAATTGGCCGATGTATTTACTAAGGGTCTTAGTAGTAAAAGTTTTCACCCCATTGTATTCAAGTTGGGCTTGATCGATATCTTTTCACCAACTTGAGGGGGAGTGTTAAGTTATGTATGTTGAGTATGTATGTTGAGGTTCAAGTTGTTATGTATTCTGTTCATAGGGGTAGTCTAGTCATTTACATGTTAGTCTTGTATATCTCTGTGTAGGAACCATTCTTTGAGTAATGAGAAAATATATTTCACCTCTGTTTCTCTCTCTACACTTTAACATGCAGTTCGCCATTAGGGTTGACCATTGCTTTCAATTTCCACGTAAATAGAAGGGAAAAAGCATTCATACATAAATGAAAAAAAAAAAAGAATTAATACAGAAAAACAATATAGCATGTGGCATCCTGTTAGCAAAGAAAAGTGCTGGGCTTTTGATTTCGAGGGAGTCAATGTAACATGGCACAACATGCCATTTGGAAATACTACCATATCAATAGTAATGATGAAGACATCAAACAAAACTTTCTACCTTACGTAGATTTGCTAGGCTTGAGGGGAGAGAGGCTCCCGAATAAATAAATCATTGGAGGACCTCCATCGAAGTTATGACTGGGAAAACAATAGTATCGTTAATGGAAGACACAATGACGGGAAAAGGAAAAAGAAATCGTGGTACTTGGTCCCTATTTGTGGCTTCTTTGATGAGAGAAGAACCGACCAAATTTTAATGGCCACGCTTCTTTCTATTTCTTTTTGGATACTTTGTATAGTTCGCAATCGGAGGATTGCAATCATTCCTTCAAGCATTTTTTTTTCCGACATGATAGAACAATCTACACTACACTAGCCCTAACCCAACCCATCACCAAGCTATCAACCTCCTCTTGTTGATGAAGAAGAAAAGGTATCAACCTCCTCTCCATAAGAGTCAAACCCACATCCTCACTCAACCTCAGTACACCTATACTACAGTTATTACCTTGTGTCAAATTTCACAAGGGAATTTGTCATTTTTGTATGAAATTTATAATTCCCATCTAACTACAACTAATAACTTTTTGTTTTTGGATCGGCAACTATAACTAATGACATGTCCTCTAATTTTTCGAGAATAGGTGCATCTATGTATCCTTGTCACGCGTTAGTCAACATCCTTCTTGGAAAGTGTATATAAACTAAAAAGGCAAAACCCAGTTTATCTTGCACTCACAATTGACTGAACCATTTTATCGAACACATAATGCACAGTGAAGCACTATGACCTTCTCAAGTTCACGTTTTCCAAACAAAACCGAGCTATAAGATTAAGCAACGCAACTATGGACAAAGATAACACAAATTCCTGCAACCCAAGTTATATCCTATTTATTGTGGGGAAATATCCAGTAAAGCTGCCCTGGCCATTAGCCTCTTCAAAGAGAGTGATCAATTCCTATTTTCATTCTTATCACCAGCAAAACTAAAACCACTTCGATTTGATTCCGACGTTAAAGATTAAACTTGTTAAAATTGGCAATTTATTAACATAAAAAACAAAGTTATCTGCATATAAGGAGAGGTTTACAGAGAGGACCAGAAATTTATATTGGTTTGAAGTACTCATCAGTGCTACTATAGCTAATGTTCTTTACTTTCCCCGGATAAAATGCCAACCGTCTCTACTCCAAATCTCCCTTGCCCATTTTCCACAGTGATAGAGCCTAATGAACAAAACTAATCGAACAATCAAATCTAACTTCACACCCATAGCAAATATCAAACCACAAAGAGAGACTCTAGAAAGAAACACTGCATGTGAACACTAAAATTACAGACGCTCTAAGAGAGAGAGGAGAGATTACCGATCTGTATCAGAACAACCAAACGTTAGAGAAATGGAGGAGATTGCAGTCCGAGACGACTCCGGTGTCTCGCCTTTGGTCTGAAGAGAGAAGGCCTCTCAATATAGCACACCAGCAGAAAACAAAAGAGCATGTACTTCTTTAATTTGTAGCTGGAAGTTGAATTTGCCATTAAGATTGTACAATCCTGCTTTCGCCAGCTCGAAGAGGAAGTCTTGCACGCCTCTTCCTCACCTGGAAGATGAGGCGTAATGGGAGAGAGAGAGAGAGAGAGAGAGAGTTCAACGCCTGTAAAATTGATGAGGGAGACGTTTTGAGCGAGAAATTGTATTGATGGCAGAATTTCATGCTGAGGTGGAAGATATATCATCGGAGACAATTTTTCTACTCCGTGCCACCTGAAATAATGTGATTTCACGAATGAATACCTAAACAATGTGCAAAACCAAAGTTATAAAAACTTAAAATTTGCCTGCATTTGGCACCGGCCCCTGGATATGCTGGGCCAGTTTCCTTCCAGTCCCTTACCTAGAGCTACCCTTGTTCTCATCCTGACATCCTTTAAGGCCAGACAGTCTGGATGTTCTCTTTCTTTCTATTTCAACACGGTCCACATATTCACCAAACTGGCTTTTTTGTTTTCGTGAATAACTAACAAATAGCAGAATTCTTACAATAACAAAAACAACCAGGCATAGATATACTGGGTTTTGAGGTCAAAATGTCCCAAATTCCTAAGTGCTTGTTCTAATGATTGTAGAGAAAGACCAGGGATCAGACATATTTAGCAATAAAACCAAATTACTTCTTGCACCTTAATTAGAAGAGAGAATACTTCCTAAAACAAGTACCTCTTTATATCTGTTAGTTCATCCCCTGAACAGCCCTTCTTTCTCCTATTCTTCTTCTTCTTCTTATTCCTACGCCTGCGACGCTTATTGCAAGATAACACCAATACTCTCGCAAGAGTCCTGATTTTCTGCGCGATGATCCCCACCAATGTTTTGTCCTAAGCCAGTCTCTGAATCCTGTTCCACCAACTCTCCATCTACATCCATCATCTCGACTTCCTGGACATCTTCCAAGCTATCCTCATCAAATATGGCATCCAATATGCTCTCTCCTTACTCCATGGGATCAGGTAAACTGGACGTGGGTTCAAAAAGACAGGTCATTTGCAATCAGGTAAAAGTTAGCAATGGGCTTACACCCAGTATGAAACAACACGGAAACCAGTTTATTGATATCATCTATTATACTATCACACACAAAATGCTGCAGGTACCAATGCCTCTGTACAGATGTTCTCAGGGTACGATGTATTGCACAATTCAATCCGATAATTGAATAGATCACAATTTCGCAAAAATTGTTGTTTGACATTTAGTTATCTGATGGAAACAGTACCATTGCATAAAGAATTTGAAGCATGGGGAAATCCATAAGAAAAACACTCTCCATATTAATAATCAGCAAGAAAAACCACATATAAGAACCAAAAAACAACTGAGATGCATAGGACAAGGCAGAAATATGACTAATTCTCTATCAAGAAACTAAAAGGTACTAACACAAAACATGAGCAGACAATCCAGCTCAAGGATTTTGTTGTTTTCCCACAAGCAAATGGCATTATATCATATGTCGTTCTTCTCCAATTTTAATTTCACAACAAACATTTTGCGTTGCTTCCGAAACCATACCCATACAGCGGGCTCTTAAGTAATTTCTGCTCACAGCTTCCGGGACTCAAGGGCGGATCTACTCATTGGCGAGAGGTAAGGATTCACCATGAGCAATAAATGACTGCACAGTTGAAATTGTGATCCAAAGTTCATAATGCACGGCTATACACCTTTGAAAACCTGTATAAGGAGGACAAAGGAATACCAAACAGAGTATTAAAAAAATGGAATCACGATCCTATGACATACGAAAAAAAGACGCAAGAATAGCAAAGCTAAAAAGGAAAAACTAACTTCTTCGGGAGCTGAGGGGTTTTCTGAGATAGATTTGGAGATAGGCTCAGAAGTGCAAACCTAAAACAAGCAAAAAAAAAAACAAAAAAAAAAAATTGGAAACAAAAACTCAGTACATTTCAACTATTAAAAGAAATAAAACACCACCAAAAACGAAAGCAAGTTTAAAACTGTTACTTAGGGATGGGTTTCTCACCTTTGGAAAGATGGTTTGGAAAATCTGGGAGAGTTCCATAGGATAGAGGCGGAGCATAGTTTCTTGGAGGCATGCTAAGGGCACGATTGGGTGCGACTCCACGCAATGCATTCCAACCAATACTCCATGAGTCCAAAAGTTCCAGCAGCCTACATAGAATCAAAGACAACCATATCCATTAATATCAAACTCCAATAACGGGAAGATTTGCACAATGAAGGAACCAAACAATGAAACTAAGGCAAAGGAATAGAAAGCAAAGAAAGTAGGCTATGATGTTCGAACATTTTGTAACATACAACTCTGCGGTGCTTCAATATGTTACCATATGAATTTCATCAGCAAATTCCTTTAATAATATGCATAATTTTTCAAAATACTGAATCTAATGCCACTCTTGTAGCAAGCTTATTCCCTTTGCTCTCTAATTCTCAACTTCTATAGCCTTTATGATGAACTTGGGTATTGGATAAACAAAATACTCTCAATTGAACTTGGGTCTTCCATAAACAAAAGACTATCAATTAAACATTTCTGTTGAATATCAGATAGTTTTAAATCCATTGAGCCCAATGCCCAACTGTGTGCGCGTGTGTGTGAGAATCAGATAGATGCTACAGCAAAAATAAAAAAATCCTTTTGCTGTATTTAGAGCCATCCTACGAGCCCCATCTGACGCAAAACATTGCAGCCACTTTAAACTTCAGGAATCAATGTAAGCCATGTATCCTAAACTCTCACCGGTTATTAATAATTTGATAATCTAAACACCGAGGATAGAATTGTAACCATACCATTTTGTTTAGTTTGGCACTACTATATGTATAGCCTTCTTACTCCACACAAGCTCAAGCCATCCATCCATGTTGGCCTCATAGTGCCATAACATAATTGTAATTTAGAACCCTAAATCACATGCCTAATGTTGTGCAATTCAAATCACAACATCTCCAATGTAGCAGAAATATCAAGAGGAGTAATTTGTGTGTATATCAATAGGGAATCAGTTCAAAAAAGGACCAATCTATAGTTACAGTTATTAGAATTTAAAATATCCCCATCAGCTTAATGGAATAGCCATTTGATACCAATATAGAAGGGAAACACAATAAGAAAGGGTAATTTACCCTCTTTTTGTTGGCGAAATCCTGTGATCTTGTGCCAGAGGAATTCAAACTGCTCTGCTCAAGGAATGGCAGACTGCCTGTGACTCAATTTTTGCTCACACCACTGAAATCATCTTTTCCCTATCATTTGATCATTTGGGCATCGCACCCTAAAACACTGTTCATAATTTTTGATGGGTGGCCTGCGAATCACAATAGAAATTGTTAAGGGATAAGTTACACGAATATGACCTTGGTCGCGTTTTTTATGATGATCCAGAGAAGCAAAAGTAATTATCTTTAATACATGGGTGATATATACGCCAAGCCAAAAAATCTAAAGCATCGAACACATGCAAACAAAGAACCAGAAGCAAAACGGAAGAGACCAACATATCTTGTTCCCTAATCGAACTCATCTTTATCCCCAAAACCCAGACACCCAAACTCCAAACCAACAACACAACCCGGAACCAAATCCCAGAAATCTATAATGTAACCCCAAAAAAACCCAAAAATAGAGCAAAATCAAAACTACTTACCAACGAATTTGAAAACAAAAACCCACGAATCGAGATTCGAGAAAAGAACGACGAACTCACCTTGTTCGATCACCAATGAAATCAGTCTTCAATCGCTCGTGGAGAGAGAGAGAGAGAGGAGCAGCAGCAGATCGCTCAGAGGAATGCTGAGCAAAGAGAGAGGCGGACGCATATGCAGCAGCAGAGAAGAGAGAAAAACAGACGTAAAGGGAACACAGAGAGAGAAACGTGCCCGACTCTTCTCCTCCTGAGATATTTCCAATCCACTTTAAGGCCAAGGCAATGAATTGACGGAAATACCCCTCCCATTTACACTTCAGCCAGCAAAATTGAAGGATACAATTGGAAAAAAATGGCAAAGTTGGGAGGCCCAAGCAATTGATTTTAGCGTTCTTAGTCTTCTATGGCTTTTGGCTACGGGAAACGAATGTCATCAGCAAGTCCGGCATTTTTGAAATTTTTGGCGATCTAGTCCGGCATTTTTGAAATTTTTGGCTTTGCTAGATCGCCATGGATTTTGCTAGGGGTCATGTTATTGATTTAGTTTTTCTTTGCCTTACTCGGGTTCTAGATGGATTGTTGATGTCGAAACGTTATTAGTTTCCTTTTTATTTAGGAATCCTAATCCTACTTGTATAGGAAGTCTCTAAAGTCCAAATAAAACATGTAAAACTCAAAACTAACTGAGAACTGCTTTTACCAAAAAATCAGAGCTTCTGAAGCCTCTTTTACGAATTGTTTGTCATGATCAAACCCTAGGTGTGAAGCCAGAGACCTCTAGGAGTGATTCCTAGACGATTCTATTCTTGTTCTTCTTTCTGCTTTAAATTCTTCTACTAACCTTTTCGGGAGCTGAGGAGTTTTCTGAGACAGATTTGGAGATAGGCTCAGAAGTGCAAACCTAAAACAAGCCCAAAAAAAAAAAAAAAAACAAAAAAATTGGAAACAAAAACTTTCAGTACATTTCAACTATTGAAAGAAATAAAACACCACCAAAAACGAAAGCAAGTTTAAAACTGTTACTTAGGGATGGGTTTCTCACCTTTGGAGAGATGGTTTGGAAAATCTGGGAGACTTCCAGAGGATAGAGGCAGAGGATAGTTTCTTGGAGGCATGCTAAGGGCACGATTGGGTGTGACTCCACGCAATGCATTCCAACCAATACTCCATGAGTTCAAAAGTTCCAGCAGCCTACATAGAATCAAAGACAACCATATCCATTAATATCAAACTCCAATAACGGGAAGAATTGCACAATGAAGGAACCAAGCAATTAAACTAAGGCAAAGGAATAGAAAGAGCGTAATCTTTCAAAATACTGAATCCAAAGCCACTCTTGTAGCAAGGTTATTCCCTTTGCTCTCTAATTCTCAACTTCTAAGGCCTTTATGATGAACCTGGGTATTGGATAAACAAAATACTCTCAATTGAACTTGGGTCTTCCATAAACAAAAGACTTATCAATTAAACATTTCTGTTGAATATCAGATAGTTTTAAATCCGTTGAGCCCAATGCCCAACTGTGTGCGTGTATGCGAGAATCAGATAGATGCTACAGCAAAAATAAAACAATCCTTTTGCTTTATTTAGAGCCATCCTACTAGCCTCATCTGACGCAAAACATTGCAGCCACTTTAAACTTCAGGAATCATTGTAAAGGGTGAAACCAGTAATGGTGTTCACAGTACCATGTTCAACTGTATCCTCCAGCACTTAAGGGCTTCATTACGTAAAAAATTCCATAAATATCATGCAACTTTATCTGATTCTTATTGTTGAGTGTTTACAGTGCAAATTTTTGAACAAATGGTATATCTATCTTCTGTTGATGAATTCCGAGGACGGGCTACTTTCTTGACTTTATCTTTTATGCTATTTCATTGACATCTTTATAGTGCTCTCTTTTTGAAGACATCAAACGGAATTTAAAAATTAAAAAAAAAACACCTGAAAAGCACAAAAGCCAAATTTCTACATGGTTGTTCAAAAGAATTGCTAGGCTACAAGTGGGCAACAATAAAAATAAATTCTGGTGAAAAGAGGACGTTCACTTTTTTAGGCTACTGATATATACATAGAATGCACAACAGACCATTCTAGATTAGTGTTTCCCAATGCTAAATCCCCTTTCAATTTCTAATCCTTGCAATGAAGTACCATTTCAACGCCAGTCTTCTTCAAATATTAGATAATCAAGATTGACTAAGAAAATAAAAGAAAGAGAAAGCACTACCTCCATGACTAAACTTGGCATCCTCGACACACATGTAAGGTTTCTATTTTTCGTGCCACTCTCCAAAATACAACTGCACAACTCGAAATTGTATGACGTTTGTAAGCTCATAAACATATATTCAGAAACTTACCAATATTCACCTATATGCATACATCTCCTTTTTTTCTTTTTCTTTTTTTATCGAATTCCATTCATTACAAGGATTAAAAAAAAAACGAAATTTGCCCCATGAGAAAAGAGAAGCATTGACAAAGCCTTGAAGGTAATAATACTCTCCTACTATTGCTACTCTTAAAATCTGAACCTATCTCCCAGCCTCATCTCTTTAGCAAGTGTAACCTTAGTTTGGACATTAAATTCAGGTCAACAAAAGCCAACGATCCAGGACTAAATGCTCAGGTTGATCTATCCTTTTCATTGATATCTTATGATTTCATACCATTCTATCCCAGGAAAAATATTTACTATCAAATCCAATCCCATTGGCACAAACCTCAATATCTATTTTCTTATTCAATTTCCTCATGAGAGGGCCGAGGGAAAAACATATGAAGGGATGGGGAAAACTGAGAAAGCGAGGGGATATATTTATGGAAAGAGAAGTTTGAGGCCTGAGTTTCTTGCATTTGCCAAAATCCTACACTAGCCAATAAGAAACCCCAGAAAATAACAAAAGAGCGGGAACTCTATTTCCTATGGCTTAGCCGCAAAACTCATGATATCAAATACAATGATATGGTTATGAGAAAAATCATTGAAATAACCATAAGAGCTTCTATTCTTGCTCATTGAACTATAGAACGTCTTTGTGACAGCATAACATCCACATCCATATCCTTGGAGAGAGAGAGAGAGAGAGAGACAGAGAGAGAGAGAGAGTTACCGCTAAAAATGAAGACATCAAGGCTCCCATTGCAGAGATCAGACCTGAAAATTAGAATCTGAATTAAGAGATTGATAAAACTTGATATGAAGAAAGCCTAAGATAAATATTTTTTTTATTTATTAGTAATTTGGACACGAAGTTAAACAATAGAAAAACAAAGAGTACAACTATGTAAGTATTTTTCCTCTCCACAACATTACAAAGTATTAGAAGAAAGCAAATTTAATTTTCATCTAAATAGAACAATTCTATGATTTAACATCCTTAAAATCATGATCTCAAATAATCAAACACAAGAATCTACAATTACCTGCCTAATTACTACTAACGTTTAACACTCCACACATTAGAAAACAGAAAAGAGAGAGCACCGAATTTAGAGAACAAACTAGACAACAGAGATGGAAAACTAAACATTCTCAAAGATTAATAAAATCTCTTCTTTTGCCGATCACCAAAAAACAAAAAAACTAAAACACATAGGAGGAAACTTCCCATTCCCAGAATCCCTGCCCAATAACTGCTGCAGAAATCTGTACCAAGCCGAAAAGAAGTACACCAACACCCGCACAATGTCTTTAGTTTAGAGATGTGATAGGGCCTTTACAGGAAAAAAAATCTCTTTTTCCTTGATTTGGGGGAGGAAGTGTGTGTGAAGCAACAAAAATCTGTCCTTCCCCTCATACCTAGATGAGTAATGTGGTTGGCTTTACTTCTCGCATTCAAGAATGAGAAAGTGGGTTTTCAATCCCCCATTCAGTCCAATTTCAACGAAGCGCAAACCCACTGAGCTTTAAACTCGTTAAAAGAGTTCGGCCCCCTGGTGCAGTGTAGTCTCCGTTTTCTCATCTGTTTGAGCAGGTTAGGCCAATAGCAGCAGAAGGGATGGAAAATGTGGCCGGAAATACTGCGGTTGATGCTTCAAAATTATTTTGGTAACCCAGGTTTATTGGAGCAAGAGTTGTGCTCTTAACTTCCATCATTGCATTGGCCGGCAATCAACGAACCGCTTATGAGATGAAACTGTTGCCAAGATGGCTAGGCAGAAAGAAAAATAGACATATAAAAATGCAAACCCATCGTATAAGCCTAGTAATCAGCAGCAAGTAATGCTGCCCACGTAGGCAAGTGAATACTACCATCATTTCAAAGATCAAGTACTCATAAGCATTTCTTCGTCGATTTTGTTTAGAATTCATAGAATCATGAACTGGTAGCGAAAATAACCATGTAGCAGACTGACTCTCAGACATAGAATGCACATATACTCCCATTGCAATCGTAAGATGTTACCTGGAAGCTAAATAAGAATTGTTTTGCCGTCTTTCTTACATTTACATTCGAGTGGGACTTATGTTTCTCATACATGACCGTAACCTCTTTGTGCCTGCCAAATATTTCCACTGCTGAATATGTAGTCCAGCAAGTGAAAAACATTAAAAAAAAACAAAAAAGTAGTCTAGTTCCCAAGTTGTGCTTCAACATTTAATCTATATTCAAGTCATAGGTTGTAAGAAACTTCACTTGTCTTGCAACACCTAAAGTATGAAGGCCATGTTCGGCAAAGTTGTCGATGATCTCATGGGGCTTTTTGCAAGCATGTCTTCGAGTTCACAGAGATCAATAATCTGGCATACACAACGGTGATTGAGCAGTCAAAAAATCCGAAACACAATGCATCGCATGGCATAAAAAATTGCTCATATGGAGGAGTACTGTATAACTTACTTGCTCCGGTGCACCCTTGCAGCTTCAATGCCAATTGCCATTAGAGTCGATGTAGGTTAATCCAGTTCACTTATCTAACAGATTGAATGGAAGGAAATGAATCTCATTGATTCCTGCTCTTGCCTAAAACCATCGTGAGAAAGCCGAAAATAACATCTAACTCAACAAGCAGGCAGATAGACAAAAAAAAAAAAAAAAGATGAGTTGTAAACGGTCATCCTGTATGAACGCATGACTGGAGCAATCACTCCTAAAATAATGAAGTCACGAGAAAAAAAATTACACCTGAAAGACCATGAACAAAAAAACACACAAGATTGATCTCCTCTTTCATTCTTTACCTAATCGAATCATAAAGCGAAATTCAAAATCAACAGATAGAAACTAAACCCACTTGAAAGCAATATCCTGAAAAAGACAAAAAATTGGAAACTAGTCTAACCTCTCCCTACCAGTAATCGCCACAAGAACACTTCCCATTTTTGAAATGGTGAAACCTACTGGCATCTCTTACAATAATTTTCCGATTTTTAATATCAGATATGTACTTGATTGCCACATGGCAGTCACCACAAACACGCAAATTCTTCATCACCCGGATTGGATAATCCTCTGGGGTGTTCATTAGAGCAAAAGCAATGGCCAACTTTTCACTGTGATGTGCCAAGTTGTTTTCCTTCTCTTCGGCCTCCATGTCATGCAAAACAGAGCCGGTATCAGGCACATAACCCCTTAGCTTCATTTCCCAGGTCAATTCTTTCAAGTATAAATCAATCTCCATTAACTGCGGATGGGATTCATCACCCGTACAAAATTGGTGAACTTGGTTCTTCACCTCAAACCAGCTGATACCTGGTTCCTTCCTCACGCTCCTATCTCTCATCGCTTTCCTCACTTCCGAAACATCCTTCCATCTTTTAGCCGAGGCCTGAGTATTAGACAAAAGCACATACGAAGCTGAATCATGCGGATCAATCCTAAGGACTTCTTCAGCTATTCTTTTAGCCATATCAGCGTTTTTATGGATTTTACACGCGGATAATAAAGTCTTCCATATGATAGTATCTGCCTTTACAGTCACAGTTCTTATGAAAGATTCTGCTTCCTCCAAACGCCCGGAACGCCCAAGGAGATCAACCACACAAGTATAGTGTTCTAGTCGAGGCTCCAGTTTGTATTTCTCTACCATCGTATCAAAGATCTCAATTCCTTTATCTTTCAATCCACAGTGACTACAAGCATAAAGCAAACTTAAGAAAGTAACATCATTTGCCTCCAACCCTTCTTGATCCATCCTATTGAACAACTTGATGGCTTCCTTTCCCTTCCCATGAAACCCATAAGCAGCAATCATTGAGCTCCACACAACAACATCAGCTTTTTCACTTTCTGAAAAGGCATTTACAGAATCGTCCAGACACCCACATTTGGAGTACATACTAACTAGTGAACTAATTACACCCACATCCCTGCTATTGCCAGTTTTAACAGCCTCTGCATGAATCTGTTGGCCTTGGCCAAGTGTTGCTAACTCCGAACAAGAACTTATTACACTCACAAATGTGATACTGTCAGGCCTAAAACCTGCCGTTTTCATCACATTATACTGGTCCAAAGCTCCCTCAGAAAACCCATTTTGAGCTCTTCCCGCGATAAGAGTGTTGTAAGCAACCACAGTTGTTACCGGCATGGCCTTGATCACTTTTTCTCCTTCTCCCAAACTTCCAGACTTCATGTACATATGAGCCAAAGAATTCCCAACAACCGAATTCGACTCCAACCCGGATTTCACCACGTACCCATGAACCTGCCTACCCATATTCAAATCTTTCAAACCAGCACAACCTCTAAACACACTCCCAAGAGTGAACCCATCCGGAATAAACCCCAAACTATGCATTTGAGAAAACAAACTCAACCCCTCTTCGTTAAACTCGAACTGGGTCAGACCCAAAACCATCACATTCCACGTCGCGACATTACGTTCAGTCATTTCATCAAACACCCGGCGCGCACTCTTCAAATCACCATTTTGGACAAACCCGCCTATCAAAATGTTGCAAGACATGATGTTCCTCCTGGGCATTACATCAAACAGCCTAACGGCGATTCTTAGATCTCCAATTTTGGCGTAAGCGTTGAGAAGATAGTTGGTGACAGACTTGTCCAGGAAACAACCAGATGTGACGATCAATGAATGGAGCTGTTGGATGACAGAAAGTGTTTGGGTTTGAATGCATGATTTAAGGAGGGGAGAGAAGAGAGGTGGGTCTGACCATATATGTGATCGGAAGGCTTCGAATGCCTCTTTGAGGAGGCCTTTGGAGCAGAGGGTTGTGAATTCAGTGGGTGTCTTGGAGGTGTTTGTGCATAGAAAACGAGGGGTAGGAGTGTGTGGTGAAATGGAGTAGCTGAGGGGCCTAAGATAACAAGAGTACCTTCCCATGCATTTGGGGTTTTGGTGGGACGTGTTAGGTAAAACACGGTGGTCTGCTACAAGTATTTGGCTTTGGCTTATTTGTAGGATGACCCTAAAGTATTAGCAAAGTGTCAATTGTCTCCAATATATAAATCGCTAAGTGTCAATTTGGTCCTGGTTCTACCTTCGTGTTTATCGCTAAGTGCAGGAGTATTTTTAGAAGATTCCTCGAGGAAACAAAATTGGTTCCCACGACAAAGGGAGGTCACTGAAATTTACCAGCACACACAGGTGGGGATGGGGATGGGGAATTTGAAGAAGTAACCGTCGCAGCGTTTTCGGTTGCTGGCTAGGGCACCCATTGGTACGACCCAGATCGGAAAAATCCAGATATACCCAGATATCTCGTCAACTTTTGAAGCCCAGCCGTTGAGAACGTCGGAGATTATGCAAATCGGGGGGCGGCCTTCTTCGGCAGAGATGTCGGTTACGAGCCGGTGGGATTGGGAGAGATAAATCACGAAAAAAAAGAAGAAACGGACTAATAGAGTTATTAACGACGTAGCTATTAACGAAAAATTTGTGTTTTTCCGCCATCTCAATGAGATATTAGCTTCATAATTAGGAGCTTTATTAAACTTTATTTTTACCACGAAGAAGTCTTACCTATGTCACCTCTCATGAAGAGAAAATGGTCCAATTCATGCAACCCCGAAAGTTACATGTATCATATGTCAAAAAGTCTGTCCAATTGAACTATTATTTTACAATGACCATAAAAATTATACTTTAAAAAAAATGAGCGATTTGAATTATTTTTGCAAGATCTGTATAACCATGTGTTTTGTGCATTGCAAAGCTGATCATATAATGTTGTTATTTATAGGATCATGATCACCTAAGGGATCTCTTATTAAAAATGTGGTGCGGACCTAGCCTTTTTTCAACTTTCCGGATCAAATTTTGACGATTCGAACCGCTCAATGTTTTTAAAATGCGTTTTTAAGGTCCTACGCAAGGATTCGTCAAAAAAAAAAATACCCGGAAGGGCTTCATCCGAGCAATTTTTGATAAACGCATTTTAAAAACATTGAGCGGTTCGGATCGTCAAAATTTGGCTCGGAAAGGTGAGGTCCGCACCAAATTTTAATAAGGGATCCCTTAGGTGATCGTTATCCATATAGATACACACACTAGACATAAGGCTGTCATATATAACAAATAATGAATTAATAGACATAAAGCTGTCGTATATAACAAGTTGGCCTGCGCCATCTAGTTGCACGATGTCTAACCGTGTCGCAGTTCTCTCAATCTGGGGTAATATGTGGCTCCAAACAGTATCGGACAGTTTCTGCAGGGAAGCCTCGTCAATTATGGAACTACCGAGGCTGCCGGGTCATTTATTTGATTTGGTGGTGTGTGTTATCTTGTCTCTTTTCATTTGTACTCGGTAGGTTGTAATAGTCTTTATTAATGAAATTCTTCCTATTTCTCAAAAAAAAAAAACAAATAATGAATTAATATACTCCATTCAAATAATTTTGTTGTGTTATTATTGACGACATACTAAATGACATGAACTAAACGGACAAAAAGGTTAAAAATCTGATGTTCCTACTTAATTAAGAAGCATTTTAATTGGTTTGGACCACAATTTTATTGGATGATTGAAGTTTTGTATATTATTTATTTTCCTTATGGAAATGTTCTCCCCAGCTTCCATTCTAGTAAATTCTTTCCTTTCGAGCTTCCCAATTTTAAAAAATCTATACACCCCCAAACCACTACAAAGTACATAAATCTAGTGGCGGAGCCAAGATTTCAAATCCAAGGCGACATCCAAAATAAATATGATTAGTATCAGAATAAGTACAATTTTTCTAAGGTCAATAATTCACAATATCGGAAAAAAAAATACACATTTTCATAGATTTTTTTTACAAGGCAAAAAGATTTTATTAATCTCGAAATAAGAACAAGATTAAAAGGACAAGGCAACAGCAGAACATGCTCAAAGAGAAGAAACCGCCCAAACCGAGACCCAAAACCAATGATTGGCAAGGAGCCAATCATGGACACCCGTAAGCGAAAGCCCAACACCCAAATGGGTCAAAAAACCCAGATAAACAATAAACAGCTCAAACCCCAAAGGCCTAAAAATGCCCAAATAAGATGGGCCAAGCCCAACAAGACAAAGCCCCAAAGAAAAACCCTAATTTGCTCCTAGCACAAACAACGCCACCATCTCTCCATGGCCGCAAGTAACGAGACAAACCGATGCCACGCCGTCGCCGGACGTACCCAGGGAACAAGCCCCTGTTGTTGTCCCGGAAAACAGCTCGGCCGCCACACCACTGTAGGCAACATCGAGCAACCCATCAGCTTCCATCGCCGTTGAAAACCTCCCACACCGCACACCAATTGCACAACCATCGTCGAACACCACATCCATAGTAGGCTACAACAACCAACCCAACAGCATCATCGAAACACCACCTCATCAAAACCCTAGCCCGAGGAAAACAGCTGCGCAACAGCTCCTTGCCGGCAACAACTCCTTGCCGACGAAACCACCCAAGGCCAACCAAAACGCCCATCCAACTGCCGCTCCACAAAGCTCAAATCAGACCACCATCGCAATCAAGCCACCATCGCCACCCAGCCGCCGCCCAGTTGCCGCTCAACCCACCAAAGCAAAAGCATAACATCACCAACCGCCCAAAAGCCCAACCTCCATGGCAGCCTCCTGAAAGCAAAACCTAGTAACAGAACCCAGATCCAAAACGCCCACCACTCACACGCCATACCAGACCTCCCACCCCACATCGTCCCACCCCACGCCGTTAGGCAAAACCCGAATCCACCCAAGAATGGATTCAGCGGGGAAACAAGAGACCACCACGATATCCTCGCCGTTAGGCAGAACCGGATACTCCAAGAGAGTAATCCGGCGGAGATCAGAAAAGCCCAGGGAAATGAGGGAAGGAGGAGGCAGGAACGGAGGTAAGGGAGAGAGGAGAGGGGAAGAAAGACCCCGGGGGGAGGAGGAAAAGGAGGCGGCGCCTCCCCCCCAGGCTGAAACCCTAGCCGTTGTGATGAGATGAAAAGAATTGGAGAGACAGAAATTTTAGAGAGAGAGAAAGATCTTCCTCTCAATTTCTTAAATAAAAAAAGAGTACACATTTTCATAGGTTAATCATCTATCAACATACTTACTATTTAATATTAAAAAAATACACATTTCTAAGATTTCACTTGGTTAATTAATCATCAACTTACTTAATACCCCAGAAAAATACGCGCGTCTCACTAGCCTAGCTGGAATATTTCTTCTGTTAAATAGTGATGTTTTTGTCAAACCCGGTAAATGGTCGTGCGGCTTGTGCCTCCCCGGCTCCGCCCTTGCATTAATCTTCTCATTTATATATGGGTTTCTTTTCGTTTCTGTTTTTAATCTACTAAACATAATTCAAAGGTAAAGAGAGCTATGGAAAGAGATTTTGTAGTCTTTTGTTAATTAGCATTTCAGGACAACAAATTGACATTCATGACTGAAATGGGAATAAATATTTCTCAAAACTTTTAGTTGCCACCTGTTTGTACCATAAATTTTAACATTTACACGTGGCAAATAAATTGGTTAGAAATTATTTTGATTTGATTCGGATTTAGTAATTGTGGCTGAATTACCTATAATTTAGGAGATAAGATTGTTGCCTAAATTATAGGAAAGTGTTGTTATCTATAACAAATTAAATATAGCCGAAATTAACATGTGCTAATTACTTTGAGAACATGGGTAGTTATTTTCGGCTAGTAAAAGGACACTTGTCACTTTTTGATACGTCTTCAAGAGGATGCCGTAGTGGGAGCAAGACGTGGGGTTATGGCTGAAGATCATGGACGGTTATACTTGGAAGTTACATTTGGTCCCAGAAACTATAAATACAAGTCATTGTGCAACATTGCAGGGGTCCACGCACCAACAACGCTCACAGCAGCAAAGTAAATTTAGTTTTTATCTCCTAACTTTCAGTTAGTCGATCGATCCCTTTTTCTATGTCTATCTTCTACCTTTACCCCTTTTCTTCTTCTTCTTCTCTATCTATGTAAACCTTAGTTTTCTTCAGTTGTTGAAGTCCTTGTTCAAGGCCCACGAACCGTTGTAACTTTAGTTTCTCCTTTATTCAAGTTGTGCAATCGCTTGAAGGAAGTCAGTTAATTTCAGGCGCTCATCTTTATTTCTCATTGGAGATCTGTATCTCCTGGCACGCCCTCGCATCTTCTACACCACCAGGTGTTGACCACCCCCGTTTCTCCTGTCCCTTGGAGGAATTCGGTGGCAACATTTTTTGGCACGCCCGGTGGGACCCATAAGACAATTGAAGATCACTCCAAATGGCTGGAAAAGACAAAAAAGGAGGAGCTAAAGGCACGGGAACTGGTGACGATCCAGTTGAAGCCGTAGAGGGCCAGTCATTCGCGGCATCACAAGAAGATTTGCAGGAAATGGCGGTTGGCATGAGAGACATTATTCTGGAGACAAATGCTGAATTGTCTCAAGGTCTTACTGACTCTATTGTCGGTCCTCTGAAGGAGATCAAGGAGTCACAGATGGATCTCACTAAATCCATTAAAGACATGATAGTTCTTCTTAATGAAAAACTAACTCCAGTCGCTTCTGTGGCAACTGGAAATGGTGCCAGCCATGACCAACCTAAGATGCCTGGTCCTCAGGGTTTCATTTTACCTCATTACCAAGCGTCTTCATCTTCTTCTCGAGTTTAATCATCCAGTGAACAAAAGGATGTTCCGCTTGGTGGAAAATTGAAGATGGGAGCAAAGATCTCACCCCGGAAAGTTCATGGAAGATGGAAGGACGCCAACCCTCTCTTCACCGGTGTTTCCAATGTTGCATCGCCGAGGGAATGTTTCCATATCATACAACTCGAATCCAAGACTTCTAAGTAAGGAGCAGGTTATTGAGTATGTTCAAGATCGATTCGGACTGTTTTGCGAAGTTTGGGAGGCCTGTTTACAAGAAGCCTTATAATGAAGCAATCGATCGAATGGAATTTCCTAAAGGATACAAGGTCCAGACTTTTCCCAATTTTTCGGTGAAGATACCAAGTCAACAAAGTGGAACATGTGGCACGCTTTTCCGTTCAATGTGGGGAGGCAAAGAAGCAATGAATTCCTTAGAATGAGGTTATTCCCGAATTCTCTAATCGCCACCGCTTTTACTTGGTATATTAACCTTCCCGGCTAATTTGATCTACCAGTCATGGGCTCAATTAGAAGAGTTGTTCCACAAACAATTCTACGTAACCGAACAAGAAGTCACTCGGGCCGATCTCTCTAGGCTCTATCAACTGCCTGGAGAACCAGCCGAGACATACATTACTCGGTTTAAGACCGCTCGCTTTAAGTGTAAAGTGGTTTTGCCAGAGACCGAGTATGTTCGTCTAGCCCAGAATGGCCTATGCCTTGAATTACAGAAGAAATTTGTCGATGTGGCTTTCAGGGATTTGTTTGAGTTGGCTGCAAGAGCCACTCGTTATGAGCAGTTGCTGACAGAAGATCAAGATCGCCGCAATGCTTCTAAGGGTACCTATTATAGGGACCCTAACTACCAGGTGGCTATTGCAGAGACAGAAGATAATCCAGAAGTTGCAGTTGCTGAAATCGTTAACCGAAAGCCATATGCCTGCAAAGCTTTCGTCAAAGTTGAACCTACTAAAGCCCAAGGATCCATGGCTTCACCCAAGACTACCAGGTCTTATACGTTTGACATTATGAAGGCAGAAGAAATTTTTGACCAACTCATGGCGGACAAGCTTCTACGCTTTTCTGTTGGTCACAAGATTCCATCTCCTGCAGAGCTCAAAGGCAAGAAGTACTGCAAATATCATAACTCCTGGAACCACACTACTGTCAATTGTATCATCTTCAGGAATGCCATTCAAGACAGGATTGATAAAGGGGATTTCAAATTCCCTGAAGCTGCGAAGAAGGGAATGGCAGTGGATCAGGATCCATTTCCCGCTGATTTTGGGGCTAATATGGTTCATGTGGACATGAGAGGAGCACCCAGGACTGCTCCAAGATAGAAAATTTCTCTGGGTGCGCCTTCACAAGCTACCAAAGGAAAGCAGATCCTTCATGATTTTGATGATTCTCCTGATGACCACCCTTCTCCTATATGGTGGGATCAAGAGGTTATTAGAAGTCGGAGAGGATCTTCTTCCATACCAAAGAAGCCATCTGTCCACCATTGCTGTGATTGTGGAAAGCCTGAGAAGCCAAAGCGTCTGCAAAGTGTTGTTGTCAAGCGCCCAAGGGAAGAGACTCCATCACTTTCCCCTCGACGATTTCCTCAGAAGCGTGTTTCGGTGTTTAATCGCCTGAAACCCACAACCAATGAAATTCAGAAGCAAATGTCATCTTTGGTCATCACAGCTCCACAGGAGGGAAGGCCTAGGATGGTTAAGCCGCCCGGTTCTGTTTCTCCTAACCATTGGTTTAAAGTGAAGCATCCTAAGTTCCCACACACTGAGAATCCTTTGTCAAAATCCCGAAACGACGCGTCGACAGAGAATTCGTCGTCAGTGAAAGGTTGGAACAGGGGATTCCGACTCCTCCACCTATTCCCCAAAGCGTTCTTTCCGCTCTCGTCGGTATGTGCGTAAGAAATATCGTATGGAGTATCGACCAGTGCAGAAACCAACACCTCAACATGTGGAACAACCTTCTATTGATGCTCCAAAGGCTCGCAAACCCGCTTGGAAGGATATCCTCGCAAAGCCACGTCCTATCAACATTCGTTCTTCAGAGGAGATGTTGGTTGTGCAAGAAGAAGCCCCTGTTGCAAAAGTTTCATCCTCTTTGGCTAATCTTTCTTGCAACATGGTATTTGTCCTTCCTTCTGCTTTTATGGCCAAAGAAGGACAACCGTCTTCTATGGATGGTGATGTAGAGGTTTCAGGCGAAACACCAGAGATTAATCCTAATGTACCTGATGCCGCTATACCAATGCTACAAGCGTCAACTCTAGAAGCAGATGATTCCAAGATTCCTTCCATTGTGGTTCTGAAGGATGAGCCCACTGCATATTGCCCATCTCCTGTGGCCAGTGTCTTATTCGAGAAGCCAGACCCAATGATGACTCAACATCTTCGTCCTCTTTATATTCAAGGTCATCTGGATGGTATTCCTGTCAACCGTATATTGGTTGATAATGGGTCTGCGGCTAACCTCATGCCACGATTCATGCTCGTCAAGTTGGGCAAAGGAGATCAAGATCTACTACCTTCTAGCGCCAGCATTTCTGACTTTGCTGGAGGCATCACTACGGCCCAAGGTATTATTATTATGAATTTACAAGTTGGAACGAAGACTTTGACTACCCCATTCTTTGTAGTTAATTCACGTTCAAGCTACAATCTACTGTTGGGCCGTGATTGGATTCATGTTTGCATGGCTGTCCCTTCTACTCTTCATCAATGCCTAATCTTCTGGCGTGGTGATGATGTGGAAGTGGTTTGGGCAGACGAGAGGCCTTTCTTGGCCTCTTCTAACCATGTAGATGCCAAGTTATACGACAATGAGATTAGTCATGTTAAGTTCACCGGGACTGATAAATATGGCAAGCCTATGGCGATTACTTTATCTACTCAATCTTCTGTAGACGAATTCAAAGCCATCTACAAACAGTTGGTCGGCCCTCTCCTTACGGAGGTTAACAGGCCGAGCACTCAACTTCTTCAAGCTCTTTCCCATGGATCAAGCTCCAACAGCCAGTGAGAAGATGGCGGCTTTGCAGGCTGCCTTGGCTCGATTGATCGCCTATATTACAGAGGAAAGCCTGCGTTCTTTGGATTCAGAAGATAATTCGGTCTTGACGACCGAATTATTTTTTGAAGGGGGCAATACACCTCCTGACGACGTCATCCAATTAGAAGATTTAGAAGCACCACCAGCAAAGCTGGATGATTTGAAAGCTGATGTTCAAGATCCTCTGGAGGAGATAAATTTAGGCTCAGAAGATCGACCAAAGCCTATTTATGTGAGCCAACGCCTTCCCGAGGGTAAAAACGCTTACATCGATCTCCTCCATTAGTATAAAGATTGCTTTGCTTGGGAATATGAAGACATGCCTGGATTACAGAGAGGTTTTGTGGAACACAGAATTCCTATAAAAGAAGGATTCAGACCTTATAAGCAAGCGCCTAGGCGAATGTCAGAAGAATTGAACCTTCGGGTTAAAGAAGAGCTGGAGCATCTACTAAAAGTTGGATTCATCAGGCCAACCAGATACGTGGAATGGCTATCTAATACTGTTCCAGTCATTAAGAAGAATGGGAAGGTACGGGTGTGTATTGACTTCCGCAACCTCAACATGGCATCTCCAAAAGACGAGTACCCCATGCCTATTGCCGATGTTTTAGTCGATGGAGCAGCCAGACACAAGGTTTTGTCCTTTATGGATGGCCATTCAGGGTACAATCAAATTTTCATTGCAGAAGATGATGTCCACAAGACGGCTTTTCGATGCCCAGGAGCTTTAGGGGCCTTTGAATGGATTGTTATGCCATTCGGCCTAAAAAATGCAGGAGCAACTTACCAACGGGCAATGAATTCTATGTTCCATGACATGTTGGGCCGTTTTATGGAGATCTATATAGACGATGTGGTCATCAAGTCCAATTCGTTCAAGGAGCACTTGGAGCACCTACGATCCAGTTTTGAGCGTCTAAGGAGGTATGGTCTCAAGATGAATCCACTGAAGTGTGCCTTCGGAGTTTCGCGCGAGGCAATTTCCTTGGATTTCTAGTTCACCAAAGGGGCATTGAAGTACCTCGAATGGGACCAAAGCTATTCTTGAAGCTAAGCCTCCATCTTGCAAGAAGGAGCTACGAGTTTTCTCGGCACGATCAACTTCATTAGAAGATTCATTTCAAACATGGCGGGAAAGTTCAAGTTTTTTCAGAGACTCTCCGAAGTTGAAGAAAGAAGAGGATTTCAAATGGGAAGCTCGTCATCAAGAGGCATTTGAAGCTATCAAGAGGTATCCGACGCAACCTCCTGTTCTTATGCCTCCAATCAAGAAGAAACCTCTTCGACTCTATATTTCAGCATCGAAACTTCTATTGGAAGTTTATTAGCTCAAAATAATGAACAAGGCAAAGAGCAAGCAAGTATATTATCTTAGTAGATTATTGACTCTGTAGAGAGTGTATTCTCTGTGGAGAAATTATGTTTAGCCTTGTACTTTCAAAGAATAAAACTTAGGCACTATATGATGCCTGTGTTGATTTACGTAGTGTGCAAGATCGATTTAATTAAGTATTTACTCTCTCGGCCCATCATCAGAGGCCGAATTGGTAAATGGTCACTTGCACTAATGGAATTCTATTTCCAATACATTCCTCAAAAAGCAGTAAAGGGACAAGCGTTGGCGATTTTCTTACGGATCATCCATGTTTGGATGTTGATGAAGAAGCAATCGGCCTAGACGTTTTTACCGCTTCGATTGCTCCTTGGCAATTATTATTTGACGGTTCCAGAACAACTTCATCTTCTGGTTGTGGAATCCTCATAATATCTCCTGCCGGAGTGAAAACCCAATTATCATTTCAGTTTGATTTCCAATGTACAAATAATCAAGCTGAATATGAGGGGATAATTATTGGATTGGAGATTCTTCGAGAAATGGGAGCAGCCACTATAGAAGTTATTGGAGATTCTCGTTGGCAATCAACCAATTGGGGGCATTTATAGATGCAACAAAGAAGAAATAGCCCCGTATTACATGGCAAAGCAAGGCAATTGTTAGACGAATTTGATGATGCCACCTCCGTCATATCCCTAGAAGATTCAATCAAGAGGCAAATGAATTGGATCGCCACCGGAATCAAGATTCCCCAAGGTTGGTATATGAGAACTATCACTATTCAAAAAAGGAGCTTACCTTCTGTCAAAAGAAGAAGTGCTTCTATGGAAGTTTTTACTACCGACCTAGGGGGGCAAGAAGAGGATTGGAGAACTGAAATTATTACCTTTTAAAGTATCCAAACCTCTCTTCCTCTAAGAAGGTTAGAGAAAAAGCTGTCCGGTATGTGCTAATTGAGGATGAGCTTTACAAGAAAAGTTTGGAAGACGATCTTCTGCTCAAATGCATTGGGCCTAAAGAAGCTCTGAAGGTCATGGGAGAAATTCATGAAGGCATTTGTGGAGCACATCAATCTGGAAGGAAGATGAGATGGCTTCTAAGAAGATATGGCTATTATTGGCCATCTATTCTTAGTGATTGCATTCAATTTGCTAAAGGATGTCAAGCTTGTCAAGCTCACGGTCCTGTACAGAGGATTCCAGCTTCTTTAATGAAGTCGGTAATTAAGCCTTGGCCATTTAGAGGATGGGCCATGGATATGATTGGCAAAAATTTTCCCCCTTCTTCTAAAGGACACACTTATATAGTGGTGGCCACTGATTTCTTCACCAAATGGGCAGAAGCTATTCCAATGACTGCTGTCAATCAAGAAGACATTATCACTATGATTAAGGAGAAGATCATCCATCGTTTCGGCATCCCTCAACATATAGTGGCCGATAGAGGATCTGTTTTCTTTGGAGATAGAATTCATGCAGTTATGTCTCAATTTGGGATAGAGTTGTCACATTCGACTCCTTATTATGCCCAAGGTAATGGACAAGCCGAGTCTACCAACAAAATCCTTAAGGGGATTATAAGCAGGATGGTAGAAGATCAACCAAGGACTTGGCATGAAGCATTGTCAGACGCACTGTGGGCTTACAGAACGTCTAAGAGAACGGCCACTGGTATTACTCCCTACACTCTTACCTATGGTCATGATGCTATTTTACCAATGGAAGTAAACATTAGATCTGCTAGAATTGCATTTCAAAACGGCCTAGATTATGGGGAGTATAATCAGGCTATGTTTATGGAGTTGGAAGATTTAGACGAACTGAGACTTTCTGCCTTAGACCATTTGATAGCCCAGAAGCAGAAAGTGGCTCGGGCTTACAACAAAAGGGTCAAGGAAAAATCTTTTGCTGAAGGAGATTTGGTCTGGCAAGCAGTGTTACCATTCAAGAAAAAAGATCATAAATTTGGCAAATGGTCTCCTACTTGGGAAGGACCATTCCAAGTTTCGCAGATCTTCAGAGGAAGTACTTATCTTCTGCATGATTTAGATGGAGAACCTCACAAGCATACAATCAATGGCAAATATCTGAAGAAATGGTATCCAACTATGTGGGAAATGATGGATTCAAACAGCTATTTCCATAAGCCCGCAGAAGTTATTCAGGAAACAAAAAGTATTTGAAACAGACGAAACCAAAGTATTCAAAGTTCAGGAAACGAGCAATATTCTAGAACTTCAGCCTTGAATTTATCCCAAGGAGCAGTTGATGCAGACAATTTGGTTGCCAAGACTTCAATCTGAGCCTCTACATGAAGAATGTCTACATTCAGAACATCATGCTCTTCTACCAGAGGTTGAGTAGTAGCAGCAATTTCTTCTTCCTCATGCTTGATCTTCTGCATGTTCTCGTCATAGCCGACATCCTCTGCTTGAAGCTGGATTACTTGTTGCTGCATAAGAGTGATGTTGTCTTGAATCTCTTTGATCTTCTTAAGGCCTTTGTTCTTCTGGAGGGACAGTTGTTCTTTCTGATATTGGAAGTTCTCCATTTTTTCCATAGCAATGGTCAGTGCCTGCCCAAGTTCTGCAAAACGAGTTTGTCTGTTTTTCATTTCCTGAATGTCAGTCATATTAGCATGATAATCCTGGATGAGGGACGGCAGAGCGACTTTGAATTGCCTTAATTGGTCTTGAGGCACATCTGGAATGATTTCAGAAGAAGTAAGAACCTCCAGAGCATCTTTTAGCCCGGCATGAATCTCGGGCTTAATCATCGTCTCAAAGTTGAAGCTCAAAGCTGTCTTCAGAGCATCTTTTGCTTTGGATACTTCTTCTGAGGAAGGGCCTTTTTGAATGCTTTCAGTAGATGTGGCGGAGGAAGACATTTGGCTGCTGCTTGTCCCTTTCTTTAACTTCTCTTTCAGACGATTAAGGAGTTCTAGAGGCTCTATTTTTGCCCTACTAGACACAGCAGTGGAGCGAGTAGGAGAAGCCAAGCTAGAACCTTTGGAGAAAGCCTGTTGATAGAAGTTGTATCAGTTTAGAAGTAATTCACAGGTATTTTGGTATCATAATGCCATCATTACTTACGGGGATAGCAGAGCCCTGTGACAAGTGCCCGGTGGGATCAACGACGGTCTGGTCTCCAACTGGGAGGAAAATTGGAACAATCTCCTTAGAAGAAACCCCGATGTCAGAAGAAACTGCTTCTGTGCTTTTCTGTCCAGCAGATGGCTTTGGGGCTTTGGATGTTGGATCAGAAGTGGTTTTATCGCCTGTCTCACCAGATTGCTGGTGTTGTATCTTCTTCCTTTTCAACCTCTTGCTGTCCACAGCCTGAAGAAATGACATGATCAGTTATACTCAAAGGACAAAAGGAGGAGATTGGGAAGTTCCAATACCTCCCCTAATGAAGCAAAGATAGGTGCATCTTCTGTCCTAGTACTGGATCGAGTTCTTTTGGGTTTGACAGCAGTTGTCTCCTGGAAAGAAGATCTGCCATCAATAGAAGCCCAACCAGAAACAAGGAATGGCAAGAAGAAATAAAAGTCTTACCTTTATCAGTCTCCGTTTGGTTTTCCGGGGTGGGGCCTTCTCTGTTTTTTGTGCCTCTTCTTCAGATTCTTCATCTTCTTCATCTTCCTCATCATGATCAGACAATTCTACTAAAGGAGCAGCTTCTGAAAGAAGAGACAATAATCAGCAAGCAGCTATCACAGACAGAAGAAGTACTAGAAGTTTTTTATATATCAATTTCTAACCTCTTTCAGCGGAATTTATTACCCTAACTATCCCACGCTTATAAAAATCTTCTATTTCCCATTGGGGGCATTGGTCTTAACGACTGTGACTCTTCTATTTTTTGGTAAAAGTTCGTACATGCCTTCATACGCCAGTGTATTGGCAATAACGAACGAAGTGTTGGGTGTTGGGGGAACAGGTTTCCCAAAGGGTTTCATTAAATCTTCTAGGGGGGGCATAGGTTGCCCTGAAGGAGTAGTCTGAAACAATTTCCACCATGCTGCAGCGGCTATATCTTTCTGCCTAGTCTCAATTTCAAGCATTCTATTTCTCCTAGCCTCTTCCATCGCCTCAGGATTACGGGGGTTCCATTTGCATTTAAAGAAGGTCTCAAATTTACGAATGGATTGATAAATTTCGGCACGAGAAGGCGTACCTTTCTTCTTTGATAAAGACTTGGCATTGGCCTTCTCTGTCGCCTTTGTCTTCTTAGCCAACAACTCCAGCTTTTTACTTTAGTGATTGGTAGTCCTTCTGCCACCGCCGATGGAGAAATTCTTCCCTGCAATAATTCTAGGGACTCTGAAGTTTGGCTAAAACTGGCCTGCTTCCACCATGTATCAAAAGCCGGGGTTGTCAGAGGAAACTCAGGAAAAGGAGCAAGTTTGAATTTCGTGGAGATCAAAGCGGCGTTCCTCTCCATGAGCTTTTTGGTTTCGTCTAGAGTAAGCAACATCCTCTCATTCGGAGAGTGAATTGATGGTTTGATAAGGAGGAATGGGTATAAGCTGGGCTAGGCCAAATTGCCTGGCACATTGGGTAGGATTGTAATACTCCACCCCACATTTGTTGTTTGGCCCACCAGAGCCCATGCCGTAAGGGAGATCCCTCGCGACTAAGAAGCTCGCCCATACTGCCCTCTGAATGGAATCTTCTGGAGATAGTGCTTCTGTAGGGGTTTGAAGCCAGTCCGGACAAGTAGAGTTTCTTTCAAATGGCATCCAAGTACGGACGTGGATTTTTCGCAAGGCAAGAGAAGTACTTGAAGCAATCTTCAAATGAATGCTCTTTGGGGGCAAGTGACTTCTGGTATAGACCACAGAAGACCTTATCCCCTGATTTTCTCCTCTGCTTCTGTTCCGTTGTCTCCTCAGAACTAAGTCGAAAAATAAGACCAGCCTGCACTGCAAAAGCAGCTGACCATAAGGGACTGTGGCTGATATGTTATGATCCACCAATTCTTTCATACACCTGTAGAAGTGGGCAAGAAATATTGGGGCCAAAGCGATCTCCTGACCAACGGAGAGAGCTTTGGCCAAGTCGGTGTAATACCGAGTGATCTTCAAGTGACTGCTACAGAAAACAAATTTGTTCAACCAAAGAGATCGAAAAGCTATATGCTCCATCTCGAGACTTCAACCTTGTCGTCGGTCACAAAGCATTGTGCTCCGGGAAGTGGTTAAAGGTAATATCCTTCTTCTTAGGATATTCAAAACTTATTTTAGGAGGTTCTAGGGCATCGTTGGCTTCTAGGCCATGAGGACGAAGGCTGGTGATGAACGCCACATCTTGAAGTGTTGGCGTCATAGGTCCACAAGGGAAGTGAAAAGCGTTCGTGCTAGGAGACCAGAAGAAAGCTAGAGCGCTGATAAGAGCAGTATCAGGGGGTGGCATGTCATAGCTCATGAGTATGGCATTGTAGATTCCAGCTTTCTTCCAAACTGCTCTTTTCGCTTTTTCAACCCTAACTAGCCACTCGTTATACTCTGAAGTGGAAGTGACCCACACTTTAAAGGGTCCTGATTTGGCATAGTTTTTCCAATCTGGGGCCCAATCTGTGGTAGATCGGGCCAAGGGAAGAGGGATGTCGTGTGGATAGTACGGGTTCAAAAAGTCTGGAAATTCGTCTGTGAAGCAAGGACCTAACCCGTATTTGTTTAAACCAGAAGAATGTTCAATTTGGTCAGGTACCTGAAAAAGGATCTCCTCTTGAATGTTGGGTTTGTGTTCAAAGATCAGCTTCTTCATCACTGTGCCGGAATTATTCTTGTCTTCAACGGAGGCTTGTGCTCGAAGTGTGGCCATGGTGAAACTTTTCTGCTACAGTAGCAAGCGAATTGGCTATGGCGGTGAAAAGGTAAAGGTAGAGAGAGAGAAGAAACTTTTACCGAGGGATGAATCTCTCTCTCTCTCTTAAAAACCTTCTTATAAACGTATATAGAAGGAGTATCTTGAGTATCCCAGAATAACTTTCCAAACCAATTCAATCATGCCACGTGTGGGAGTTAAACGGTAACAAGAGTCCTATTTCGATTCATCTTCTTCTAGCCGTTATCTCCTAGCATTTAAGGACTCTTGTTGTGTTTATCGCCTGAAGTTATTCAATTTCTAATAAACTCCATTTTATTTCAAAATAAAGTTTATGGGGGGCAGTGTTTGTACCATAAATTTTAACATTTACACGTGGCAAATAAATTGGTTAGAAATTATTTTGATTTGATTCGGATTTAGTAATTGTGGCCGAATTACCTATAATTTAGGAGATAAGATTGTTGCCTAAATTATAGGAAAGTGTTGTTATCTATAACAAATTAAATATAGCCGAAATTAACATGTGCTAATTACTTTGAGAACATGGGTAGTTATTTTCGGCTAGTAAAAGGACACTTGTCACTTTTTGATACGTCTTCAAGAGGATGCCGTAGTGGGAGCAAGACGTGGGGTTATGGCTGAAGATCATGGACGGTTATACTTGGAAGTTACATTTGGTCCCAGAAGCTATAAATACAAGTCATTGTGCAACATTGCGGGGGTCCACGCACCAACAACGCTCACAGCAGCAAAGTAAATTTAGTTTTTATCTCCTAACTTTCAGTTAGTCGATCGATCCCTTTTTCTATGTCTATCTTCTACCTTTACCCCTTTTCTTCTTCTTCTTCTCTATCTATGTAAACCTTAGTTTTCTTCAGTTGTTGAAGTCCTTGTTCAAGGCCCACGAACCGTTGTAACTTTAGTTTCTCCTTTATTCAAGTTGTGCAATCGCTTGAAGGAAGTCAGTTAATTTCAGGCGCTCATCTTTATTTCTCATTGGAGATCTGTATCTCCTGGCACGCCCTCGCATCTTCTACACCACCAGGTGTTGACCACCCCCGTTTCTCCTGTCCCTTGGAGGAATTCTGTGGCAACACCACCAAAAAAAATAATGTCTGTTACAGGAAAAAAAAAATCGTAAAAAAGGAAGAATAGTTTGAATTCTTACGTTATATATTGAACATTTCGATTTCTTAGTCTTTGAGAATTAAAAATTTCCAAAAGTTGTACAAAATTTCCAAATTATTAGAAATGAAAAGTAGGAGTACCAGTTCAACTATTCTTAGATTGATATACATTTATTTAGATTTCACGCTTGTATTCAGTCACGATATCAATACATTATCTTCTTCGTCAACAATTTTTATTTCGCGCTTTAGAAATTTCTGATCTGCTATATAGGACTATTCAACTTGTAATTCCTCAATTTTCATGAAATCTGCACCTAAGAGATCCCCGATTTCAAATAGATATGTAAAAACGAATCAGATCAATTTTAATACTATGAGTGTTATTTTGTTAATTTCTCAATTTTATTTTTTTTTGGTTCTTCGAGTTTATTATTTTTGTTCTTTGGGGACATATATATAGCAACTTCCAATAGATGCGCGAGCAGCAGCAGCAGATAGCATGACTTTCGAAGCGAGTTCAAGAATTCGAGACCCGGTTTACGGATGCACTCGAACCATCTTCAAACTACAACAGAAAATAATTCAAGTTCAACATGAGATGGCAAAGGTACAAGCCGAATTAGCCATTCACAGTGCATAACACCAAGTGCAACAGCTACAGCAGCAAACTCAAAATTTTGGAGACCAATGCCAGTATTATCAAGCTGCAATTGAACAAGAAGAGTTTCAATTTGATCAGCAGCAGTTGCTAGGGTTTCACCAAGAGTCCCGGTCTTGATTTCAATTTTTATGCAACTTTTATTTATTTATTTTCGGTAAATCATTTTTTTGTAGGGAAAATTGTCATAAAATGGTAGTAGGGGCAAGTAATTGCTATTCAATGGACCACTTTTTGGAAATTGTTCCCAACATGAAAAGGAAAATTTTAATTGCACATACATGTTACCAAGTTTTGTGTTGACCAAAATACCCTAGTGTAAAAAATTCTCCCTAAACCAACCCCCTCACTCTCTCATTCACTTTTACTGACTATTGCACTCTTCTTCGACTTTTGTTGAACTCTTAATGGAGAACTGTTGCACTCATCAACAACTTCTTTGCACCCATATTGCACGTTTTTTTACTCAAATCAAACTTTCTGGAAATATTTTTACTGACTATTGCACTCTTCCTCCACTTTGTTGAACTATTAATGGAGGCTTGTTGCACTCCTCAACAACTTCTTTGCACCCATGTTGCACGTTTTTTTACTCAAATCAAACTTTCTGGAAATATTTTTACTGATATTGCACTCTTCCTCCACTTTTGTTGAACTCTTAATGGAGGCCTGTTGCACTCCTCAACAACTACTTTGCACCCATGTTGCACGTTTTTTTACTCAAATCAAACTTTCTGAAAATATTTTTACTGAAGCACTCTTCCTCCAATTTTGTTGAACTCTTAATGGATGTGTAACGATCCGAGATTTTATTAGCATAATCTATTTTTTTCTTTCTTAAGTAAAATGTTGTAGTTCAATTATTATCATTTTTTTATTAGATTTACCTGAATATATGTATAGACCTATATGTATGTATATATAAATGCTAAGCCCTACAATACTCAGAACTTTGTATGTTATCCCTAAAATTGCTTTTCCCAATCCCTGTAGCTCCCTACCCTGCACGGACAATAACCACCCCATCCCCATTACTCTATTGTCTCCAAAAATCAAGTATATCAACCCTCTTGCCCTGCCTTTTTTTTTTCCTTACACCACACCAGCATTTATAAAATAAAATAAAAAAAGAAAAAGAGAGTGAGCACAAAAGGTGAGAGAAGAAGAAGAAGGCCGGAGAAGGAGAAACTCCACCACCACTCGACGCCACCGTGTCTCACTCAAACAACTCCGATTTTAGCTAAATATGCAGGACTTAAGGTAGGTTTATCCTACCGAACCCTCTTTTGTGTTAGTTTAAAATTTTAGTTGGGTAACGAACAAAACTCCGTAGCTCGAAACTTCAAAACTGCGAGCAAACCCATGGATGCCAAAACTTTTATTCGGACAGTCAGTCCCACATTTTGTTTCACTGAAAACAATACTCATGAATTGGATTGCTGTTTGATGACACATGGGACCTAAGAGCTTCTAGACTTGTACCACGTACATTGCAAATAAATACACTGGGATATTTTTTTTTTCCAGCTGGCCACGTCCTCTCTCAATATCATAAACGTGGCTAGCAGTATTGCTGCATGTGTTCTTGGATTCATAGTTACTAAATAGGAATCTTGTCTATTTATTTTTCCATAAACAGCCAAGAAGTTTTGACATTTAGCCATAAATTAGAATTTCTTTGTGAAGCCTATTGACAAAAAGAATATGGAGGCCAAGTTACATGATGCTATGCATTTCATTTTTTTATTGTTTGAATGGATAATTGTTTGGTTCCCTACAGTTGTTTATGTTGTTACTAAAGTTGGTTACACAAATTTAGTTTGGACGACAGGATCACTTGGGTGGTTATGAAACGTGAGAAATTCATTGTAGATGATGAGTAGTCAATATGGAAAAACAATTATGAAAAATGATGATGAGAAAGAGGGTGGCCAGGTTGGACCCTGTTGTCAGGGTGACCTTTGTGGGCTCTGGAGGAGATATAATTGGTTTGGATTCTGGATATTGAGATTACGAAACCCTAGGTAAGGCACGGTGGTGATTGACTCCTGAACGGTTTGGTTATAAGGGTGGAATTGTGATTGCGTCACAACCCGGGGTAGCGTGCTTGCACTACAAGAAATTTGAGATACCCCAGCGGCCAAAAGCATTGGTAAAGGTGCCTAAAAGCACTGCTATAGGAGGATATCATGGCTCCTTGGCACAAGAATTAATTAGAACAGAAGAAGCGAAAGGGAGAAAAAGGCCACGTGACAAGGGCTCAACGCGGAAAGAGGAGTCGACGCGTGGCCACAGTGGGGCCCACGCACTCCTCGTACATGCTACTAACGGTAGACTTTGAACCACGCCGCACTAGTGACTTCATTAATTTTTCCCCAAAAAAAAACATTTCCTCTAAAGTGAAACGTAAATGGTACGGCGCTTTGACTCCGGATCCGTTGTCCCTCTTTGGTGTCCGACCCCTAAATGCTGCCATGGCACATACTATTCCCCTACCAAATTCATTTTAACTCTGTTAGTAGAACACTTCGACACCATCAGCCCACTCAACATTGCTATCAAATCCAAGCTCTTCTTGCTGAACAGATCCCCTCTCGGTTCATCATCAGTCACATAATCGTACGTCCAACAACACCCCCTCTCGTGTGTCCTGGTCAGCATCATCAACGTGAAGTCGTTCTGTCCCTTCACGTCAAACATACTCCCTGTAGGGGTCCGGATATACCGAGAACTATGCGCGTAAAGAGACACCATTATGATATTAACCGAGAGGTCTATCATAGGGGGACTCTTCGGGTAAAAGATACCTCCTTGATGAACGCCGAGCGATTGTCATAAAGGGACGCTTCGGTAGGGGTTACTCATACTGATTTAGACGAGCGGAGCAAGGCTTCAAACCACTGCCTCGGTAAAGTACCGAGCACTATTGAACGGATGACTTGTTCACGACCTTTCAGGGTTGATTTCAGAAAGACTTCGGGAACTATCCGAGGGGTGACTAAAACCAACTCTATGATTCGAGAATGTTCCAAAGAGATCGAAAGCCGAGTCAGCAGGGCAGTTAACACAGCCTGTGCCCATAACAAACTTTGATAGTGACAGGTGACGTGACCCGAGCAGTTACGACACGTGTCGATATCCTACTGGAGGCATGCCTTCGACGCATGCTCTTTCGGGCTCGTCACCATGACGTCAGCCGAGCGGTTAAGTCACGTGACAAGCACACCAGAGCTCACCTATAAAAGGTAAACTCGACCACCTGAAAAAGGTACGCAAGACTCTCTCCACTAAAACCCTAGATCTACTCTTAGCCTTCTCTGTTTACTTATTTGACCGTCGGAGTACCATTCTGGGCTCCAAGGTCCAGTCTGGTGCTAACGGTTCGTTGAGTGTGCAGGTCTAGGCACGACTCAAGAGCGAGGACATCACTTCCGTCTTCCATCACCATCTGAAGGGCTCATCGGAGAAAGAGGACTCCACAATTGGCGACTCTGCTGGGGACGAGTGATTTAATCACCTTTCCGGCGTTCTTCTCTTCTTCTTGGAGATTACTCTTCCTCTGTTTCTCAGCACTCCCATGGTGATCATTCCAAGCGACGATCCGGAGGCAGGAGCTGCCACCGGAGGTGGCTCTCGTGCAGCCATTGTCACTCACCCGATTACTGGGCTCACTCCGAGCCCAAATGCTTTCGATACCGTGCAGCAAATGCAGGAGCAAATGGCTGCCATGAAGGCTCAGATCGAAGCCCTCACGACGAAACAACCGGCAGCCTCAGCCTCGCGCTCGGGGGCATCGAGGCGGCGGAGGAAGGCGACGGCCCAAGCAACTCAGGCCACTCATGCCACACAGTACACCCAACGCCCCTCGACCAAGGATCGCCTTGGTCAACAGATCATTGTCACCGACGCGACAGGACGAGTTATTCAACAAAGGGAACAGACCCCCTCTCCGCGTAGACGCTCGGATTACGCCCGAACGGAACGCACGACGAGGACGGGAGGCTACTCTACATCAAGCTCCCAATCCACAACCGGGCAGTCCTTATCTCAGACTGCCCGTCACAACGACATTCAGTCTCGTAAAAACCGTGACAAGGCCCCGGTACAATACGATGCAGATGGCCGAGAGATCATGCCAAACAGATCTAGCGGCCACGACGATCAACGCGGTGGTCATCACCAAGAGCCATACGACAAAGCTCCGAGTAAAAGTGTTCAAAACAAAAGCCCTCGGCGAAGCCGAGGTGACGGACACCTTGACAAACCGGGTTACGATATAGATGGTACCAGCGATTTTATAGTCGTTCGGGACCCACGTACCGGAGAGTCCAAAAGGTACAGAGCCGAAGCGCCGGCCACCGATTCCGGAAAGCGGAAGGACCATCCCCAAGACCTCGGCACGAACGATGAGCGGCACAGACTGAACGCCAAAAAGGCGTTCAGTACTGGCAAGGCCTATGAGGCCCCACGTTCAACCGAGAAACCAGCCGATTCAAGGCTTCGAAAAATTCAGGACTCACCGTACATACAAAAAATCCAAGAAACTCAGCCTCCGAGGAACTTCACGATCCCAAAATTTACAAAGTATGATGCTAAAACGGACGCTGTGATGCACCTAGTGCATTACCGACAACTAATGGGGCTCTATGGCTACGACGAAGCCATGATGTGTAAGGCCTTCCCGGTGAGCCTCCAGGGGACCGGTTTAGTTTGGTTTAACCAACTACAATCGGGCTCCATCGGTTCCTTTGAAGAACTGGAAGAGGCCTTCACAGCTCGGTTCGTGACAAGTAGCACGCGACCGAAGACGATCGACGCACTCGTAGGCCTCAAGCGCCAGTACGGCGAAAAACTGAGGAAGTACGCCGAGCGCTACTGGGAGATTTACAATGCCATTGAAAGCTGTGACCCCCAGATGGCAGCCACGTCCTTCAAGTACGGCCTGGACGAGACCTCGGCAATTTTTGAAGAACTGATGCTGAACCCCCCGGCAAACATGAGCCGGTTAATGGAGACGGTGGAGAAGTTCGCCCACCTGGAGGATGTCATATCCGAGAGGAGGCTTTCGAGAACCTCAGGAAATCAGAAGGCTAACGCCGGAGATTACTCGGGGAAAGAAACAAGTTAATACCGTCAAAACTGGGGACAACAAAGGTTGGAAGAAAGACCGAGAGCCCTGGAAGGACCGGGCACAGTTCAGACAAGAGCGTGAGCCGAGGCCTCAGGAATACGTCGCGGTACGCACCGTGTTCAACCAACCTCTTTACAAACTCATACGGGCCATTTCTCGGGAACCATGGTTCGTTTGGCCGGCCAATAAGCTGGGTACAGCGGCGGGCCAAACGGCCGACTGTAAGGTCAAGTGTACCTATCACGATGAACTGGGACACTATACCACTGCCTGCCGGCCTTTTAAGGAGTTCCTCGAAAGGCAGGTTACGCAGGGGCGCTTGAACCAGTTCATTGACAGACAGAAAACAGGGGCCCAAGCACAGCAGCCACAACAGCTACTGGCCCTAGGAGGGGCCGACCCTCCGGAAGAGTTCGTGGTGCACGTAATCCACGGGGCTGCAACCAAAGAAAAGACAGCGGCGCTTCGGGCAGCGCCGAGCGCATCCTCCCAAGTCCTCACGATTGGGGGGAACCCTAAGCGAACTCTCTCGGATCGTGACGAGCAGTGGATTATCACGTTCACCGAGCAAGACCTAAAAGACGTGCAACTACCCCACGGCGACGCCCTGGTAATCTCCGTTCACATGGGGATCCCCAGGGTCAAACGAGTGCTCGTGGACCAAGGGAGTTCAACCGAGATCCTGTATTATTCGGCCTTCAAGGCTCTGAACTTGAAAGCGGACCATCTGATGCCGGCCGATTCCCCCCTCTTCGGATTCAACGGGGCTCCGGTCTGGCCGATGGGACGGATCATCCTACCGGTGAGAGCAGGATCAAGGAACCTACGAATGGAATTCGTTGTCGTCGACGCGCCGAGCCCCTACAACGCCATCCTCGGGCGAACTTGGCTGCACGAAATGGAGGCCATCGCCTCAACTTATCACCAAGTTGTCCGGTTCATAGGCGCCGAGGGATGGCAAGAGGACATCAAAGGTGACCAGACGGTGGCGAGACGATGCCAGGTGAACGCAGTTCACATGAAGAAGATAATCACCAAGGGAAAAAAGAAAAAAGAGCCAAAACCTAAATCTATAGAGCAAGCGGACGGGCCGGTTTTGGAGGACGTCAGTTTACCAGCCGAGGAGAAAGCGGTGGAGGACCTCGTCACTGTACCAATCAACGACGATGGGACCCGTTACTTCCTCCTCGGATCAACATTGACAACCTTCGAGAGAGAGCAACTGGTGGAGTTCCTTAAGAGGAACATCGAAGTCTTTGCCTGGACACCATATGAGATGCCGGGCATCGACCCTCAGTTCATCTCTCACTCACTTAGCGTCGATCCTCTCCGAAGGCCCGTGGTACAAAAACCGAGACGCTCGTCTCCGGCCCACTCAGATGCCGTTATAACTGAGGTTGGGAAGTTACTCGATGCCGGGGCTATCCGAGAGCTTCAATATCCAACATGGCTGGCAAACACCGTAGTTGTGCCAAAGAAGAATGGGAAGCTACGCGTCTGCGTAGACTACACCAATCTTAACGACGCCTGCCCAAAAGATTGCTTCCCCCTTCCACGGATCGACCAGCTAGTCGATGCCACGGCGGGACACGCTCGGCTCAGCATGATGGACGCCTACAGCGGGTACCACCAAATAGCAATGGCAGTAGAGGACCAGGAGAAAACAGCTTTCATATCTCCCCGAGGGACCTACTGTTACAAAGTCATGCCCTTCGGCCTCAAAAACGCTGGGGCTACCTTCCAACGAATGGTTACCAAAATGTTCGCCAAGCAGCTCGGGGACACGATGGAAGCATACATTGATGACATGGTGGCCAAGAGCAAGCACACCTCGGATCATTTGGAGCACCTCGGCGAAATTTTTGCTATCATGAAGAAGCACAAGCTGCGCCTTAATGCCGAAAAGTGTGCATTCGGCGTCGGCTCTGGAAAGTTCCTCGGATATATGGTCACCCGAAGGGGCATCGAAGCAGACCCAAGGCAGATCATTGCGATCCGAAACCTCAGGGCCCCGAGCACCATCAAGGAAGTCCAAAGGCTCACGGGAATGGCCGCGGCGCTCAACAGGTTTATCAGCCGGTCTTCGGATCTGTGCCGACCTTTCTTTGAGTCCCTGAAAACAAGCAAAAGGAGTTTTCAGTGGACCGAAGAATGCGACCGAGCGCTGGGCCAGTTGAAAGACTATCTCTCCCGAGCTCCTCTCCTCGTGATGCCTCTGCCTGAAGAAGATCTATACCTCTACCTCTCGGTTTCGGGCCATGCCGTGAGCTCGGTCCTTGTGAGGAAAGAAGGGGCCAATTTCCATCCAATCTATTATTCCAGCAAGACCTTGGTTCCCTCCGAGACAAGATACCTCCCTCTGGAAAAGTTGGTGTTATCCCTTGTAACGGCTAAAAGGAAACTGCTCCCCTACTTCCAAGCCCACACCATCATTGTAATCACCGAATATCCTTTAAAGCCCGTACTAAAGAAAGCCGACCTCTCCACTCGGATTTCCAAATGGAGCTTGGAGCTAGGAAATTTCGACATTCGGTATGAACCCCGAACCGCTATTAAGGGACAGGCTCTGGCCGATTTCATTGCCGAACTGACACCTGAAGTCGACCTAAAGTTACCGGAAGCCGGATCGAGTGAATTCATTAAAGGGACTCTGGCTATGGCCGAGAAACCTTCAGAAGAAAGACGAGGCAAAACTTGGAGAATGTTCCAAGGAGATACGTGGCGCTTACATGTTGACGGAGCCTCAAATAGCCGAGGAGCTGGAGCAGGCATCGTACTCATCTCTCCGGAAGGTGTCATGCATGAAAATGCATTGACGATTGGATTCCCGGCATCGAACAACGAGGCTGAATATGAAGCACTAGTCTCTGGCCTAAAGATGGCCAAACACTTAGGTGCCGAGACAGTGCAAGTATACAGCGATTCACAGTTGATTGTTAACCAAATCAAAGATCAATACAACTTGAAGGACTCAAGGATGGAGAAGTACTACGACAAGGTGTGGGAACTGATAAAGGAGATCGGGTCGGTAAATATTGAATGGGTAGGCCGAGAGCGAAACGCCCACGCGGACGCTCTGGCCTCCCTAGCAACGGCTTGCGCTGTCTGTCCCAACCGAACCATTCTCCTAGGAGAGATAGAAGGTCCGAGCATCGAGCAGGAGATGAAGCAAGTCCTAATTATATCCCTCGGCCCAAGTTGGATGGATGAGATCCATGTCTACCTCAAGCACGAGAAGCTCCCGGCCGATAAAAAAGAAGCCCACAGAATCAGGTGCAAGGCTTCTTACTTCTACTTGGACCCGAGCAACAGCTTATACCGAAGGACCTACACGGGCCCAGACCTAAAGGTTGTCCACGATTCCCAAGTGGAAGGAATCCTTCGGGAACTCCACGAAGGAAGCAGCGGATGCCACTCTGGCGGACGGTCTCTTCATCTCCGAGCCCTTACTCAAGGGTACTGGTGGCCGAAAATGATGAAGACCTCCGAGGAATTCGCCAAGAAATGCGAACAATGCCAAAAGCACGCCTCTCACCTGCACCAGCCTGCCGAAGCCTTACACCCTATAACCAGCCCTTGGCCTTTCGCGCAATGGGGGCTGGACATAGTGGGAAAGCTGCCGACGGCTCCCGGAGGGTTCAAGCACTTGATAACGGCGACTGATTACTACACCAAATGGGTAGAGGCCGAGCCCCTAATCACCATAACCGCCACCGATGTGGAACGTTTCATATGGAAGAACATTATCTCTCGCTTCGGTGTTCCATATGCCATCATTTCAGACAACGGGACCCAATTCGTGGCCGAAGCGATCGAGAAGCTTTGCAAAAGGTACAATGTTCGGATCTTCCACTCTTCGGTAGCGTATCCACAGGGTAACGGTCAAGCCGAGGCGTCAAACAAAACCATATCTTCTGGAATCAAGAGACGCCTAACTCTAAAGAGGGGTAAGTGGGCCGAGGAGCTCCCAAAAGTTCTCTGGGGCTATCGAACCACACCCCGGCGCGCAACAGGCCGAACTCCATTCTCTATGGCTTACGGCATGGAAGCTGTTCTCCCCCTAGCCACCCTAATCCCAACAGCTCGGACAGAGAGCTTCGATGTACCAACCAACGATGAAGCCATGGACAGGGAGCTCGACCTAGCCGAAGAGCTTAGGGACGAAGCACACTTGAAACATGCCTCGTATCAGCAAGAGGTTGCCAAAGGATATAACAAGAATGTACGAATGCGGCCCTTCAACATCGACGACCTTGTTCTTCGAGAGGTCGTTCAGAAGTCCAAGAAGACTAAGTTTAAACCGAACTACGAAGGACCCTTCCGAGTGGTCGCAAAGGCCGGACATGGGTCCTACAAGCTAGCAGAAATGGATGGAACACCTATTGGCAACCCCCTGGAATGCCACTAAGCTTAGGAAGTTCTACGCTTAGGAAAAATTTTGTTAGAAGAAAGTATATTTGGGCTGTTTGTTTTGCCCCTTTGTTCTTGTCATTTACAGTGTTCGGATAATGAGTGAGAAAAGAATCTTTCGCTACAACTGTTGTTTACTTAGATTACTTCGACAAAACAACTATCAAGGTCCGGTGTTCCAACTAACACCTCGGAAAAGGCTAAGGCCCGGTGCCATGACTTCCTCTGATTAGAACCGAGCAGGGGCTATCAGTGGAAATTTTTTCCAAGTGTTGGAAAATTTTCGTTCCATTCATATTATTGCTTCGGTTCCAACCGAGCAATGACTTCCTCTGATTAGAACCGAGCAGGGGCTATCAGTGGAAATTTTTTCCAAGTATTGAAAATTTTTTATCCCATTCATATTATTGCTTCGGTTCCAACCGAGCAATGACTTCCTCTGATTAGAACCGAGCAGGGGCCATCAGTGGAAATTTTTTCCAAGTGTTGAAAATTTTTTATCATTTCATTATGCTTCGGTTCCAATCCGAGCAGGTGTCCCCCTGATTAGAACCGAGCAGGGGCTATCAGAAGGATGAAACTCTCATAAACAGAGTGAGAAATTTTCTAAGTATTGAAAAAGGTTTTCACACCAATCAATAAAGATCATACAGCATACAAATTGCAAGACATTCATATACGAAAAAGTTAAAACATCCATTCAAAATATTCAGCTCAAAACACTTTCACCACTCTGGTGAACCGGAGCATGGCGGGGTGGTACTCGTTCGGTGCCATCTCCATAAATAAACCTGTTTTAAAGATTACAACCCCTGGAACGGCAAAATCCAAATGTCCGGAGCCGTCCAGTAATACCCAAAACAGTTAACAATTAAAAAGTTTTTTTAAAACCCTATCCTATGAGGCTGGATTGACGGTCTCGTCTGTTGATTTCTCGGATGGTATCTCTCCGGAAGATGCTTTCTCATCCGGAGTCTTCCCAACTGACGCTTCCGGCAATGGACTATCGCTCGGAGACAGAACCTCTTCGGCTTCATCATCATCGCCATCATCTTCGGCAACAGGAGAATCGGGCATATCCGGAACCCTATATTTGGGATCCTCAATACCAATGCCGAAGGCCTCACAGCAGTAGAGATATCCCTTCCCGAAGCCTTTCCGTTCGCCGTCCTTCACAAGGGTATAGATATCTCCGGCATAGGCCTGACCCGCCTCCGCGAAACCTGCTGAGTGGCCCTCGGTCCTTGCAGCATCAATAGCTTTTTGATGCCCGGCCCTCTCCTCCTCCAATTGCTCATCAACCTTCTTCTTCAACACCATCAGCTTCGCGAGCTCGCCCTTGAGCCTTTCGTTTTCCTGACGCAGCTCCTCAGCCTTCTTCTCGGCTGAACCGACCTTTTCAAGGGCAGCGTCAGCCCGGCGCTTTAACTTCTTCGCCGAGGTGCTAAGGTCGAGAGCCTGGTCATAAAGCTTGAACATAGATTGTCCGGCCTGAAGCACCAAGCAGAGCGTCAGTCATAAAGAGGTAAACGAAAGTCAATAAACACAGCTCGGACAGTGAGAAATTACCTTCACAATCTGCGCCGTACAGTGGAAAAGGTTATCCTCCAGCTTGTCCGGCACTTGTTCAAGATCCCTCTTCAGGGCTAGTCCCGGAAGCAGCCCCATCGCCAGACGATTGTTCTCGGCGACACTGTCACCTTCCAAGATAGCATTACCATCTTCCTTCACCAAAATTGGAGAGAAGGGGTGTGACGAGCCCTCGACTTCAGAAGTGTCCGGCTGATGCGACGTCGGTTCCGGAAGGTCATCGTCAATCGTGTGGACTTCAGATATCTTAACCCGCTTCGGCGGCCTCTCCTCCGCCGAAGGCGTTCCCTTAGACCGAGCGGTCGTCGTTTTGTGGACGGTAGCAACGGGGACTTTGCCTGGAGTGTCGCTGGCTGTCGGAGTAGTTTTCCTCGGCACGACCTTCTTGGCCTGGGACGCCAATTCCGCCAGTTTTGCCTTCAGATCGATCTTCGGAGGCATTGTGTCTGAGGGCTCCGGAGAAGCTCTATCGACGGGGATCCTCTCTTGTCCTTCAAGATTCTCTATAGGCTGTGCAAGCCACCGTTCGGCTTCAGAAAACGTTCGGCTTATTTTAGCTTTCTTCGGCTTCTTCTTTTTGGTCTTCTTCTTGATCCAACTCCGGTAGGACGGTTTGTAGCCGAGGAGGTCGTGAGTCAGCCTACCCTGAACTTCGTACAGCGCTTCGGCGTTTTCTTTTCTTGCGATCCTCTTTAGCCTCCGGGATATGGGAGCTGGAGCTGTAAGATGAACATCCACAAGGTCAGTACACAGGAATACATAAAATAAAGCAGCATGCAGAATATAAGTTAAAGACCAACCCGCACTCCCTCTCATGGTAGGAACTGGAAAAAGGTCGTCATCTAGGGGCTCGGCGAAATTGCCGGAAACTACGACATAAAGATCGGCCCACGGTTCGGAATCAGGAAGATGTTCCACGATCTGCCTTTTCTTCGGACGGGTCATTAGAAAGTATCTCCCGAACGACTTGTTCCGAGACACGGCATAAATCTCGAGAAGATCCCAAATACTAAGGTCTAACTCGTCCTGCAGCATCATCTCATAGGCCGAGCTGATGACCCGATAGCTGTTGCAAGTGAGCTGATCCGGAGAAAGCTCGTAGGCGTTAAGAAACGCTCGGACGAATTCACTCATGGGAATCCGAACCCCTCCTTCAGTTATCGCCATCAGAGGGATGTTGAGGTGGTTCGGTCCATAGACGAGCTCTTGACCCATCGGATGAAGGGCTACTTGGACATCGTCCGGAATATCATACCTATCCCGGAAGGCTCGGATACCAGCTTCTCCAGTCATGAAGTAGCAGAGGTAGGGGCACCGCTGTTCCTTCTTCCCACTGCTTGACGCCCCCTCCGAAGATTGTTCGGGCTCCGGCAGCTTCACGCCGATCTCGGCAAGGATGAGCTGCTCTACTTCAGCGGCAGCATTGTCCTCCGGAGGATCAACACTGGTGGTTGAGGGTTCGGCACTGGTGGTGGTCGTTTCGGAAGGGTCCCACTCCGACCGCTCATCAGACTCAGTAGCCTCACTATCGTCTAGAAAACCATCCGAGACATCAATGTCATCGACTATCTCAACAGGGTCTTCGGGGACACGCTGGGAAGGGTTCGGTGGTATGGATTGAAGGGGCCTCTCGTTTAAAGGGGCTTCAAAATCGTGGTCCATCGTTGTAATCTCTCGGCAACCGTTTTGCCGAGCTCTTAAGTTGTTATAAATCCGCTTGATCCTATAGGCGCCGGAGCTTGAGGTTCCGGAATCCGAGCTCTCAGATTCAGAAGAGATCTCGATGACCGGCGGCGCCAGACCTAGCAAAAAAGTGCATGGTAAAGACCGTTAGCGATGTGCGGAAGGTCACAAAGCCAGAACCGAGCTATATGCCCTTCGGTGGCCAACCGGACAGTCGAGATCCCAAAAACTGGTCCTAAGTGCACGTGTGACAGTGAACTCCTCGGTACCTGCCTACGGTGGAGGCGAAGAGGCTTTATCCTAAAACCTCTCGGCATCATCTTCAACCTCAAGAACAGGTTGAAGATGACTGTTCATCTTCGAACCCCCAAAACCCAGAAACTCAAACCCAGAAAACACGAAAGTGGCAAAACTTGTCGAAAAAATATGAAAAACAGGCGAAAAGGTACAGAAACAAACAAAGAACGATGTTTTTACCTGAAGATCTTGATGAAAGGCGTTGCAACGGCTTCAATCTGCAAGAGAATGCGAGATTTCTAGAGAGAAGAGCTCTGAAAATCGATGAGCAAAGGAAAGGAAACGTCCCCTCTCCGTTTGAGGGGGTATTTATAGAGGAGGGCGATTTTCAAAAATCGAGGAGTTTGGGCGGGAAGCTTCTGCGGTTACGGCAAGGGATCCGGAACGGCGTGCGCCCAGCCAATGCAAACGTGACACGTGTTAACACAGCGGTTCACCGTAGCATCCCCTCTTCGCTACGTCAGCATTACAGAGCGACGTGACTACAGCTGTCACGTCGCCACTGATACCCTACTACTAGGGGACACGTGGCGAGCTCCGGATGGATGAAGAGCACGGCGACGACAGAGAATCTAATGATGGATCTTATCCGTAAATTTGGGGCTCGGCCCGGACCCTGCTCGGCACCCGAGTACTCAACCCTTCCTGCGGAGTTATACCACACGAAGGGATCGAGGGGCTATTGTAGGGGTCCGGATATACCGAGAACTATGCGCGTAAAGAGACACCCTTATGATATTAACCGAGAGGTCTATCATAGGGGGACTCTTCGGGTAAAAGATACCTCCTTGATGAACGCCGAGCGATTGTCATAAAGGGACGCTTCGGTAGGGGTTACTCATACTGATTTAGACGAGCGGAGCAAGGCTTCAAACCACTGCCTCGGTAAAGTACCGAGCACTATTGAACGGATGACTTGTTCACGACCTTTCAGGGTTGATTTTAAAGACTTCGGGAACTATCCGAGGGGTGACTAAAACCAACTCTATGATTCGAGAATGTTCCAAAGAGATCGAAAGCCGAGTCAGCAGGGCAGTTAACACAGCCTGTGCCCATAACAAACTTTGATAGTGACAGGTGACGTGACCCGAGCAGTTACGACACGTGTCGATATCCTACTGGAGGCATGCCTTCGACGCATGCTCTTTCGGGCTCGTCACCATGACGTCAGCCGAGCGGTTAAGTCACGTGACAAGCACACCAGAGCTCACCTATAAAAGGTAAACTCGACCACCTGAAAAAGGTACGCAAGACTCTCTCCACTAAAACCCTAGATCTACTCTTAGCCTTCTCTGTTTACTTATTTGACCGTCGGAGTACCATTCTGGGCTCCAAGGTCCAGTCTGGTGCTAACGGTTCGTTGAGTGTGCAGGTCTAGGCACGACTCAAGAGCGAGGACATCACTTCCGTCTTCCATCACCATCTGAAGGGCTCATCGGAGAAAGAGGACTCCACACTCCCAAAAATACAACAAGTTCAGCAGATCCTCTACCACTGCCCCATCATCTTGCTCTTTCGCTAACGTGGCGCCGGCGGAGGATGATGACTCCTGCTGGTGACATGCGATGGAAAGGGGGATTTCTTCGGTGACGGCGGTGGTGAGTGGGAGGTGGAGCTTCTCGAGCTCGTCAATGGCGGCTGCTCTTCCGTTTGGGGCGGAGCACTTCTTCTTGTTCCTTGTTGAGGGTTTTGCTTTGGGAGAGAGACTCTTCCATCTGGAGGATACGGGAGTATCTTGCAGAGGGTTTTGGTTGGGCTTTAACGGAGAAAGTGTTCTTCTAACAAACAGAGTTAAAATGAATTTGGTAGGGGAATAGTGTGTGCCATGTGGCAGCATTTGGGGGGTCGGACACCAAAGAGGGACAGCGGATCCGGAGTGCGGCGCTTTTGGCTTTTGTTACGTCACAAGCCAATAGTAACTGCTCCATCTATTTTTCTATATATAAAGAGAGTCAAGTCAGCAAAACGAGAACTTAAACGGTACAAATGTTTCAAAATACGTAACAAGCCAAATATTGTAAACACTTAAATAGTACTCTGTCTATTCTAAAAAGAGAGCCCCGGTCAGCAAAACTAAAACATAAAAAAATATAAATATTCCAAAAGAATTCAAAATTTTCTTTACAAATTGACGGAATTCATCGAATATTTACTAATTTGAGAAAAAAAATGTTTGAATTAATTAATCAATCTATACCATATGCAAATATAGTAAAAGTGTGAATAAAACTTCAAAAGATAATTCCTAATTTCTTGGAACAAATTTGTTTTAATACAAAAAAAATTGGGAAAGAGAGAGAGACGTGGGGTAGGGAGGGAGAGAGGAAAACGTGACGGGTGGGGGTGGGAAGAGAGTGAGAGAACATAGAAGTGTCCCATATTAAAAAAAAAAAACCCCCACTTCCTCCCATATACAAACCCCCAAACCTAGGGCTGCAAATGAACCGAGCCGTTCGTAAACTGTTCGAGGCTTAACTAGGTAAAATCTCGTTCGAGTTTGATTTGAGTGCTAAATGAGCCGAACCTGAGCATCAATTTTAGGTTCGTTTAATAAATGAGCCGAACCTAAACCTTACAGTATTCAGCTTGATTAGGCTTGCGAACATGTAGTATATATGTATATCTCATAAAAATATCAAATATAAGCTTATAAATTTGTTTAAATTTTTACATGTACATCATGAAAATTTTATAATTTGTCAATGTTTAAACTTTTAAATGTATAGAAATTAAATTTTAATGTGATTTTATAATTTTATATATGTATGTACTTATTTATGTACCAAATAAGTTTTTTATTGAAATTCTAGACCTGTATGAAAGCATAATATCTACTCCCTTCGTCCCAAATTGCTTGCCTTTTGCGGGAATCCATGCATTTTGCACGTGAAAAATAATGTATGAGTATTTATTTTTTTTCAAAATTTTTGACACCAATTTAAAGGTCTCATCGAGTAGAAATATTTGGTGTAAATTTTTTTCAAGAATAGTTCTTACAAACTGATGCAGGACAAGATATACACCCCTATTATTTATGGAAACATTATTTTAGTAATAATTTTTATTTACAATTAGTATTAGGAGATTTTATTTGTGCTGCTTGTTTTGCACGTTTTTAATTTAGTTTTGATTAGATTTTATTTTATTTCCTTTTAGCAAATAGTCTAGGTTTCCAAGTAATGCTTTGCTTGGTCACCACTTTAAGCAATTTCCTTTTAGTTAGGATTCCTACTAGTATAAATAATAGGGCTGTCCAGCGGATCATCCGATCCGCCAATCCGACCAATCCGAACCGATCCGAACCATCCGTTGATCCATCCGTGAATGTTCGGTTCGGTTCCGGATCGAGAATTTCTAATCTGGCGGTTCCGGATCCGGATCGGATCGGATCCGCTCGATCCGCTCAATAATCCTTCTTTAATCTATCAAATTCTCCCGATCCGGCCCAATCCGATCCGATCCGTAACCGATCCGTGAATGTTCGGTTCGGTTCCGGATCTTAAAAATAATAATCCGCTCTGAGCGGATCGGATCGGATCCGTATCCGATCCGTGGACACCCCTAATAAATAAGGATGTAGCCTATGGGCATATGGAACTTTTAATCAATTATAAATCAGAGTTATTCTCTTTCTCTTGTGGATTCAAGAACACTCGTGGATTCGAGACCTATTATCGTTTGAACTAGTACGCAACTAGTTTCTCGTGAATTCCGCTGCGTCAAGTGGTATCAGAGCGGGTTTTTTCCTGGCTCGGTGGCACCAAACAAAGTAGAAAACACAACCTTTTGACGTTGCTCAAAGGTTTGCTGATCCGAGGAAGATGGTAGAAGAACAACGAACCCAATTGACAGGGCTTCGCGAATTTCGTGACGAAACACGAACTCAGTTGACGGAAATTCAAGAAACGCTGCGACAGCTGCAATTGACTCTTCGCCAAAACCAAGGACCAGTAGAGGTTGAAGAGAATCGCGCGGTGGGATTTGCCCAACGCCGTCCTCTTAACCAGGTTCGGGAACGCGCGGTGGGATTTGCCCAACGCCAGCCCGATACCCAGATTGTAGTTGGGAGACACCCAACTAATTGTGCTGATAATGAGGAATCAGAACCCGATTTCAGGTCTTATGATAATTTGCCTAAATTAAGTGGTTATGAATATTTTGAAGATATTTTAGATTGGATTTTAGATATTGATGATTTCTTTGAGTATGTGAGAATGCCGTCTGAAATAAGGTGGAAATATTTGCTGGCAAAACTTACGGGACGAGCGCTGCGATGGTGGTTAGATATGCAAGATAAGAGAGAACGATTGGGAAAGCGTCGTATTCGCGCATGGTCAAGAATCAAAAGACTTATGATGGAGAGATTTTTGCCATGGAATTATGAGCAACTTTTGGAAGAAAAATATAGGTCAAAGCAACAACATATAATTCACACATCTACCGAAGTTGTTGAAAAAGCTTTTAAAGAGAAAGTTGATATGAGCAGTAGAGGCAAAGGGAACATTGTGATTGAAGTTAATGATAAGCAAATCGATATGGAGGTGGTTGAGAAGCAGAAAATTTCTATGAATGTTGGTGATCAAGTTGTTGAGGACCCAATTGATTTTTCAATGGAAGAAATTGATGTTGCTAATTCATCTGATGACTCTATGGTCAAGCCAACATGTCTCAATGAGCCAATTGTTGATGTATCAACCAATACCAAGATGAAACAAGATCAAGAGTACCCACAAAGTCAAGTTGGCTTTGTTGATTTTCTTGGAGTGCAACAGTATGATTGGACTCCCAATATTCATCTATTGGATCTTATCAATCAATTGAAACATGCTGAGAAGATATCATTGGAAGTAATTTTTGGTGTGAAACTTTTTTGGAAGGAAATCAAGCGATTGAAGTACTCCAAGTATTTATTTATTTGGCATGGAAGATGGCAGGTTCCTAACGAGAACTCGAGGACGAGTTCTTTAGAAGAAAAGGAGAATGATGCAGGACAAGATATACACCCCTATTATTTATGGAAACATTATTTTAGTAATAATTTTTATTTACGATTAGTATTAGGAGATTTTATTTGTGCTGCTTGTTTTGCACGTTTTTAATTTAGTTTTGATTAGATTTTATTTTATTTCCTTTTAGCAAATAGTCTAGGTTTCCAAGTAATGCTTTGCTTGGTCACCACTTTAAGCAATTTCCTTTTAGTTAGGATTCCTACTAGTATAAATAAGGATGTAGCCTATGGGCATATGGAACTTTTAATCAATTATAAATCAGAGTTATTCTCTTTCTCTTGTGGATTCAAGAACACTCGTGGATTCGAGACCTATTATCGTTTGAACTAGTACGCAACTAGTTTCTCGTAAATTTTTTTCAAGAATAGTTCTTACAAACACATTATTTTTTCCGTGCAAAATGCACGCTCTCCCGAAAGGGACAAGCAATTTGGGACAGAGAGTAATATTTTTGCCACGTTAAGGCTCGTGAACAAGCTCGAGTACGATCAAACCTAGGCAAGCTCCGCTCTTCAAATTTTCATTGAGCTTAAGTTTGTTTAAAAGCTAAACAAACGAACCTAAACATTCTAAAACTCAACTCGATTCTACTTGTTTGCAAACCAACAACACACCTATTGAAATGAAAAGAACAAAAAGAAGAAAAAAAAACCTTCGTTCCTTTGAGATTCTAACCTACGCACCCAGTGAAATGAAAAATAGGAGTAAAACAAACCCACGCGCCAAATAAAACCCACGTCTCCATGCATGCCTCCCCACTCTCACGTGGGAAAAACTATAGGTACAACATCATGCACACCAAATGTACACCAAGTTGATTTAGCAAATAAGGAGAAACTCATTTTATTGGGTGGATCCCATTGTGGGTTTCTCCTCATCTACCACATTAGTTTGGTGTACATTTGACGTGGATGTGTCGTGTATCCATATCAGTTCCTCCCCCGTCTCCCCCCACATTCCTAACACCAAGCATATATTTCTCCTCTAATTCTAATACAAACTCATATTAGAGGTGCACATACACCGGGTCGGGCTGAGTTTGGATCAGACTTATACTATTAGTTATTAATAACGAGACTTGTGCATGCCTAAATGTGGCCCATTATTAATCAGCTTTATTTGATATTCTAAAGCCCCACTGATAAGCCCTTGATAGTGTAAATAACAAGGCTTATTACGTCTGTTTTATTCACTCACACATGCGTATTTTAGCTTTATACCAATGATATCACGCGTAGTCGTCTTTTTGTTAGTTTCGGGAGAAAACTGAGGAATAAGGCATGTTTTGACGCCAGAGTTGAATCAAGGGGTGCCCGAGCACCCGAGACACGTGGCACTCCGCCACCGAGTCCCGGGAGTCAAGTAATGAAGTATTGAACAAGGCTCGGGAAGCCTAGATAGAGGTCACGATGACAAGCCGAAAGGTCAAGGGATCAAGATGAAAGAAATCACCATTTTTTCCAGCCAGTATAGGTAGACTATTTTTGTGCTACCGGTAGCCAATTCTCTTGCAAAGTCAGCAAGTTTCAATACCGATACCCATGTTTTATGCCTATCGGTACTCGCTGCACTTTTTGGCAGATTTTTGGCCCGAATGAGAAATATCTAGTGGCACTTTTGTAATTGTTTTGGACGACTTTTTGGGGCTTTATAAGCCCCAAACTCAGTTTTTTTAGGTTATGTAATATTTCATACTCTCTCTACCTCTCTTTTATTTTGTGTCTCTTTAGCTCTTCCTTCTCTCTAGAATTTCAACCTTTTCCACTTAGATTCAAGGTAAATCCTCTTGTTTAATGTTGTAGTACGTACTTAGATCTTCATATAAATCTAGTTTATTTTCATTTTTACCGGTTAAATCTCGTTTCTACTTTTCTAGTCATTTGTTTGAAAAACCAAGGAATCGTTGTTTATTATTTTCTCAAGGTTTAATATTGTAGGCAAACATAGGATCTTAGTGAACAATCAATTTTTAAGGTTTCTTGTCATTTTCTTTATTTCCTTCATAATTTTAGTCATATTTTACATAGTTATGATCGAGTAGTCGTTTTAGGCTCGGTCATAGGGTGATTAGCACTCCGTGACTAGGGTTTATTCATTCTCCTCACCATATTGCAAACAAAGCTTGTTTAATAAAGTTACGGGTTTGTTTTATGTAACAAAACTTAGGATTATTAATCTCATTGATCCCACGTAGCCAAGGGTCACTCACCTTGGCACATGTGATATGCTTTGAGCGATGTCACCATAGTTGTTTGCCGAATTTCTCAAAAGAACCCTAAATTTTATCGAATACCATTTCTAGTTTAAAGATGAGTTTAAAATTCAAACCTTCCATTCGGGGATATTTAATTATATCCCCAAGCCGGTTATTTTAGAGGAGAACGAATTGACCTAAATTATGGGTGTTATGAACCATTTTCTAAATTCCGTATTCGTTAGTCGTTATTGAAGTTAAGAGAATTCCACCAAATAAATCACAAACTAAGTTGGCCGCTTTAAAGCCAAAACTCCACTTGCAAGTCAACTCTCACGCGGGGTGCATTCGGTCTTTGTGGATTCGAACCCATGACTTCCGGGTATTATGCTACGCGCAACCTAGCCCTACGCTTCGGGCAATCCTATTCTATTTCGCAAAGTTGGGTCGCAAGCACCCACCTCAGTTAATTTTATTTTCCAAGCCCGTCTAACAAGCCCATTTATTTTTCTAAAGCATTATCACAAACATAAATTAATCAACCATAACGATTACAAATTAGAATTCACAATCGCAAGTTAAGTTCTAAATTCTCACAAAATTATTAAAAATAGAACCATAAAACGATATAGTTCACTAGTTCTAACAATTAAAAATTGTCTCCCCTAAAAAACAATTAAAGTTCTCAAAGTTGGGAACTCTCCAATATCCATGTGCTCTAACATGCAAAAACTTGTCTCATGTATCTCTCCTTTAAAATCACAATTCTTCAATATGAAAAAATTTTCTTTTTGAAGAGAAAAAAAACAATGATGAAACTTATTTTTGAATAAGAGGAGATGCACCACTTCAAGCAAGAAAAACCTTAAGCAGCTAGCACTATAGCGGGGTGTGCGTGTGTGTATAGGAATGACTTCTAGTCAGGGATCCCTTTTTATTTTTTTGAATGGCAAAAAAGGATTTTATTTATCTTTGGAAACACATTACACCACTTAGTGGCACATCACTATTTTTGAACAGGCCATCTTATAAACCAAACCATTAACCATGACTTGCTGATACTGTCCAATATACACCACTTAATGGCACAGTAATCTAAATTCAACCAAAAAGTTCGTCACTACAGGTCTTGCATAGTAACTAAATTTTATACTGGTGTACCTAAAATCAAAGTGAGATTTCACCGGACTTTTGATGTAGTCCACAAATCATGGAACTCAGATGAAAGAAAAATATCAAGTGCCAAAAACTGAGTTCTTTAAGCTAAACTGATAACACCGAATAAAAAAAGAAAGAAAGAAAGCTACTCATAACAATATGAATCACTTCCGGTGCAGAAGAGATAAATAAGGCTTTGATCATCACGGAAAGCAAATCATAACATGACTTCTGCATAACCGTATAAAAATAAGTAGCCAAACAGAGAAGAGCAAGCAATTGAATAATAAATTGACCTATCTGAAGTCTTAACTCTTAAGTTAGAGAAGAAAGGACCAGATATTACAGTCATTCTCCAACAGTATCTTCTCCACGAATACAATAATAGACAGAGAGATGAAAGGATGCTTCTACATTACACATCAAAGTCAGATCAAAAGCAAGCACGGCACACAAAACGTACATATGGTAGCTAAGGTGGCAACAATTGAACCTTGGTCAAATGCCCTTCTCAAGCTGCCAACTCCCCAGAAATGCTGGAAAGCCAAGTAACCCGCTATTACCAGAGAAAGAATGACACCTTCTTGTGTTCCCCTGCCATGAATGGTACGAAAGAAACAGAGCATTAATTCAAAGACAATGAGCGAAAAAAAGAAAAAAGAAAAAAAAGTCTCAGCCTAGGAAGCATGGATATGGGTATAGATCTGGAGACAGAAGATGGGTACAGTACCATACAGATACGTTGATACAGTTAAAATTAAAAAAGTAAGATACGGATACGGCCCCTTGGATAAGATCATGTTTTTAATGATTTTTTCATTGTTTATCTAGGAAAATAAAACCTCATGTAGGAGTTAATTCATTTTTGTTGTAACGATTGAACATACATTACAAGATAAGTAATCAAAACAATATGATGGGATCTGGAAGCAACCAGCAACCAAGAATAACTCACTTCATCCCCTATTGGAGTTAACATAGGAAAACATCTAATTAAAAAATACAAGCAAAAATACCCCCTAAATTAGAACACTTCTAAAAATGGAGCCGCGCGTGTCCCTCACGTATCCAAGCCGTATCCTAAATTCAAGAAAATAAAACAAAAACTATTGGATTCTTATTTGGCATATTGGATACGGATCGGACACGCATCCACATCTGATACGTTTTTCATACGAGTACGAGACCTACTTTGACGTATCAGTGCTCATAGATATCAGCTCTCCAGTAATCAGCACTCAGCAGTCACGTACCTTATGTTCATAAGCTGATAAGGAGCCACAATTACAAGCAGTAGCGCTACAAAAGGTAATTCCAGTTCACCTACGAACAAATAAGCCAAAACAGGATCTGTTAGAATGTTTTCCCAGATCCAATCACTGCACAAATTATAAGACGGGGCATAATCACATTGCAATACACAACCAAAGCAATTATTTCATCATGTTCATAGCCTATTTCATTTCTTTACTTCCTTTTGCTCTTTGTAGCAAATGAAAATTACAGATTCCCATACAGGACAAATTACAGAAACAACCTGAAATACTGGTGGAGGATGGGTTTTAGACTACAGGAAGAATTGCCCGATCGAAATAAGTTTTGATAAACCACAAAGAATCAATACATTCAGTCTCGAAAATAGGAAAAGGAGAATAGCTTAAGCACTCACTTAAACTCAACCAGAGGTCATGGCAATGGAACTACGGTTAGGTTAACCTTTTGGCAATGGGCCAAGAATATATATTAAGTTAACATCCCCGTGCAAATGTGACGAATTCGGCATGTGGGGAGACAAAACATATTGACTTATGCAAGGTGAAAAACAGGCACAACAGAATGCACATCCAAAGGTCATGGTAATGGAGCTACAATGAAGTTTCTCTCAGTTAGATTAACAATTGGTTTAATTGCCTGATGAAACCATAAGGAAAACAAACAATCAATCTGATAAATAGGACAGGGAGAATAAATTACCCACTCACTCGAACAAGATCCATTCAGAGTTTATGCTAACGTAGCTATGATGAAGTTTCTCTCTGTTGGCAAACCAAATTCTTCCAAAAAAGATAGGTTTTGGTGCAATTGGCCAAGCATGTATATCAGGATAACACTCCCAGACAATTGGATCTTGGTTGGATGTAGGTTGGCAAAATGCCCCGCCCTGCCCCGCCCCGCCCCACCCCACCCCACCCCGATTAGGGCTGGTTTTTTTTATCAACTTTTCGGGTACCGGGGCGGGTAATGGGGAAAATTAGAAAAACCCGGCCGGGTTCGGGTCGGGGTCGGGTTTATATTACCCCGCCCCGAAATATATTTATATATAAAATTATGCTTTTATTTTAATCTAATTATCATTATACTAAAGATATTATATACTTATCCTAATTTTATTATCATTCTACTAAAAAAACTTTCATTCTTACCTTAATATTTTAACCATTACACTAAAATATCACTTTATTTATAGGTATTTATTTTTATTTTGCTTTTAGATTAACAAATTTTTAAAATTTCTTACGAGGCGGGGCGGGGCGGGTAAACCCGTTCCCCGATCGGGGCGGGAACGGGGGTACCCAAAAAATACCCGGTCGGGGTCGGGTCCATGTAGTAATTTTCGGGTCGGGGTCGGGAATGCCAAAAACCCGCCCCGCCCCATTGCCATCCCTAGTTGGATGTTGCCCTTCTCTGATACTGTTATAGAGTAGGGTCTTTGTGGCAATGTTGGCCGACTCTCCATCCCAGGTCTTTCGTTAGCCTCTGATCTCTCAGTCGCCTCCATGTGAGATCAGGGCCACGTTTGGGACTTGACCCAAATTGGTTTTTCTAGACATTCAAGCATTCCAGATTCCTGATCTTGGGTTAGATGTCTCCAAATTCTAACACTCTTTTAAGTCTAGCATGAGCTAGACCAAAATTTGATTTCATGAGAACATAAATTTGGCCCGGTGTTTGAAAAGAAGGTCTGGAAGGCCAAGTCTCACTACGTAGGCGCTAGAAGGCCCCTCGCCGACTAGCCCGAGTACTCGGCCTGGAAGCCAGAAGGTGCCCAGCCGCCTTGGGAGCACCTAGCAAGTTTTAGAACCTTAATTTGCTAGGCCCCACATACTCGATGAGAATTGGACTGTAGTCTTTTGCAAGCGTGACTAGGTTCTGCTAAAAGGGGAATAAAGAACCGTAACCCAAATCCGTTACTTTTTAGTAACCCACTTAAGTGCCCATTGGGCGCCTTGGGGCAGACTTTGATGGATGGTGGACCGGTTGGCCTCAAGAGGGCTTTCGGCAAAGGGAACTGGCTGGTCTTCAAAAATCCAAGACGCAACTCAACACAAGCTGGAATCAAGCCCAAATCAGGAAGGGGGCAAGGGGGTCGCCATTGGGATTAAAATTTCACTTTGTTTAAGGCCCACTTGAGCACCCATTGAATGGGGTCTCTATAACAATGCAATGAATTTTGTTATGGCAACGTCGAAACGAAATAAGACTAAAAAACAGCATGAATAAGGCTAAGAATACTAAAATAGATCACTTTGAAAACTTGTCGTTATTTGACTCGATGTGTTAGGCAATGATATCTTGGAGTGTAACAGAGAGATGAAGACCAGTCCGGTTCTTCATCCCTGTTACTGTCAAATACTCAGTCTAATCTATCTAGTCCATTACACACAACACAAGCAAATCACAAGACCAAGATTTTGCTCCCACGGGAAATTGCAAACACCATCTAAGCTAAATTATATCGTGCCTAGTTTGAGGTTTTTAAAATGTTAACTTATCTTTACGGTTGGTTCAAGTTGACCAACACTTGTTAACAACAGCAATAAAATTCATTTAATAAAGATTTAAGTAGCCAGAAAACATATCTATGAGGATCAACTTCCAAAGCCTTCGGGCAAGTTCCTGTAATTTTCCCAAAAACACATAAACTCAGGAATACCTATATGGAGGTTGATTGCCGAGAATTGACCGAATTAAGCTAATAAAAATATGTAAATAAAGGGTACTGGACTACGCTCAGAAACATTGCCCAAGTGTACATTCCTATCATTGTGGTACCTAAATAACCTACCTGGAATAAAGAAGAAGAGACGAACAATAAGTGCCAAGAATGCAGCCCAAATACCATATTCACCCCTGCATGGCAAAATTAATAAGTTTTATGGTCATGGTCTGAAATTTTTTTGCTTGATTAATAAAAACAACAATTTTAAGGGAAATGAAGTACCTATAATTTATATATCGAAAAAGACAGAATAATGCTCAAAGGCTTACTTGATCCATGAAATGATGCTTGGAGGTGCCAGTAGAGCAAACAAAGGAACAAGAAAGGATTTGCGGATCGCAGTTCCCTTAGCAAGCATTAAGACCCTAGAGAGGAAATTGGATTTGCATCAGAGCATATTCCAAGGTAAAAAAGTAACTCTCAGAAAGAGACACCAACATTATTAAAAAACTTGTAAGATAAATTGCACACAAACGAGCTATGTTACACGAATGCAGGTGCGAATATCAGAGACGGTTGTATATCTAACCGTCGGACACCTCAGACCTAAAACAAGAGGATTTAGAGATCCGAATTTGGATATGGATAGGGGGATATGTGTCATAGACCAATAAGTATGTCATAATATCATAATATATTTTCTTACATGAAAGGGGAGGATATATCTTTGTTTAGGCAAAAGAGAGGTGTCCAAAATATAGTTTGTGACAGTTCAAATGAAGTACAACTACAGATAAAGCAACGTGAAGAACACAAGAGATACCAGGAGATGCTTGCTGCCCCCTTATTCAGTTATGGGTGGATTGAGATCAACGTCATCAGCAAACATGGGAAATAAAATGAAAGGACACGCAATGAAAGAAGAAAGAACAAAACCAACATAATATTAACTCCATCACCCCACAAAATCCAATTTCCCCAGTTTTGTTAGTTTCAGAAATCAAAACCACAAACGCTATCAAGAACAGCAAATTAACCAAAACCAATTCAATCGGATCAATGGGCCAACGTAACTTCAGATCTTTTCTTATTCATCAATCTAAGCAATTTCGAATGTGTACATAAACTAAATTCCAAATTTCCTAACTAAAAACAAAGCAGCAAATTTATTGTTTTTTGGAATGTGTACAAGAGACTCGGTTTTCCAAAATCACTATTTATTGTTTTTAGAATTAATACCAACTATGACGAAGTCAAGCCTCGTAATCACTTTCATCATTCTAACACAGACAAAAAAATAATACCCCCGTCTCAAAAGAACTCAAAAGAATTGTCCAGTCCACAAAACGAGAACTTAAAATAATGCATATTTGTCGGGGAAAAATTCATAGTTTTTTGCCGCTAATTACTAAGGCCTCCTTTGGGTAAAAAAACCATTGTGGTTTATTTTTCGTCTTTATTCACAAAACTTTAAGTTTGACTAATAATTTTATACTTTTTAGATTTCTCTCGTAGAGAGGAGCCAAGAAACCACAACAAATCGACCGAAAACTAACAAATGCAAAAAAAAATTGAATAAGGACAAAACCAAAAAAACCAAAAAACCACCAAAAAACCAGTTTTTTCAATTCACCCAAAGGAGGCCTAAATATCATTATATGAATGAGTTTTTTCAATTTAGCAAAACAATGATATGTTATAATGAAAATGCATTTTTCTAAGTTTTCATTATGCAAACTGGGCGATCTTTTTGGGAAAAGGGGTAGAGTATTTTATTCTATGCTGCTCCTACGTCACTATCAATCAAGAGAGAGAAGTAGAAATTCATATGATAAAAAAGTGAGGTAGTCAAAATGAATGGAAACTTTCAATAAAAAAGGAATTCTTTCGTGTTCCGGATTTTTTTTCCTCATCCTTATCCTTTTACGATACGATAATCAAATCTCTGAGAGAGAGAGAGAGAGAGAGAGGTCCTTACGCAGTAGAAACAGTAGAGATCCACTGAAGGTTTGGAGGAGAGAGAGGCGCAGAGTAACAAACCGCCCCAAATCCTCTCCTCTTGTTCTTCATCATCGTCTTCTCCCGATTACTCGAAGCTCTGCAAAAACATATGAGGTCTAAAACTAATAAATCAAAGATGAAACAGTGTAAAATTAATCGTAAAGTTGGAGGAATCAATTAAGCTTTGAATGAATATGTTGAACGTGTAGCCAAGGGTACCTGAGGAGGGGGTTGAAGAGGAAGGAGTTGGAGTGTTGAGTGAAATGGAGAAGCCTAGTCTCCGGTCTTAGAGAGAGCAATTGTTTATTGTGGAGTGAGAGAGGCCGTGGCGAGGAGACAGAGAGAGTCATCAGCATCTTCACGACACGTCTGTACTTTTTGGCCGGCGAAGAGAGTGGCACAACCTCAAAAACTACTCGTTCAAGGAGTCGCGATGTCCCCTTTTTGGCAAATGGCGGTGACCCTTTGGCCCTGTACCCATTTTATTATTATTAGTATTTATAAGAGAGAGCCTAAGAGCATCCTTATCAGCCTACCCAAAATTTTCACCAAATTTAACCTTAAAAACACATTTTATAAATTAGCAAGTCACTTTATCAAAAACTCACAAAATTAGACTCTCTATTTTAACTTTATTATATTAAACTATTCCATTCAAATCTATAAAAAAAAAAAAAATTCTCCCTAAAACTAAATCTCCCCACCTGGGGAGATGTACTCGGTCCAGAGAAGCAAAGAAAAGTGGACCCCCCACTATTGACCTTTCCCCCCACAACCACACACACGTCGCCACGTGTCCCTACCCCACCTGTACGCAGCAACCGAAAAAAAAAAAAAAAAGTTAACTGGTGCGGTACTGTAGCAAAAATGATTTGAGGAGTGGGAATAGAGAAGCTGATATTGGGTGTTTTTGGGGGTTTGTCTCCCTATTTTAACTCAAAAGTTAAAATAGGGTGTCAAATGGGGAGCATCTTTATCAGAAGAACCAAAATTTTCACCAAATTTAACTTCAAAAACACCTTTTATAAATTAGCAAGTCACTTTATCAAAAACTCACAAAATCAGACTCTCTATTTTAACTTTACTATATTAAACTATTCCCCTAAAATCTATATATAAAAAATAAAAAAAACTCCCTAAAAGGTAATCTCCCCACCTGGGGAGATTTGGCGGTACAAAAACAAAGAAGTGGACCCCTCCATTATAATTGCTCCCCCCACACACAATGCTCCACGTGTGTTATGACCCCCCAAGGCTACTGTTCCCCACCCTCTCTCTCCTCTGACGCGCAGCCATCCGGACAAAAGCAACCCGAAAAAAAATTGGTGCGTGAACAGTACCGCACCAAATTTGGTGCGGTACTGTAGCAAAAATGATTTGAGGAGTGGGAATAGAGAGGCTGATATTGGGTGTTTTGGGGGGTTTGGCTCCCTATTTTAACTCAAAAGTTAAAATAGGGTGCCAAATGGGGATGCTCTAAGAGCATCCTGAAGAACCAAAATTTTCGCCAAATTTAACTTCAAAAACACTTTTTTATGAATTAGCAAGTCACTTTATAAAAAACTCACAAAATCAGACTCTCTATTTTAACTTTACTATATTAAACTATTCCCCTCAAATCAATAAAAAAAAAAAATTCCCTAAAAGGTAATCTCCCCACCTGGGGAGATGTGGCGGTACAAAAACAAAGAAGTGGACCCCTCCATTATAATTGCTCCTCCCAAACACAATGCTCCACGTGTGTTATGACCCCCCAAGGCTACTGTTCCCCACCCTCTCTCTCCTCTGATGCGCAGCCATCCGGACAAAAGCAACCCGGAAAAAAAAACAAACAAACTGGTGCGTGAACAGTACCGCACCAAATTTGGTGCGGGACCGTAGCAAAAATGATTTGAGGAGTGGGAATAGAGAGGCTGATATTGGGTGTTTTTTGGGGTTTGGCTCCCTATTTTAACTTTTGAAATAGGGTGCCAAATGGGGAGCATCCTTATCAGAAGAACCAAAATTTTCACCAAATTTAACTTCAAAAACACCTTTTATAAATTAGCAAGTCACTTTATCAAAAACTCACAAAATCAGACTCTCTATTTTAACTTTACTATATTAAACTATTCCCCTCAAATCTATATAAAAAAAAAAAAAAAACTACCTAAAAGGTAATCTCCCCACCTGGGGAGATGTGGCGGTACAAAAACAAAGAAGTGGACCCCTCCATTATAATTGCTCCCCCCACACACAATGCTCCACGTGTGTTATGACCCCCCAAGGCTACTGTTCCCCACCCTCTCTCTCCTCTGACGCGCAGCCATCCAGACAAAAGCAACCCGAAAAAAAAAAAACTAACTGGTGCGTGAACAGTATCGCACCAAATTTGGTGCGGTACTGTAGCAAAAAATGATTTGAGGAGTGGGCATAGAGAGGCTGATATTGGGTGTTTTTGGGGGTTTGGCTCCCTATTTTAACTCAAAAGTTAAAATATGGTGCCAAATGGGGATGCTCTAATGGGATGCCAAAATAGCTATGGCCATGTACCCATTTTAGCACCAAAAAATTATTAAAAAGTGATTAAAATCCAAGGTTAATTCTATTTGCAATCCCTCATTTACTAAATACATCACACCAGTTTTTGAACACTTTAAAGACAAAAATACCCTCAAGTATAAAGATTATATTATTCCTTCTTTGTCCTCTTTCCTCCTAACCACCACCACCGCCACTCACCTCCAAAACCACCACCACCGCCACTGAAATCCCACCGCCGCCGCATCATCACCCACAACCACCACCACCACTCACCTCCATAACCAACCCCCACCACCACTCAACTCCATAATTGTAATAACCCCAATTTTATCAAAAAAATAAAATTGATGTATTAATTCAATAGTTTTATTTTGTTATTTTCAACATTCATTTAATATCTTATATCTACCATGTACTAGAGTATTTATATACAAGTACATATATGCGTCTACATTACTATTTTTTGTACCCAACTTTGGTCCTACAAAATCTACCCCATTCAATCCAAACCCTATTCTATGTTCCTCATCCAACCACACTCCTATTTTGTTCAACCCTAGCTCCACTAAATAGTTTTAGGGTTAGTAACACAGTCCCTCCATTAAAGACACATCTAGATTCTAGACCCGTTCAATTCAATGCAGGTGGACTTGTGTACATCAAATGAGAGAGAGAGAGAGAGAGAGAGAGAGAGAGAGAGAGAGTGTGTGTGTGTGTGTGTGTGTGTGTGTGTGTGTGTGTGTGTGTGTGTGTGTGTGTGTGTGTGTGTGTGTGTTTTGCATGTGGCCCAACTTATTCCCTAAGTTTTGACATTTTCATGTTCATGCATATACACTTGTATAACTAGTACAAAAAATCCTTTAATGTTCTAATAAAATCAGCATTCAAAAGATTTTGAATTTCCTTTTTAACCAAGGATATGGTTTCAAGAGACATCTTTCTTGGAAGTTGTTTGAAAGGTTTGCAATTAGGTTTAATAAGCAATTTATGCTCAACCAAATCTCTACTCAAACCTGTCAATTATTTATAACTCCAAGCAAAGCACTCTTTGTTCTCCTTAAGCACTATGATCAACTTGGCCTTCGAAACAGCATCCAGTTCCTTGTTGATTTGTACAGTGTTTGGAACAATTCCTTTCCCCAATTCCACTTCTTCTAAAGGATCTTGTGAATCGACATGGCCTGTAAAGGCTTTTTCGAATTCATTTGGCTTCAACCCCCAGTCAGATTTCTCAGCCAATAATTTCTCCCAATCATTTGTTTCTTGTAACTTCTGCTCTATTTCTAGAGCCATAAACTTAACTAAAGTCAATGAGTTGGCTTCTTCGAACTCTGTCTTGGACTCACATCCAAGCAGCTTCGTCTGGTGGATTGTCTGATTCATAATCAACTGTTTGCTTAAGCTTAGATTTTAACTCTGCCAATTCTCCAATTCCAACACATTGGATGGAGGGGTGGCTAGTTGTGCAATTTCACTTAGAGGGATGATTTCAGGTTTATGCATTTCAGCCTCTGCACAATTTGTTGAAGTACTGAAAGGATGTGGATCTGCTTTCACTTCTTCGACTCCCACTTCTTTCCTATTTTCATACTTCACAATCATCAAGGCTTGATGCATTGAAGATGGAATACAACCATTGACGTGGATCCAATCCCTACAAAGTAAAACATTATACTTACTTGTAAAAGTATCCACAACAAAGAAAGTTGTATCAGTTTCCACTTGGCCAACTTTCAGGCGTATAGAAACAATTCTTTTAGGACTTTTACTTTCACCAGTAAAACGAGCAATGGATGTGCTTGTTGGGATCAATCGAACCTTTTCTTTTCCCAACTTCTTCAAAGTTCTTGACGGCAGAATATTAACTGCTGCACCATTATTAACCAAAACTCTGTTTAACAAGATCCCATCAAATGAAGCAGATATGTATAATGGTATTAGATGGTGCCTCATATCACTTGAAGGTGATCTGAAAGGATAAGAAATGTTAGCACAATTCAAATCAACAATCAAAGGATAGTCAGAATCTATTTATGTTTCTGGAATAAAAGTTGATTTCTCTTTGGAGGTCACTTCTGGTTCCTCCATTGCATTAGCCATAATCATGAGATCTTCCTCCTCTTCTTCCTTTTGAATCTTGGAAATTAAAGCTCCCCAACCATTATTCCAACCATTGTCATATGTAAGGTCATATTCATCATCACTTGATACATCAATGACCTCCATAGGGGCCACTGTTGGTCGTAATCATCATCACTTGATACATCAATGACCTCCATAGGGGCCATTGTTGGTCGTAATACCTTTCGAACTGGTGAGCAATCTGGCCCAAAAGGACCAAAGTTTACAAATGAAGGAGAAACCATATTAATTTGAACTTCAGGCAAAGTTCCAAACTGAATGGTACTTTTTTCTTGCATTGATAATCCTGATCCATCTTCTGCAATGTCCAATTTTTCAGAAACCTCTACTGTAGAAGTTTCCATAGGGGAACATACTTCAACAGGAAATGAATTTGCTCCTCCACCTTCTTCCTGTTCCACTATCATGGCTTCTAATAAGCCAGATTGATAGCTTGCCAATGAATTTGGTGAAGCTGGACTATTTTGAGGTATCTCATTGCCCATTCTTGCAGCTAAACTCTCCAGTGTTTCCCTTTCCGATTGAGTAAACCCCCTTCGAAGAGATTCCTCAGAATCTTCTCTTCGAAGTCTGTTAAACCTTGGGTTGAACTTATCACTCCCACCAGGATTTTCTTTAGAGGCATATTCTTCAATTTGGAAACTAGTATACCTCCTTTGCAGTTTCCTTTTATGAGTTTGTGTCAACATAGGAATCATTTGAGGTGTCTTGGTTTTTGGATCTCTAACCACTACCCATTGACCAGCAGGAGTATTTGGAGGTTTAACCATTTTATTTCCAACTTTAGAAGGAGCTTTGTATCCTTGGAAGAGCTCTGGCTTGACTTTCTTCAGAAACCAATCAGGAACTCCCTTTAACAAGGAAAATTGTTCCCCTTGTCCTTCATTTTCCTGATCCATTGGGGAATTTCCAGTGTTAACCTTCTTCAAAGGAGGATAATCTCTCTTCGAAGCTGGTGGAACTGGACTAGAAGGTACGTTTCTTTTGGAGATTAACCAAGGTTTCTCATTTCTTTCATAACTTGTGCTTATACAGGGTTTTCTTTCTTTATTTTGATCCAAAGCCTTCCTTTCCATCCTTTTTGGAAAGAAATCAACCCCCTATCGATCCAAGTCTTTAAAAACCAAGTAATTGGCTCTACACTCCATGCATAAGCATTCTAGAAAAGAAGTTTCATGCATAGGAAGATGAGACTGCTTGAATCCCTTTTGAGATGAACTCTCTGACGCATACTTTGATATGTTGTTTCTGTAGGAATCATTTCGAAGTTGACCAACTTTTGGTCTTCCTCTACTAAATTGCATGGAGTTCATTTCAACATGTACCTACTTACTTTGCCACACTTCTCGAACAGTTTTGGCCAAAGATGTTGGCACATTGGTATTAGCAGTTACTTCTTCAATCTTTGGAAATGGATCAGTATCTATTCCCATAGTCTTTTCTGGAAACATGATCCTTCCTTTCTTAATTTGTTCTTGAATCCTGTCACGGAAAACATTACAATTTTTAGTTGAATGAGTCCAAGAAGCATGCCATTTACAATAATTCTTCCCTTTTGTTTCTTCCAAGGTTGGAAGTTTAACATTTTCAGGAAGTTTGATAAACTTTTTCTTTAAAAGGTAATCAAAAATTTCATTTGATTTAGAAACATCAAATGAATATACTTTGCTAATTGCTTTCTTATTATTCCTTGGTGCTATAGAAGAATCTTTTCGAACCAGACATTCACACACACAAGGATCATGTTCAACAATTTCAGCAACATCGATTTCATAAGTAGGATCCTTATAATAAGTTGAATTGGAAGAATTATTCCTATCAACATCTTCTTCTAACAAAGATTCATATCTAGATACTTTATAAGTTAGATCAACCAAATCCCTAAATTCAGTAGAATCGAACTTTTTTCTAAGTTCTCTACGTAGGCCATCTTATGCTATTCTGACAAACTCTACTTCTGGTAGTTGAAGTTTGCACTTGTTTCCAGCCCTTTTAAACCTAGCAATGAACTGGGCAGCCTTTTCAACAGGTTTTTGTTTCAATCTTGCTAAATCAGCCATAGTAACTCCAGGTTCAGTTTGGTAAAACTGTGCATGGAATAATTCTTCCATCCTTTGCCAATTTGGAACTGACTCTGGTGTCAGATTAGAATACCATTCGAAGGCTATTCCTGTCAAGGAATTAGAGAATAATTTCAACTTAATGAATCCATTATTACCTAATTCCTTACACTGAACAGTAAATCTAGCAATGTGTTCAGTTGTTGATTGTTTCCCGTCCCCATGAAATAGTGTAAAATCTGGGATCTTAAATCCCCTAGGGACTTCAAACTGCCTATCTATCCATTCTGGATAAGGTTTTCTATAAACTTGAGTTTGTACCCCCCCGGTTTAGAGGTCCATAAACTTCTTCCATAAGGCCAAGTATTTCATCTCGAAGGGTGGGATTTCCCCCTAAATGAACCTCTGGGTTAACAGGAGGTTCCCAATTCACATTTCTAGCCGGGTGATCTTCTGGAAACCTATCAAAAGGACCATCAAAAGGCTTAGGCTGTTTGTAACCTCCTTCTTGCCTTGTAAAAGGTTCGTAAAGGTGATTCGAATGTACCCTTCCTATCTCTGGTAGTCTTGGATACCTATGAACTCCAATTTTTGGGTTAGGCCTCCTTGAACTAATCCTGTCATTAAAATGATTTCCTATGGAATAATTGTATTCTTCAAATCAACAATCATCATTTTTAAAATCATTGTCCCCACCTATACCATTAAAACTAGGTTCGAAAGGGATGTTAGTAGTTTGCCTGAATGTTTTCTTAGGCTTGGAAGTTTGAGAATCATAAATCTTTGCAGGTTCATACCAAGATTCTGGTATTTCATCCACATTAATAGGCTCTTTTCCAGGCCTAGATTTATGTTTGCTAGAACTAGCCTCTCCTTTATCTTTTTCAAATGATGGCAGAGGTTCATTCCTGGATTTTGCCTGTTCTTCCAATTTTTGAAACATAAGTTTTTGGGTTTGAGCCAATTCCTTAAATGTAGCAATCATTTCGGCAAACTGACCAGATAACAAACTTCCTCCCATTTATGGATTCTTTGGGTCATCAATTGGCACTGTTCTGTTATTCCTAATATTCATACGAGAACTTTGGCCAATTCCAACATTTGTATCTTGACCAATACGGGTCTCCGGACCCTGTTTGAGGTCCTTCAACCTGTTCGTTTTCTTTAGGATTAACATTATTCTCATCTTCTGGCGTTTGGCCAACTTGAGAATCATCTGCTTGCTTCCTAAGTTTTGGAGCCATTCAACACTTTCAGGTGTCCCACCGGGCGTGCCAAAAATGTGTTTGGTTCTTTTACTTCTTTGCAACAGAAAATAATTGAGTGCGAGCGTGCCAGAGAGAGTTTCAATCTCCTCCCTCAGATTAACTTTGGAAAACCAAATCTAATCAGGTGATTGTGTTTTTAATGGTTCAACTACCTCAATTAAGAGGATTTTTCTTTATAAGTGAAGACATGCAAACCAATATACTTAGGAAATTAAAGAACAACAAAGAAACAAGATACTTCGATTAATAAACCAAAGATAAACTTACTTCGAAATTGCCTTCAACTTCAAATACAAGGTAACGAGAACTTCGAACAGATGATTGTTACAAGAACAACCGAGAGTGATCTTAACTACTTCCTAATCTACTTCGAACTTAGTTCGAAATCCTAAACTATTTGCCAATGAACAAACCAAGTATCATTTGTTTGATAGCTGTTTGTTGAAGATTTGTTCAGGGCTTTTCACTCTTCAATCTCTTCTATTTATAGACGATGCTTGCTAGTTGAACTTCCCGCTCAATGATTTTGAATTTGGCTTGCTTTGAACTCCATCTTTCACACTTTGAATTGGCAGTTTCTTCCCTCCTCCACGTCTGAATTTGAATTCTTGTTAATCTTCTTCTAAAAGCTTCACATTGAATCTGCACTGTTGCTCGAACTAACCCAAATGATTATATTTGAGAGATAACTGCCTTTCAAAATATGTTCCACGTGTCTTAACTGTCAATTGCCTTGTTTCACGAGTTTACACGTGGATCACATGCATTTAGCAGTTTAAATCATGGCTTCGAAGTCGATTAATAATGATTCGTAACTGCCAATGACTGCCTTTTAAATTAAAGAATAATACGACATCGTATTTGCTTGACTCTATTCCATTAATCCAATGCATCTATGTTAACAGATATTTGCCAATGTTTGGCATGTTTACCTACGTGTCAATCAATTATTGGATTTGTTGATTTTATATGTAAACAAAACCCTAACCCTACTTATTCCCACCAATATTCCCTCATTAATTCACCAATATTCGCTCATTAATTCCTAGATTTCTAAGTACAAGCTCTAGGATTCTCTTAGGACCTATACTCCTATTTGGCACATGTATATGTTCATGCTTATACATGTATAACTAGTACCCAAAATCCCCTAAAACAAGGTTGGCCATGCAAACCTTAAACCCTAAATAGTCTACTTGATTTTCCTCATGATTCTTGCATTAAAATCCTAGATTTTCTAAGAATATACCCTAGGATTTTCATCATTGATTCTTGGCTCATAAATGAGCATTTAATGGAAGCACATGGGAGAGAAGGAGGCTGGCCAAGGAGAGGAGAGGGGGTGCCCAACCATTTGCCTATAAATAGAGCTCCATGCTCTCATTGTTCTTCACACCAAATTTCCACCACCTTTGTAGTATTCTAGTTGTGAGTTTTAGAGAGAGAAGCTCTCATTGTTCTTAGTATTAGGTTGAAGTTTTTATAGAAACTCAACTTGTTCTTCCATATTCAACCTAGAGCCGCCACTCTCCACCACCAAAAACCACTCTCCAATCCTTAATGTAGTAGAGAAGTTAGTAGTTTAGTGGTTGTGCTTACGGAAGTTCTAGTCGTTACACCGTCCGAGGAAATTCTACCTAACTTTTGCTTCTTCCGACTTACCCTCGGAACTAAGGTAGTTACTCAACCCTACGTACTATGCAGATTACTTTAACCCTACTTCCTAATTATTTTTTTGAGTAGTCGTTATAATGTTCGGGTTTCTACTTGTAATCTTCTAGTCGTTACTAAGTTGATTTAGTATTCGGGAAAACTAGTAGTTAGTTCTTAAAAACACTTTTTCACTAACACGTAGTCGTTATAATGACCGTTTAGTAATTCGACTTATCAATTTTACGTCGTTATAATGCCCGATTAGTTTTTGGAAAAACATGTAGTCAACTAGTTATTTTTATAATCACTTTGCTTTCGGAATAATTACAAGGTACGAGATTTTGAACTTATGAACTCAAAATATGACTACGTAGCTGTTAACTACTGTTTTTCTACTAATCCTAGATTGGTTTTCAAAAAAAAAAAAAGGATTGGGTAGGAGAAATCATGATTTTATGTGACACAAACTACGAGAAAAGATGCATTGATTTGAGGCACGTTTTACGAGAAAGGTTGCATATACACGGGACACGATACTAGAAACGACACAACACGGTTATTGAGAAAATGAATAGTTGTTGACGAGAAACGAGATGAGAATGAAAATGGATTGATTGAATTAAGTTGGATACGGTAGTGCAGCTTGACCGCCGCCCCAACTTCACGGAGAGAACTTGGTGGTTTGGGCTAAGCGTGTACAACAACATGGTGGACGGACCTTGCATCATGTTGTTGTAGTCCGTGATACAAGATGACGGGGACTATGTTTGTGTGGGCGCGTGGTGGACGGACCTTGTATCATGCTGTTGTGATCTGTGATAGAAGACGACCAGGACCGTGTTTGTGTTCAAAAAGTTTGGCGACCATCAGTTGAAAGGAGACGTAAACAGACCAATACTTTCGTGTGATGGACTATAGGCTCGGTGGTCAGAAGCAGTGTCATAGAGTGGAGTGACTGGACTTTAGGCCTAGTAGCCGGAAGCAGTCCCACACCTAGATAAATTCGAAGAAGAATGCCGACACTGAAAGATAATACGAGACACTTCTTATTTTACGTGTGATACCCGCTAGCCTACATTGACACTGATACACTCTGATTTGCATTGACACTGACACGTGCATTTTTCATGAAAGATATTGTTTCTGTTAAACTCTCATATACTATTCCTGCCTTAAATATTGTTCTAGAATTGCTAATTTGGTTTTGGGGTAAAAGTTATCTGTTGGGCGTTATCGCTTACGGTGTTGAGCTTGTGTGACCCTGGCATAATATCCAAGCGGTATAATCTAATGCACTGATATGTATATGCCTCCACCTAAGTGACTACCAAGAACCCAGCCATAATAATATACCACCGCCACGCCAATTCCTATTCCCCAAATCCTCCTCCACTTCAAGTCACTAGTTTACTATATTTAATATAATTAGTGAAGAAACTAATACTACTTTTATCACATGGAAATCATTCCACCCACAACACCTATGGCATAAACCCACCTATAGTCCAATAGATTTGCCCATGTACAACATCGGCCCTAGCATGAGAAAGGAAAAAGAAGGAATAGAAAAATAGGAATGAAGGAGAATAAGAACAACTTACCCTATCACCAATCAACCAAGCGACTTATCTCTGATTTTTAGAGTCCTCTCCAATAACAACCCTAGGCCAATGGTAGATATCTATCCACGTACATCTTTATAAACCAAACCACGATGCCCCAATTTTAGGCAATTAGTTATGTAGATCCCTATGTAGATAAGCTGGAAAAATAATTACTTATAACTCAAACTAACCTAATACGGATTTATATAATTAATCCAATAGAACTAAGTCACCAAAATTAGCCCTACACCCCAAAAATTACATTCATGCCTTTAAAAACCATAAGCCGCACGAATAACTAACTAGGATTGCACAGTTTCTAAACAAAAATAAAAATAATAATAACAATCATTGGGAAAAATTTCTTTAGGGGTGTAACATCCTTCCCTCCTTAAAATAAATTTCGTCCTCGAAATTTGCAATACAAATTTACAATAATAGTGACTAAAATTGTAAGTATTAGAAACCCCAGAGCTAAGAAGGTTAGTCAAAGAAAAGAAAAGAAAAGAAAAGAAAATTCAAACCCACATATAAATTATTTAATGATTAATAATTAATCAAAATCGCCCTTCCATTGGAAGTATTTTGCGTCCAAATATCAAATAAATTTTAAAATTTTAAAATATACAATTCCTGTTGTGAAACCATAAAGAGATTTTCTCTCTCTATAATACTCATTCAGGAAAAGTTTGAAATCTTAATTCTTTCATCACCATAAGAGGGTCTAAAAACGAAAACGTTTAGGACACAATTTAGTTAGCAAGGAGCCAGAACGGCGAACTAAAGCAAAGACACGAGGCTTACAATACTAAAACAATACTAAAACAAACGGATCAAATCCAAACCCAACCATGCTTTTGACACAAGGAAGCAAAAACATTAGCAACAATCATACTAACAACTCCATAACACCCAGTTGAGATCTCACAGTCATAAGAAGGTTTTAGAAGGACTCGCTGCCTCTCCATAAGATTGAAATTATCTATTACTCATAAACACTCTCCAGAACTCTATAACCATTCAATAATCATGCCTTGGATCACTTACTTTCTAATTTTATTCAAACAAACGCGGTATCTTATTTCATCTAATCTAGTTTCGACGGCATCCATACACTCAGCAATTAACATAACCATTTAAGGGTATCAAGTCTTTTATAATAAATTCCAAGAACTTATCTATTGTCCTTCCTTTGAAACTAACATCTCTCACCTCCAATGCAAATGTCCCGGCCCTGAGCAATATATAGGATCAATTCCCATAAGATAAATACAAAGAACCAATATATCAAACCAACCAGTGCTCATCCTTCTCTTGAACCAAACTATCAACAAACTACCACATTGATTTCTCTCCTCTAGCAAAAGGAATACTTTTTTTTAAAACATTTATCTCCCATGCTTCCCAATCTTACACCAGAATTCAAAATTCAATCTTCTACAATTTCACACGTGTTGTCACAAACTCATATTTCTAACATTCCAATTCAGAATGCTCCTCTTCTTCAAGGACCACTTAACAAAGACTATCTATCTGAACACCTTGTTAGTACTCTAATAGAAATGACCAAACAAGAAAGATGCCTATCTCAGAAATTGCATTTACATCAACTCCCAAGGATTTATAAACGAGGCTCCGTGGATAGCAATGAAAAGACTTGATTTTTATCAATTGCTCACAATCTGACACCTAAAATACTATGTCTATCAAACTTAATGTCTCTTTCTCCTCATCGTATGATTATAAATCCTCCAAACTAACACAAATCATTCCAAACTAAAGTGAAATAGTTTCATACTTTGACAACTAAGGATTAAACATATGACCACAAAGAAATCACTGCGTATATCTGTACAGACTTTACCAAAAGGACTCACTCGAATATAAAAAGTATATACCAAATTATAATAACGAAACGTCTCAAAAGAATCCTAGCCTACAAGCAAATCAAGCTCGATCTCATGATTAGACAGAAATAATGCGTAAAAACTATCTACTCAAGTTTGAAGACCCAATCTCTACGATCCATCTCCTTGCATTTCAAAGCTATGTACTGATTTTTCTTTTTAGTTCTAAGAGTCTAATTACTCAATAAATCTTGCCGTTGGTCCCTTTTTTTTTTGCACACAGGCCTTACAGCACAAAACCGACACCATTTAACTAAACTCTAAAATCTACCACTCCTTATCACAAGCAAATGATGACTCCAAATTAGGATTTGATATACTAAGTAAGTCTCCCAGATCTAATTTCTCCATCAGTGTCATTCCAAAAGAGTAGCGTTGCCACAATTCCTTTAGTGAAATTACTTACTTCCTCCAGATACGTTGAGGTCAAATATCCATTTTCTAGCTATGAAACTCTCTCTTACATCCAACCCATAACAATGAAATTCTGAAAAGTGAATATAATTAAGGCCTCCCAAAGTGATTTTTTTTTGCCGTGAAACTACTTACTACCATCGACAACGATAAATCATCAGTAAATCACATAAATATACTTGGAATTATAACCCAACGTCACCCAAGAAGTACTTATTCAACTAGAAAAGAAGAATATAATTAACCAAGTCCTCAATCAAATATGAAATCAGCAAAGTCATGGAAGAACACAAACTATTTCAAGCCAAACAAGTTAACCAAGCACTTTCAACATTTACAATTAATAACTAGCTACTAGCCAAAAAACCTCAAAAGCCCAAAATTGTTGTTATCCAACTACTTAATCCTCAAAGATATTGATATTTATCACAGTATCACAAGTCCAACCCAAAGATCACCTTTTGTTATTGATTGATTTACTGACTTCTTACACCATAACATCCAAACAATACATTCTCAAATCAATCTTCACTAGAGCCCAAACAATTTTTTAGTCTCCCAAGTTTCACAGTCTATTCCACATACCAAACAATGGTGACAAGACCAGAATTCTTCAATAATTTTAATTCAATCTTATTACCTCAAGCAAAGTTCAAGACAGGTGCCATGATATTTCTGAAGTCCAAACAAAATCTACTACTCCATTGAATCATCCAATAGAAAATGTCAAGGGTCATTGTGCACATAAATCTATATACTTTATAAACTATCAAAACTCAATAGTGTCTTCAAAACTAATAATCGAAGTAACTAGTTCCTAGCCTCAGTCCTCAAACAACATGTAATACAAATCACCACCAAGAAAAAAAAAATCCTTAAATTCACCTCGCATCTTGCAGACTAACTCCATGCACTTCCCCAAAATCTATCTCCATAGAATATTGCATTAAAATTTCCCTTGTCATTTCAAAATTATGTCCCTAAATTATCTCCAAAAGTACGAGTTTGAACCTTTAGCGGCAAATAAATTAAGAAGCCCAAACTACTGCTGATTAAGTCAGCAATACTCCATATTCACTTCAACGGCGCAAGAACAACTCTAATCTCATAAGTTTGCCTGCACAGATTTTCTATTTCCTAAAATTCTCATATTTCCACGATAGCGATATTGTACTGTATTAAACTTTCATATCACCTCTGGTGCACCCCATAACTTTACTATCTAATCACCAAACAAACTAACAATAGCCCTCAATATATCCCAACCAACCCAAGCACTCACATCCATATACAGTCATAGCCAATGCATGGCCACTATAAATCAAGTGGACGAACCCTACCAAAATTTATCCACTTACTGTCAAGTCCTCAAAACAGCACTACCTACATGATTACAAAAACCCACGAATTTAACAATCAACTACTTTCCTCTATATTCACCTGGTCATCTGAGCTTTCTGAAATATCAACCACGCAACATGAAACAAGGAATTCATATCCTAACTACTATTCATCTCTTAATGAATTCCACTGATCCATTAGTATTTCCCTAGAGGAAGTGCAATTATTGAGCTCTATACCTAAAAATCTATTACGATTACAAAAGGGAGAGAGAACCTATCAAAATTGCAAAATTCCAAGAGTTTACCAACACTCCAAATAGGAAAGTCATATCACACGTACCCTTGCGCAACGTACCCTTGCGCAATTAAACTAGGCCCAACCTCAACAATTAACTGAAGCATTCCTCTGATGCACATTCTTGGATCAATATCAAAACATAAATGCACATCATCAAACTACTATTTCTTCCGATTCAGTAAAACGCAGATCAACTAAATTTTATCACCAAGATAGTCTTGAAATGTGATCATCCCAAAATACTAAAATCTATGGGAGTATTATACTAAACTTCCATCCAACGCTCCACCCAAAATCCAAGGGAAGAAAAAAAATTCCTGAACTACATTGATGAGTGACCATTACCTTCCTAGTACTATTTGGATACCAATACACATGAAATAAAAATCGCCCTCACGAAATTCCTGTAGGACTCTGTGGACTTGGACCTCCACTAATGATAATGATCAATATGAATGCAAAAGTGTTTTTTTTTAAAACCTAAGCTCTGATACCACAATTGTCACACCCAAAAATGGGAAATGACCGGCCGTGAGCCACATGGCCAACTAATGGATCACGAAGCCTAAAATTTAAAATATATAAAATAAAAAAATAAAATCGACAAATAATAAACAACCATTTCTTATTGTTTAACAAAAACAAAGCCAATATGTCGTAACCATGTCTTAACCAAAACAAGGGGAACTACCATCCCATGAACCAGATAATAAAATTATCCACCATTGACAAAAAGAATCTCATAATCATTTTTACTAAAAAGGTTTAACAATATGCGGAAGCGAATAAATAAAATACTAAAACTAGGATGCAATATCCTATGGAGGTTGACACAAAGAATCCCCAAGATGTCGCCAGAGTCCTCACCTATTGACTCGATTTTCCTGAAAATGTTGTTGGAATAAATCTGTCAGCTGACAAGCTCAGTGAATGGCAAAGCAGGTATATTAAATAAAATTCTAAAGCAGGGATAAGAAAAATAGACTATCATGTAAACATAATTTGGCATACGAGGTGTACCACAAAACAATAAATTATACAAATAGATCTATTTACCAAAAACATAGGTCTTAATGGTGATCACACTACGATATCCAACAACAATGGGGAACCTCAACCAATACCAAATAGTACCAAGTGCCAGTGAATACAAATCTCATAATAATTGGATCCAATATCGAAACTTAGAGTCACCACGAGTAGGCAGCCCGTGGAACTTTTCCCTAAGAACGATCCAGCGAAAGTCAGCCGTTGAGCATTAGGGTCACCGGCCAGGACATGGTCTCTTCCCTAATGGCCAGAGTCACCCGCACACAGAGGATTGATTTCCCTGGACTTTCAATAATAAATGTTCCCATCAATATCCACCAAGTTCTCACCAAAAGAATATTTTTTCGCATGCCAATTAAAAGATCAAATATAAACAATTCACCGTTTCAATAACCAGATGATAATTTTTCCAAAAGAATAATTCAAGGGACACGGCGAGTTCGAAAATACGTAACATGCTTAACCATGCACTCACCTGAGTCCAAAGGTAATGCAACTCGAACACGCAATAAGACACTAACATGTACATAAATAGAACATATGAAATAACCAACTAATATCCAAGCGGTATAATCTAATGCACTGATATGTATATGCCACCACCTAAGTGACTACCAAGAACCCAGCCATAATAATATACCACTGCCACGCCAATTCCTATTCCCCAAATCCTCCTCCACTTCAAGTCACTAGTTTACTATATTTAATATAATTAGTGAAGAAACTAATACTACTTTTATCACATGGAAATCATTCCACCCACAACACCTATGGCATAAACCCACCTATAGTCCAATAGATATGCCCATGTACATCATCGGCCCTAACATGAGAAAGGACAAAGAAGGAAAAGAGAAATAGAAATGAAGGAGAATAAGAACAACTTACCCTATCACCAATCAACTGAGCGGCTTCTCTCTGATTATCAGAGTCCTCTCCAATAACAACCCTGGGCCAATGGTAGATATCTATCCAGGTACAACTTTATAAAACAAACCACCAAACCACGATGCCCTAATTTTAGGCAATTAGTTATGTAGATCCCTATGTAGATAAGCCGGAAAAATAATTACTTATAACTCAAATTAACCTAATACGGATTTATATAATTAATCCAATAGAACTAAGTCACCAAAATCAACCCTACACCCCAAAAATTACATTCATGCCTTTAAAAACCATAAGCCGCACGAATAACTAACTAGGATTGCACAATTTCTAAATAGAAATAAAAATAATAATAACAATCATTGGGAAAAATATCTTTAGGGGTGTAACAATGACCACACTCCAAAAACCAAGAACATCAACTCCGGGGATGACGGAACCCTATATGCAGACACCTCATCCAGCTCCACAAAACGCAACTCCAACCAAGCAGCACCCATCAACAAAATCACAGTCCAGACCAACCACTCTAAAAACCACAAAGAACCCTCTCACAGTTCTCCACACCCCTATCCTTGGTGTATAAAGAGCTCCATGAAGTCGGTCCTCTCAAACCACTCCCTCCAACTCCTCTACCTCAAAAGCTCCTAGCCTACCACAACCCAAATGCCTTCTGTGCCTTCCATCAAGTGCCCAGTCATGCTACCAATGAGTGTCATCGCCCCCGCCACAAGATTCAAGATCTCATCGACAATGGATCCATCCTTCCACCACCGGCGAAACCGAACACCTTGCCAAACCAATGAACCATCAATGGCCATGCAATAGTCCAATCTTCCACGAGTCTTGGAAGTCTTCAAGTGTCGAGTCAAGTTTTCACTTTTGATTGAGTCAGTTTGTACTTCGAGTCTTCTCATGCTTCTGCTTTCTTTCATATTCGAGTCTGTAATGTTCTTGTCGGAAAAAAAAACAAAAACAAAACAAAAACAAAACAAAAAAGAGTCAACTTTGTAGTCTTGAACTACGCACGACCTGATTCTTTGCAAAGGGATACGTAGGCAACCTTTAGTGGTCCGGTCGCAACTATCAAAAATCAATGTCACGCTGTTGTGTTGAAGTTGTCATCATAACTTGGGTTTTTGCTATAGCCCTTCAACTTGGAAATGTTTTCCACCATCATTTGAGAAACATGATAATCACTTTGAAACACGAGATGAATTTTCATTGAACCCTCGCCTCACACAAGGAGGATTTTCAAGGGACCATTCCCCAGCGCCATGAAGCAATGCTTGGACATAGAAAAAGCCTTCTAGGTCGAAAACTTGCAAGGGCGGCCTAGGCAAAAGTTAAGGCAAAAAGCTCGCTAGATCAAACTTCAAAACAAGATCTAGGCTAAAATTAGAGCATGCATAAGTCCTCCTTATCAAGTTGCGCAATTCAAAATGAAGACAAGCATTCTTTGCTTTTATTTCCCACATAAATATCCATTGCAAGCCCCTTTAAACCCTAAATCAATCTCTTTGAAAAAGATCCTAGCTAGGCAGCTATCCCCACACTAGGGTGAAAGGAAAGAATAAAAGTACCAAAGATGTAGGAGCATGAAATTCAAAGTATCAAACAAATGAAAGTGCCAAACTTATCGACGCGTGAAAATGCCAAACACATAGGTACAACAAGATGAGAAGAACTGAAGAAATGAAACAGAAAAATCAAATGAAAGGAAGTATTCATCTAAAGCAACAAGAGGCACAAGAAAGCGCCCATCAAAAAGCAAAAGGGGCACAAATGAAGTCTGAGATAGCTGCTAGCTCTGATGACCCAGAAAAAAAAAATGAAAATTTTGAGCCTATTATCCTTTCTTTGTCAAACCCAGAACCTTGGCCCCATTACAACCTGAATGAAGTCCTTTCAGATTGGAAAGTGTAACCTGATAGCGAGGATTCAAGTCAAAAGGGAACAGTCTAATCTCCCTTGAAAGTGAAAAGTCAAAGCATTGTGCAAACATTGGCGTCAGCAAAGCAAAAATCCTAACTGGAGCACATCAATGGGTCTTCATCAGTAGCCTTCTGAACTGGGGCATCTTAATAGAAAGTCAATGGGACATCGTCAGCAATCTGGGGCATAGGTTCATGATAAGAAATCTCATGTTTTGACAAAATAATCGATTTGAATTTGATGGAGTAAAACAATTTTGAAATCCCGGAGGGGAAATCATAAAGAACCTGACTTTGTCATGGCAATTTCAACATCAATTGTGAGGCATGTTTGCCATCTTTTAGAACTTTGAGTCTGCGTGGTCTTCCATATCCTTCGAGTCAACGCAGTTTTCTCTATCTTCTAGCAGTTAATCACCACAGAGTCAGGGGCATCCTTAAGGGGAGTCCCTCAGTTGATAAAAGACATTTCCTATCATTTGAAGTAGATCTTGTTAAAGTACACCCCTTAGTCGAAAGGCCAATCAAATTCCTCGGCTTTGTCAATCTTAGCAAAGTCCACTCCTTCGTCTAAAAGACCGATCATATTCCTTGGTCTTGTCTAAGTCCATCCCTTTGTCAAAGAAGTCAATCAAAGTCCTTGGTCTTGTGAAAACTCCACCCCTTTGTCAAAAGGTCGATCAAGTTTCTCGGCCTTGTCAGTCTTGTCAAAATCAACCTCTTTGTCGAAAGAGTCAAAACTGTCTCAGTCTTGTCTATCCTTGACTCGTGGAAACGATTTGAATGCATGAAAGAACCTGTGTTTAGCTACATGGTCAATTGGTTGTCAAAATCATCAGCAGAGCCGAGAAAAGAAAATTAGAACTGCGGTTCATCGTCTGTGGAGGCATGTCAACCCAAAATTGGGGCACATCATTCCGATGCCATCTACCAGGGGAGGCATATGCCCAAATCCAAGACTGGGGCATGAAGGCCCAGAGTCTCATCCCAAAAGTCAACCCACAGCTTCAGCTTAAATCCCTGCTGAAAGTCGATCCAGAGCCCAAAGCCTCAACCAAAAACATCCCAAAATTTGAGCCTTGACAAAGGCAAGCCCAAAACTCAAAACCCAAAGTACTAGCCCTGCCAAGCTCAAACCCTGGCCAAAAGGAAAGACAGTAAAGCAAAATAGGCACTCTGTTGGGCCGCCTACTTTTGAAGGAAGGAATGTTGTCGTTGCAGTTGTCGAGTGTCGAAACATGAGTCTCACATAAGTGTCCTCCGGGATAATTTTTCAATCAATCATCCTCAATCAATTTCAAAACCAGAAATGGTCAATTCAAGTTCAATCAAAATCAATTTCAAGACCAGAAGTGGTAGCCTTTTTAATCAAACAGTCCTGCAGGACAGATCTTTTCAATCAACCAATCAATCGTCCCGTGGGATGACCTTTCAATCAAACTGTCTTTGCAATCAGTCATCCTGCAGGACAACCTTTCAATCTAATTGTCTAGTAGGACAATTTTTTAATCAATTTTGAGATAGATGTCTAGATTTCTCGCCCATCGTAGCCGCTTAGCTAGCACAACCTAATCGTCTTAGCCACCGCGTAGGTGCATTCAAATCATATTAGTCATAACCTCGTTGTTCAGTAGGTAGCTGCATCCAATCATTTTAGCCACTGCGTAGGTGCATTCAATCATCCCAACCACTTTTTTGTTCAGGAGGTAGTCTGTCCAATCATTTAATCATTTCAACCACCTTATTGCTTAGCTGGTAATCGTATCCAATCATTTGTTCACTCTGTTGTCTAGTAAGTAATTTTCTTTGATTCACGCTCAAGTGGCTTAAACTCATTTTAAATCATGCCTCAGGGGTTCAAACCTGTTTTAATTTCTCTTTGAGGGCCTTGTGCCTGTTTAAATCATCTTTGAAGGCCTTGTGCTATTTAAATCGTCTTTGAAGGCCTTGTGCCTGTTTAAATCTTCGTTGAGGGCCTTGTGCCTGTTTAAATCGTTCTTTGAAGGCCTTCTGCCTGTTTAAATCATCTTTGAAGGTCTTTGGGGGCCTTGTACCTGTTTAAATCGTTTTGAGGGCCTTGTGCCTGTTTAAATAATCTTTGAAGGCCTTGTGTCTGTTTAAATCATCTTCTTTGAGGGCTTTGTGCCTGTTTAAATCATCTTTGAAGGCCTTGTGCATGTTTAAATCATCTTTGAGGGACTTGTGCTTGTTTAAATAGTCTTTGAGGGCCTTGTGGCTGTTTAAATCGCTTTGAGGGCTTCGTGCCTATTTAAATCATCTTCTTTGAGGGCTTTGTGCTTGTTTAAATCGTCTTTGAAGGCATTGTGCTGGTTTAAATCGTCTTTGAAGGCATTGTGCTGGTTTAAATTGTCTTTAAGGGCCTTGTGCCTGTTTAAATCATCTTTTTTGAAGGCTTTGTGCCTGTTTAAATCATCTTTGAGGGCCTTGTGCTTGTTTAAATCGTCTTTGAGGACGTTGTGCTTGTTAAAATCATTATTGAGGGCCTTGTGCCTATTTAAAACATTGTAATGGTCTTGAGCCTGCCTAAATCTTGCCAAAGGTCCTTAAGCTTGTTTATTTTTGGATTTTATCATTGAATCTTGAGTCGCCCTGAAGAACTATGCTGGTCTGATCCTTGCAACAGGGTACGTAGGTAGCTTGTAGAGCCCGGCCATGCATTTGTATGTTTTTCTTTGCAGCTTGAGAAAATTTTCGAGAAATGAATTGGGCTGCCTCGATCTTTGACATCACTCGTATCAAACAATGGTACAGAGTTCCTTCAAAAAGGGGCAACTGTAGACACCCCAATTTTGACTCGGGAATAATCTTAAGTACTCCCGATGATGAGGAGTAAAGTCAAGAACAGTACTTAAGCTTGGATAAAGACTCCAACCCCATCAAAACAACCCCAAAACAAGAAAAATGCCTACTCGACCACCTGAGTGCTCAAGTGGATTTGAGCGCTCAAGTTGGGTCCAAGCAAAATTTTGCAGAGCATCTTCTGAGTGTAATCATGGTATTCTTTTGCTAATTTGGCTCCTTGGCACCTAAAACACGTTTCCCCCCTTTGCCTAATTAGCCTAAATGACTTCCTAGGCCCCTAGGCCACCTTTAAACTCCATTTTTCTCCCCAAAGTCCTTCTATAAAGGTCCATCTTCTCCTTCATTTGCTACTCTACACTCATCCATCATAACCAGACCTTCCTCCATCTCCTCCAACTCTCTGATCAGCAATCCAAGCCCAAACAAACAAAACCCACACCCAAATCCTCTCTCTAGCTCTTGGTTATGGCTTGAAGGTTCATCAAACATCATCAAATCTCACATTCCAAACCATTCTTACCCTTTCAAGTCCAAACCCAACTCACTCTCTCTCCAAAAATCCCATCTTGAGTCATATTTTCCAATAGAGCTCACAAAAAACCCTAAAAACCCTAGGTTTCTAATCAAAAATCCAAAAAAACGTGCTTAAAACTCATCATCCAGTCAAGAACTTGTCTATTCAGTCCAAACTTAGCCCTACACCACTCCTAGATCCCAATCACAAGCTATATCTCTCCAAAAATCCACATAAATGTCTTATTTCAAGCTTGAAAAGGTAGAAATATCTTAATGATTGTACTGTTTTTGCTTCTTGAGGGAACCAAACAAGCTTAAATTGGTTCCTCATACCAACTTTAGGTTTGTTTTGGTCAAAAATCACAAGAAAAATGTTTTGAAAATTTATGGCTTAAAATCCACTTGAGCGCTCAGATCCATCTGAGCACTCAAGTCCATTTTGCTACGTTTTCTTATTTTTCTTATTAAATTGATGCTTTGTCTTGTTTATTCATTTTGATGGACGTTGGTACCAAAATAGGACCTTTTTAAGGTCTGATCAGTCTTGTTGATGGACAGAAATGATACTTTTGATGTTCATTTCTTTAAAAAATGATAGCAAAACCTCTGAAAACATGATAAATGATGGCAAACAAAGGCAACCTGTTGAAAAGAATGAAAAATGAAGGCTGAAAATGGTGTTGGTTTGAGGGCTCTAGTCACTACTTGAGGGCTCAAGTCAATCCCACCTAAGCGCTTATATCTCCATTTTCTTATATTCTCTTGTTGTTGGCCCCAAACAAGCTCAAAGTCATTTTCATTTATCTTGCTTACTGTTTAAACCTAGCTTTATTTTTCCTGAAAGGGACAAAAAGTGATTCGAACCCCTGGTTCATTCATCCCGTTCAAAATAATAGAAAGAAGAAGAAAAGGTCACATTTTTACCAAAAAAGAAAAGAAAAGGTCGCATTCCAAGAAATGAAATGAAATGAAGAAGAAGAAGAAGAAGAAGTGGACTTACCAAAGAGAAGAGAGCATGGTGGGCAGCTGTAGCTCTCGTATACTGAGAGAGAGAGAGAGAGAGAGAGAGTAACAAAAGGAATGGAGAAATGAACGTTATAGGAGCAGGCTGAGCAGGGGAGTAGGGATTCATTTGTGGGCATTAGTACGGACGTTGTTGCAGGTGTTGTACAGTTATTGGTTGATGTTTTCAATAAGGAGAATAAAAACATGGTAATTGATTTTCAGCGAGACAAATGGGTTCGCGGGATAAAAATAGATGAGATTATAGGAATTAACACTCCCTAATATTTTGAGCTAAATTAATCACATACAGTAATAGTTTATATATATAATAAATGTACGAGTTCTATGTAAAATGGGTCCCTAGTTTTTGCTTTAATTTTTGGACCTAAAGCAGTCGCACCTTCCACTTTAGGCCAGGGCCGACTCTGACTGTGTTTGATTAGAGTGGATAAAGTAAAGGTAGGTTAAAGATAATGAATATTATTTTCGACTGTTGAATGTGGAGGGAGATAATCTGGAGGAGTGGTACTTCTGTTAGTATTTATTTGTCAATTTTTGAAATCCGTGTTATTTTTTATTGCTTATATCTCTTAAGTTATAATAGCTTTCACGATTTTGCGAACTTTGTATTATAGAATTAATTGAGATTTATCAACAAGATCCATCTTGTATATTTTTTTAGATCCATATTGAAAGATATAAGTAATTAAAAATTACACGGATTTAAAAAATGAACCATCAAATGCGGACGGAGTGAATAGCTATTACCACATATATTAGTTATATGAGATACTAAATGGACAAAGAGTCTAACTTTTTTCCAATCCGACCTTAACTTGAGCTCTGAAAGGGGGTGGATTGGATTGTGGTTAAGACAAATTTGGGTCATTAATTCTTATAATCCCGGGACTTAGCCAAACTTCGAATTATATCACTTCTATTCAACGGCTAATATCATTTCAGAAAATCTCATCCCATTCTTTATCCCATCCAAACCAAACACAGTACAAAAGTATATACTATAATCCTCTCCCTTGTCCACCTAGGATAAAATTAAAAAAAAAAGACAAGCGGACAATCCCATGTATTAGCTAATCCCATTTTCCAATCCCTCAAATTGAACAATAAATCGAAATTGTAGGTCACTTAAATTCTCCAAAATACTCCCATCTCTCCATTGCTTCACTATAATCCATCACTTTAACTACCGTATGTCGCTTAGATAAATCAAAACCTTAACATAGACCCTTTTTAAACGGACTTGGATCAAGCCCTTCCCGGTTAATTTTTTTTTTTATGATTCCTCGCGGGAACCCTTAAAAACACATTCTAAAAATATTGGACGGTTCGGATCATCAAAATTCAATCGGGAAAGGTGAGGTCCTGACTTTAAGCAAAGTCAGGGATCCCTGACTAGAAGCCCTCCCTATATATATCACACACAGACACACACGCATAAAAATAAATAAACGTGCACACACACATATATACATACACACCACACTTCCCCTCCAAACTCCCTTAACTTGTTAAGTTACGGACTTCATTGATCCCGATCGAATTTTGATGATCCGAACCGTCCAATGTGTTTAAAAGGTGTTTTTTAGGGTCCTCACGAGAAATCATCAAAAAAAAAATATCGGGAAGGGCTTGATCCGAGCCGTTTTCACAAAACTGTATATGTAAACCGAGCAAGAGCCAGAGCCATAAGTTACTTAATATCAGAGTCCCCAGGATTCATTATTAACAACTTTAATAACACAGTTTGGGCCATTATCAGAAGTAAGCCCAAGAGTTTTTTTCAAATTAACATTAGAAGCTACAACATTTCCAGCAACAAATGCACCACTAGGACCAGTAGTGTCAGTACGAGTGGGGGAAACAAAGGCAGTACTAAGCCCACTAACCTTTAACATGTTAAGAGGTAAAAAGAATAGCCCGAAGGCCCAGTACTTGTATCAGCAAAAGAGACCAGTCAGAGAACGCCCATCTCTCCCGTACAGCCCAGGCAAAGGCCCCAACGCTATTCTCAACGACCCTGGAAATGGCGGAATAGCTAGACTACCAGTATCCAATTTTACCATGCAGGCGGCAACAAGTTGTATTAAACCTTCACCACCTGAGGAGTGAGGATAACCTGATATAGGACTGCCATTCCCAGCAGGAGAACCAGCAAAAATTCACCATTAAATCGAATTGCACCATTAGAGCCACCACCATTAAATCAATCCCTAGAATCACAATTTGTGAACCCCATTAGGGCCACCAGAAGCGCCACCATTGAACCACCAATTAGGCAATTGGTACGAAAAACAGAGCCAAAGGATGAATTTCATTGATGATCGTCATTTGTCATGAATGTTACAACCACCTTTTACGGGATTCATTGGCTCAGCACATAGTACAACAAACTTGTAGATAATAGAAAAGCAGGAACTTAAACAAATCAAATGCCACATTTGCGATTGTGGTGGCATATAGATGCAAGTAGCGCGAAAAATAGACAAATAGAGATCCACACATGAATAAAGACTGATGTCGAGTTTCAGAAAGATACAGACAGGTTACCGAGACAACTAAAGAAAAGTTCATATCTTCATACGGAAAAAAAAGCGCTGCCAAATGTTACTATGACAATACAAAAGCATTGTTACACAAAATAAACTAAAAGACCATATGTTTAAAGTCACCGTGCCCTTGAAACTGCTTCATTCAACTCCTCGAGTGAAGATGGGAAAAGCTCGATATAACGGCTGCCAAGACTCATCCTATCCTTGACCATTGCTGCTTTTGAATCCTCTGCACTAGCAAACTCCACAAATGCTTCGCCAGTTGGCCTCCCACCAAAAGTAAACGTGAAGGTAATAGAGTCTTCAGACAAAGCAAAATCTTTGAAGAAATCAAGAATGTCATCCTTGCCAGCTGAAAATGGCAATCCCCTCAATCGCAAGACCCCTGTGTGTTCATCGGAATCCTTCCCATCGTCAGAAGATTTTGGCTTAGAAGAACCACTGAGCCTGACAGAGAAAATCAATGTAAGATTGTTGTCTAAGGGGTTTTACTACTCTTTTTCAGAAATATAAAATCATACACAACAAACACAAATACCAACAGATCTCATTTCTGTGCATAATAAAGGTAGATACAAAAGGAACCGTGAGTACAGATATAGAAACAAGTTATTGCCAACTGAGCCAGTTCATTAAGGGAACACTTATGCCGTTCCATGCTTACAATCCAAAAGCCCAAAACCAAATCAGGGAGTTCCATTTCCAATTTGCATCAAGTACACCAGTATGATATTTTGCATCAAATACATGAATGATTCATCTTCTATAAATGAATTCTTTTTGACAGCTGACAAATATATTTCTTGAAATCAACAGTGCATATGATAAACTAATTTACGTCCATACAAAGACAAGTAGTTCATAAACTCATTCTTACGAACAACAAACATAGCAAATCTCATTTCGATAAGAGCTTTGATACTATGGTCACTACCACATGAAATTGCACGGACATCCAGTACAAACCCCGCCAAGTTAAATCTGGTTCTGATAGCGCTGTTAAACTGTTTGGCAACTGTGTTTTTTTTTTATATATATAAAAAAAACATAGCAAATCTCATTTCGATAAGAGATTCATAATATGGTCACTACCACATGAAATTGCACAGAAATCGAGTACGAACCCCGCCAAGTGAAATCTGGTTCTGATACTGCTGTTAAACTGTTAGGCAACATGTTGCCATGTCCTTTATAGGCACCATCAAGTATCCCTTTTGCATAACACTATTCAAAAACTGTTTTAAAAATATATATATATATATATATAGGATAATGATCTAATAAGGGATCCCTTAACCAAATTTGGTGCGGACCTCACCTTTCCGAGCCAAATTTTGACGATCCGAACCGCTCAATGTTTTTAAAATGCATTTTTAAGGGCCTACGCGGAAAATCTTCAAAAAAAAATACCCGGAAGGGCTTGATCCAAACAGTTTTCGGTAAAACTGTACATATACAGTTTTACCGAAAACTGTTTGGATCAAGCCCTTCCGGTATTTTTTTTTGAAGATTTTCCGCGTAGGCCTTGGAAAATGCATTTTAAAAACATTGAGCGGTTCGGATCGTCAAAATTTGATCCGGAAAGTTGAAAAAGGGCCAAGTCCGCACCAAATTTTGTTTAAGGATCCTTTAGAGATCGGCTTCCTATATATATATATATACACAAGAAGTTTCCTATGAGGGCTCCCTCACAAAAAAAAGTGCGGGAAAACAGTTGTTAGCCGTTAGATCGCGTGAAGGGCATAGGATCCAACGGCCCACAACTGTTTTCCCGCACTTTTTTTGTGAGGGAACCCTCATAGGAAACTTCTTGTATATATATATAGGAAGCCGATCTCCTAAGGGATCCCTTAAACAAAATTTGGTGCGGACTTGGCCCTATATATATGGAATATATATATATATATATATAATAAAAAAAACACAGTTTTCCTATCTTATTCATGTTTTAGCAGAAACAGAATCAAGATTCTCCAAAATAATGTTTCAACTACAAACGAGCAGAGTCATCTTTGAAGTTCACGCACAAATGATTATGAATGGTTTACAAGTTTGTGCTAATAAATCTTCAATTAGTACCATTAATCAGAACAACGAGCGTGTCATGGTTGAAACCCTTACAAAAACCAGCTCTTAGTTCTTCTATGTAACACATAATGTCGAACATTCAGAACATAGAAAAGCTAAAAAGAATTAAATGTCATCGAATATTCAGAAACTAGCATGGACAGTGATGCTAAAATGGCATTTTTATTTGAAGAATTTAAATTGGACAGGCAACCAAGGCTTCAACTCAGGACCTTTTGTTAGCTGTGGTGATCAATCAAACAAAGAGTCCATAAGTTGTTCACAGCCATCAGTGACATCAACGTTACTGACTACAGTACAAAAGTAGCCATGTTGGAAACATGACATAATACACCAGGTTTGGAGGTGGTGATTATGGTCCGGGTAATGATAATGACATGATGGTAAAAATGATGAAACACCAAGGGCATCTGTGGGCAACGATCCGGAGAATATGATGGAAATATTTAGTGCAGCAGAGTAAATTTCGGAACTCTTTGGTGATGATCATCGAAGCGGGATTGAACAAGGAAAAGAAAAGGTGCGACTACACTTCTCAGAATGAAAGAAGTGCTGCTAATGCTTAACCTAGCAATACAAATTGGTGGTGCCCTGAAAGGTTGATATGCGACTGACTTTTTCTTAACAAACTTCCAAATGGTGGACCCAGATATATATTTTAGGTTGCAAACCTAGACATTATGTTCGTAATTGACGGCCCAAAAATTATCCAGCATAAAATCCCATTTCATGGTCTTTCTTTTCCCAATGGGATACCCATTTCATCTTTGAATTAGACATTTTAGTAATTGCATTACATACAACACCACTACACCAGTATGTACTAACCATATTAAGGATTTCACATTTACTATGCAAAAATGACTTGGGAGTAAAATCTGTAACTTCCGTATGAGAATGAGTATAACATCAGTGTAAGACATCATCAAGGCAGCTCAAAAGAATGATTCCCAAATTAATAGCAGAAATGCCAGCAAGTTGCTTCCCATAAAGTGACTTCAAGAAATATTTCCTTCAATTCAAGTCTTGAATGAGAAGAAAATAATAGTACCACACGATCACTCCAAACTGATAAATTTGAAAGTACGGAGGCAGTGACAGGGACAGTAACAAAAGCATATTCAGTCTTTTAATAATGAAGTGAATTTTTCTGGCGTTCAATTCATAACAAAACACCTTGATAATAACTTCTCAAAAGTAAAGGGCTGTCATTGACTCATTGACTCGCTACTAAAACTTGCCTAGAAATATTTGCATTCGAGCGCCTGACTTAATAAGCAATGAAACATGCACAGCACTTTACAGTAGTAGTACTTCATAAGATCAAAAGTATCCCCAATTTGTAGACTCAGGTACCAACTCCACATATTACCAAAAAGATCAAAACAATATCCATTGGGAAGGGAATGATAACACGTTGATTGTGCATACCGTGTACTTGTCTCGTAGAAAATATCCCAAATCAAGATGGAAGTTTTTGCAAGTACATGGAAGACCATTACTTTCTTTTACACATGTCAAAAGCTCAAGTTATAAACCAAAATTTGTATGCAGTCTCAGGTTTAAGCTGCTTATTCTTTTTTCTAAAACACGCATCATTTTATCAGCACCCAATAAATGAAACGTTCCCCATTAATGATGCAATGCGTCCGGATTTCTTAGTCGCTTTTGAAATCCGTGTCATTTTTTATTGCTTATATCTCTCAATTTATTATGGTTTTCATGATTTTGCGAATTTTGTATTATAGACAAGATTCATATTGCATATTTTTTGAGATACACATTGAAAGATATAAGCAATAAAAAATGACGGATTCCAAAAAGGGACTAACAAATCTGGACGGAGGGAGTAAAACTACAAACCACAATCCAAGCATCATAGAAGTGCTAATGGAATCACTAGTGTATAACAGAAAAGGATGGAAGGAAATCCTTATATATATAATAAACCACAGCCGTACGTGTTCCGCTCATATCTTTTGTCCAGTAAATTTGGTTTCATCCTACACAATTATCATTTTGGCCTACGACTTCACCTTATTTCCTTTGGCTGTGTGGAACTCAATTATTCGTTGGTGCATGACCGAAGCAGTAAAATCCAAACGTTTCTTTCTTTCTTCCTTATCTGACTCAATATTCTACTATATATGAACTCCTTTTTTGCCCCTTGGAGTGTTTTTTTTTTCTTTCAAAACTACCATAAACTGACTTTAATATTGCGAGTTCAAATATATAGGTTAGTTCCAGTCATTTAACTGCCTAATCCCTATTACATCAAAATTTGTACTCCTTTGTCTAGATAATATAATGCGTACATATATATATATATTCTTTCCTCTCATAATATTATTATTTTTTGTAATTTGTATTATTTCAAACCTGGAAAAAATTAATTTCAGAAATAATTTCCCATTTTTTCATCGCTCAAAAGATCTTATTGAGAATTTGTAAATGGTGTAAAAAGGTAAAAAATATTCTAATAGTGTACGTTTTAATGTTAAAAAAAATATCAGATGATCTCAAAAGAGACGAATTATGAAATAGTGGGAGCATAAATATTTATGAACTCAAAGTAATAAAAAAGGACCTAGATCTCTTGTTGACTTGTGGTCAAATCCTACAAAGAAAAGCTCACAACTGAGGACCTAAAAAGAGGAAAAGAGAGACTAAAAATATTCAAACCAAAAGTTGCAGAGGTTATAGTGGCTAAAATGTTAGAGAATCATATTGATACACTTTCTCGTCAATGGAAAAACACTCCAAGAAAGAATCCTACTTTGGAACTTGAACATCTAATATCCACTTCATATATATCTTAGAAAATGTCATAGGTGCTTTTGCCAAATTAACTCTTGATGAAGAGTATTTGATCAAACTAAAGCAGCGCCAGTAGCAATATCTAGGATTCGAGGGAGCCCTAAAATAGACTACAATATCAACAGCATTAAACCTGCTGAATCAGAAACATTAACGCACGATCCCCTTCACTAGCATTACAAAATATCCTACCAAAAGATGAAAAAGCGCAAGTGGAGTGGTAGCCCTTGAACTCATGCACAATATTTGGTTTCAACCCTTGCACAACTACGAAAGCTTCTTGCTCTCCTAAACAAACATGAAAAGCAAAGCAAAATCTTTCCTTAAGATGAACAGGTTGAGCCTTCATTTGAAATCACATCTGGTTAACAACACTTAATCTTGAGTAAAAAAAACATACTTCAAATTTGATATATAGGGGCATAAACAAGTAGAAAATAATTCTTAATTGTAGCTTAGAACACCAAACACGTAACATCGATCCCCTTCGCAGACAGTACAAGATAGAATATGCAAGCTGTATATTATTGAAATTATCATGAAGTTAATTTTAAACTAGCATGGTTATCACTTAATCGTAGCTTTAGAAAGTCAAACACATAACATCGACCCCCTTTGCAGACAGTAAAAGATAGAATATGCAACCTCTATATTATTGAAATTACCATGAAGTTAATTTTAAACTAGCATGGTTATCATTCATGAAATTAAATATAGTCTGTTATGGGCCTAATTAGCGTGCCTTCTGCGCGACTTACGCCCCTAGTATACAAATAAACAAGAACAGAGTGAATAAACAATACTCACCTGCCCTTCGAAACTGCTGCATCCAACTCCTCATGCGATGAAGGGAAGAGCTCTATATAGCGATTCCCAAGTCTCTTCCTATCTTTCGCCATTGCAGCTTTTGAATCTTCTGCACTAGCGAATTCCACAATAGCTTCACCAGTTGCCCTTCCTTCTGAATTTAGGATAACATGAACCAAGTCTTCAGATAGCACAAAATCCTTAAAGAAATCCATAATATCATCCTTGCCAGCTGAGAATGGAAGTCCCCTCATTCTCAGTACACCTGTGTGTTCAGCTGAGTCCGCTCTGTTATCTGATGATTTTGCCCTTGAGACACTTCGGTGAGGTGGCGACCCACCACGTGAATCTGAAACTTCATTTGCTATGGCCTTATAGTAGTCCTGCCTTTTGCACCTGAAAACCTCAACATACCGCCTGCCCATATTCTGCCTATTCCTCTGAAGTGCATAATCGACTTGAAGCGAATATGCCAGAACACAGAAAGCTTCCCCTGTTAACTTCCCATTCTTGCGGACAAAAAGAACATCAACTACGTCAAGACCATGGAAAAACTCTGCAATATCAGCTTCAGAGCAATCAAATGGAAGGCCTAGGAGCCGGACAACAGGAAAAGGAGGTGGCTGGCTGAGATATGAGTAAGGAGAAGGATTGTACGCAAAACTCGAACCAGGAGAAGTACCATAGAATGAGGAACCCTGATCAAACAACCGCTGCCGTTTTGGACCCATCTCATACCCATCCCCAACATCCCCATATCTAATTTGTACACGTAGTAGATCCACAAAAGGGAAAAAAGAAAAAGAAAATAACATTAGTAATCTCCAAAATCTACATTATTTCGACATAACAAAGAAATCTGCATCAAGAATAAGAAAAAACATGAAAGCTGAGAAAGGCGTATTGATTGATGTTATATCTAAAGTCTAAACCCAATGCAAGTTAATATTCCAACAAAAAAACAAAATTTACACTCTCGAATGGGGGGTACAGATGACTCATTTTTTCAAACCAGGTCTAATTCAGTGCCAAAGTCAAATATCACATTTCCATCTCCCTTGCACATTTTTCAAACTAACAAAGATGCATTAGAAAAAATACAGCGCGCGCACACACACAGATGACTATCAAAAATCCAATTAAAGTAACATAGTCTGCTTGATTAGCCAGAGTAATTGATTTAACTTCAAATCAATCATTTACATTCTTCCTCAAACATCATCAAATCTATACCAAACAAGGAAGAATAACAAAACGAATCCAAAGGATGCCTTAAGTTTAGATCAACCAATTCCTAAAAATTCACAGCTCGCTCAAGAAACCTCAATGTTTCACTGTGTCAAACATGTATCAGGCTCATAAATTGGTGATACTACAAGAAGAGGCATACACGAGCACATGCATCGCATATATGTCAAAGTATTTGGGTTATAAGTCCATTATAGCTTTAATTAGTCAGTTCAAGGAACAAGTTTCTTTCTCAAATTGCAGGGGATATCTTAGCCAATCCCATCTCTACACTGTTGACTTTCACATCTTTATTTAGTGCTGGGCGTTGTATCATATATCAATTCCAACGTTCTTTTACTCCTTAGCTTGAGGAGTGCTTGATTTGTTAGTAAGATTGATTGCCTGCATCTCCACTCACAACAAAATCCGGCAGACCTTGAAGATCTATAATCTTTTGTTTAGTAAATAAAACTTAAATCATTGAGATTTTCCAAATTTTTTACTAATGTTTTCTGTTTTTGAAACTTTAACTAATATTTTGGTGCTTGAAAAAGTAAAAAAGATTAGTTCGAGCTGGTTGAGTTCTACAAAATAATCATCACTAGATACTGTGTCTGAGTTGGATTACTGTTTGAGTTTTTGCTTTGCAGAGTGTTAAGCCGCTGCGAAGGGCTGCCATTTATCTGGATTGATGCTACTGCGACTGCTTCTTCTTAGTCTGCTGCCATTTTTATCTAGTTGTCTCTCTTGAGGCACTGATGAATGCTAGCATGGAACCAAGCCGATGTTTATGGGTATCGTAGTTGGCATATCTTTACTTTTGTAGCGAACTTTTTCCTGACAAAAAAGAACCTGTGATGGTACACGAAAATGCATGCTTTTTGAGTTTCCCAATCACGGGAGTAATATTGGATCCGTGAAGCGAAACAGGTTTTAAGGATCCGTCTAGTTGGTTTTCACAAGTTCCAACGGTACACTTCCCACTTGATTTTCTTAAACATTAGGAATGTTTTGGTTAATGGTATTTTTTAATTTTGTGCTACCCGAACAGCAAACACGCCTAGTGGTTGTAGGTAGTCTTCGTGCTCGTCCAATGTTAGGAGATCATGTGTCCAGCCTGTCCCCTTTCCATATACAAGGTAAGCAAAGAACCCCTACTATTGAGCGGCCATAGGACCACATGATGTAGCAGAAAAGCCAAAAAATTCTTCGTTGGTGGTGTGTAATTTAGACATCTGGACCCCCAAAATTTTATGATACTTTTGCTCCAGTAGTCCAGTTCTCCAGAAGATGCAAGAAGGAGCGACACACAAATTGACATCTAGTGGATTTTTCTTAGCAGGGGCGAGGGATATTGTGAGCGCGTCAGGAACTAAACTATTCCAAGCATTGATGATAAAGCGCTAAATCTAAGAGGTTTTGAAGGTTTAAGAGTGAACTAACCATTATCTCCAAGGGCAACAGCCTAAGCTGGCAGGAATTCTGATCCAGAATAGGTCGTAGTCGGCAAGGGAGGGTACTGGTCTAGGCCAAAGACCTCTTCATAACGTTCTAGGCCAGAGACCTCCTCCTCAATTCTGGTGGGCCCTATTTCGATAACAGTGGATACTTAAAGAAACCGAGGGCTCATATTAGCTAGAGAAGATATATTTCTAGCATTTTACATAACAGAGAGTAGAGTTTCATATTTTCCTAATCCCATTTGATTTAAAGTACATTTCTAACTGATTCATTGCATGTCACCCAAGGACTGCATAGTATTGCTATATGCATTGGTGTTTAGATTTAGGATGTGTCCTTGTACCCATAACCATCTTTTGGCCACATATCCCAATATATATGGCAACCAATCGTAACTCATACCCTGGTCCATGTAACATTAGCAACAAGTTGTTTGGGCTCTGTTTGTTTGCACGACTTTTTGAACAAAGAATCTATGTACTTACCCCAAATTTTCTCGAGTAATCACAGAGTTGTGTTAAGGCTCTTTATGAAGTGAATCTTACTTCCGTTCTGAAAAGAACAAAACACCCAAGTGTGGCACAAAGGGGCCAAACGCCCGTTTTAAAACACTAAACACGACACTCTAAGATGACAAACTATTCAACAAACACAAAAACTGTACTATACAAAACGGTCTCTCAATTCTTGTAAAGCTTCATATCAGGCAGTCATAAACCCTAAAGAAATAAAAGGAAGCAACAGGGGAAAAAAAAAAAAACAAACAAACAAATTGGCTTCTGGTTATACATAAAACGATCATAACAATACATATATGCATACATATATACTCGTACCAATCTAAATTTACAACCTAAAAATCAAGAAACGGAAAGAGAAAGATAAGCGTTTGAATGAATTTCAAAGATAACCGATTGAATGAATTTTTCGATTAAGACTTCAACTTACCCTCTGTAGTACATTTTCACTGTCGCTTCACAGGTGCCAAACGGATCTTTAACTGTTCTTTAATTTTCTCGTTTGGAGTTCGCCACAGCTGAAATAGGGTTGTAAATCTAAATGGACGAGAGTGAAGATTGCCCTATGCCTATTTATATTTCTGTTACATTACCAACCCCACCCCGAGATTTCTAATAACTACAACTGAGTTCCCTACATTTGAGTAAGTTACATTCAGCCCCTAATATTTAGAATAAAATAATAAATGCCCCTTCTCTTATGACAGTGGTTGTAGGTAGTCTTCGTGCTCGCCCAATGTTAGGAGATCATGTGCCAGCCTGTCCCCTTTCCATATACAAGGTAAGCAAAGAACCCCTACTATTGAGCGGCCATAGGACCACATGATATAGCAGAAAAGCCAAACAATTCTTCGTTGGTGGTGTGTAATTTAGACATCTGGACCCCCAAAATTTTATGATACTTTTGCTCCAGTAGTCCAGTTCTCCAGAAGATGCGAGAAGGAGCGACACACAAATTGACATCTAGTGGATTTTTCTTAGCAGGGGCGAGGGATATTGCGAGCGCGTCAGGAACTAAACTATTCCAAGCATTGATGATAAAGCGCTAAATCTAAGAGGTTTTGAAGGTTTAAGAGTGAACTAACCATTATCTCCAAGGGCAACAGCCTAAGCCGGCAGGAATTCTGATCCAGAATAGGTCGTAGTAGGCAAGGGAGGGTACTCGTCTAGGCCAAAGAACTCTTCATAACGGTCTAGGCCAGAGACCTCCTCCTCAATTCTAGTGGGCCCTATTTCAATAATAGTAGATACTTGAAGAAACCGAGGGCTCCTATTAGCTAGAGAAGAAATATTTCTAGCATTTTACATAAATGAGAGTAGAGTTTCATATTTTTCTAAAACCATTTGATTTAAAGTACATTTCTAACTGATTCATTGCATGTAACCTAAGGACTGCATAGTATTGCTATACGCATTGGTGTTTAGGTTTAGGATGTGTCCCTGTACCCATAACCATCTTTTGGCCACATATCCCAATATATATGGCAACCAACCGTTAATCATACCCTGGTCCATGTAACATTAGCAACTAGTTGTTTGGGCTCTGTTTGTTTGCACGACTTTTTGAACAAAGAATCTATGTACTTACCCCAAATTTTCTCGAGTAATCACAGAGTTGTGTTAAGGCTCTTTATGAAGTGAACCTTACTTCCGTTCTGAAAAGAACAAAACACCTAAGCGTGGCACAAAGGGACCAAACGCCCATTTTGAAACCTTAAACACGACACTCTAAGATGGCAAACTATCCAACAAACACAAAAACTGTACTATACAAAACAGTCTCGATTCTTGTAAAGCTTCATATCAGGCAATCATAAACCCTAAATATATACTCGTACCAATCTGAATTTACAACCTAAAAATCAAGAAACGGAAAGAGAAAGATAAGCGATTGAATGAATTTCAAAGATAAGCGATTGAATGAATTTTTCGATTAAGACTTCAACTTACCCTCTGTAGTACATTTTCACTGTCGCTTCACAGGTGCCAAACGGATCTTTAACTGTTCTTTAATTTTCTCGTTTGGAGTTCGGCACAGCTGAAATAGGGTTGTAAATGGACGAGAGAGAAGATTGGCTTATGCCTATTTAAGGTTCTGTTACATTACCACCCCCCACCCCGAGATTTCTAATAACTGCAATTGAGACCCCTACATTTGAGTACGTTACATTAAGCCCCTAATATTTAGAATCAAATAATAAATGCCCCTTCTCTTATGGCAGTAAGTCTAGTAAAGGGAAAATAGTAGCCCAAGCTTTGCTTTCTTTCTTTCTTTCTTTCTTTTTTTTTTTTTTCATCCTTTAATTTTTTGGCAGTGAACAGTGTCTATAAAGCTACAAAGTGACATTGTTCTTCCATTGATGTATAGCCATTTTGGCACAACCCATTGAACTCTACCATTGGATCTCCTTAATCTTTCTATTTGACCGTTTGGGATTTGAGATTTATGAGCTTGTTTTTGTTTTGGGTTAGTTTTGTCGGTTTTTTAAAGTTGAAATTTTGAAATTTTTAGGATATTGGTTGAATTGGTAAATAATCTGGGGATTTGGAATGTTAAAATTCAGGAAACTTTTCTGATTGGTAATCCAGATATGTGTTCTAGGTTCTTGAGTTAAATTCAATTTTGTTAAGACAACATTTTGTAGAAACTTGAAAGTTAATTCTTTTTCGATTGAGCTTTGGCATTTTTATCCGCGAAGCATGAGAGGAGGATAGAAACTAGTTGAGTAGGATAAGGTGGGACTATCTGACACCAAAGATGGAATAGCCATAATTTGGCGGTGAAATAAGGACGTAACAATGCCTTTTGATGATGAGAAAGGGGACGATATCGATATTCGATAATAAGGCGGGAAGTAAGCAATCAAAAATAAATATTTTTATATATTTCTCACGATTTCTCATTTATATCAATCAATCCAAATGTGTTACTTGGTGAGAAACTACAATTTCTTACTATTTTACTTTCTTAGCAAAATCATTCAATCCAAAGGGCTACAATGGATGGGGACAGAATGAAGAGTTTCTTCGCCTATTTATATTTCGATTACATTACCCTTGTCGTCCACATATTCCTTAGCACATCTGTTTTAGCCTTTTAGGTATAACGACGAGGGGTCCTAACCTGGCTACCCAACCCAATTACCAATAGTTCAGGGGCGGGCAGGCCAGATTGAGGTTCGAATCCTAGCACGTCAATATATATGAATTGTTTCATTATTCGTTATTTCTGGTCTTTTCGTTAGGAATGGCAACGGGTAGGATATCGACCGGGGGACCCTATTTTACCCCCGATCTCCAATTGGGAATTTCATCCCCATCCCCACCTCCATACCCAAAAGGGATAGTGGATGTAGCGGCCGGGGACCGGAGGGGCCACATTACCCTCGGCCAAAGACCCTCCGAGGGGACAGGGGTCCACAAGGGGTCCCCACCTTATTGCCACGAAGCGCTGGGGGCTTCCCCCGGCAAGGTCACGCTCGGCATGGATCACGCCTCGGTAGGCCGCGCCGGGAGCGGCCAGTAGTGCCTCCGGGGTTCTGCTCCCGAGGCCACCCGGGCCCGAGTCGATTGACCTCGGGGCCGGGCGGTTCACGTCAGGTGGCAGGGGGGCTCGATCGAGGCACCTCCTGACAGTCTGAGTGGCACATTAATGAGCTCAACCACTCCACGTGCACTGCATCATGGCAATCCACCAACCCTGCACACCTATGCCCGCAGGGGGGGTGGGAGATCCGACTGACAGGGACATCTTGAGCACGTGACGCCTCTGAGGGCACTCCGGCCGAGGAGCCACTTGAGAGGCAATGCGTCGATCTATGCATTCAATGCAATGACGGGGACGGGGCGCGTGAAGCCCCGAAGGGCGTGCCGAACACGCGCCCCCTCGCCTATAAATATGGCTCTCACCCCATTTGTACAAGGATGGCTCAACACACAACTCTCTCTCTCTCTCTGCATTTGGCTCCAAACTGCACCTTCTCTCTCTCTCTAGTTCTCCACTATACTTCTCCCTCAATCGCTGACTTAGCCATCGGAGTACCTTCCCGGAGCACCATCGTCCGGGTTAGGTACTAACGTGGTTGTTCTCTTGTGCAGGTACCGTTCCGGCGCACCCCCGCAGCTCTGCTCCCCCTCCCCGACGAGTCCCTAGGTACCAAGTGAGGTCCAGCCCAGCTCCTCCTCAGTCAGTGCAGTTCCAAACGGGCAAAGAGGCCAGTCCGGTGAAGTTCACCCCCACAATTGGCGACTCCGCTGGGGACCATCAGAGTTTATCTCTCCCAGACTCTCTTTTCTATTAGTGGTGGTTCTTCACTCTTGATCAGGACTCCCTCCACGCCTCTTCCAAAGTTACTAAGAGATGGCTAACCTCGCCCTCGGCAGAGGTGCGTTCGACGCCACCGGAGAATACGTTGAGAGCGTCGGCCGTGGCAGATACCACCATATCAGAGGTGATTTGGGGCTCACCCTCTCCCCCGTCCTCAACAGGGACGGGACCGTTACAATGGTGTCCAGCGCCGCCGGTCCCAGCAACGCCCGCACGGCGAGCGTCTTGTTTAGCATGAACGGCGATGTTGTCTCTCTTGACAACCTCACTGCCCCCGCTCAGAGAGAGGCGTTACCTCCACCCCCACCACTCACCATGGAGGCCGAAGTGGCCTTGTTGAGAAAGGAGGTACTTGCCATGAAGCAAGCCACGAGCCAGCCCACGACTTCGAAGTCTGGGGGGCGACAGAAGACAAGGAGGCCCCCGTCGAGCGCAAGAAGCGAGGGAGCGAGAGTCCCGGTGTTCAAACGCCTCGGCCCTATCATTGAGGTTGACAGCCGGGGCACTGCCTTCGTCATCCCTCAGGAGCGTGCTCGCTCCCATAACCAGCAAACCGCAGGGGAGCAGTCAGGGCGAACCGAATACCAGGAGGACAGCGCCACTGCCTCGAGCGCCAGGGCACCGGACGGTCGCAGGAACGAAGACCGCACTCGGCAGACGCCGAAGGACCTTAGTAGAGGCAAGGACCCTGAAGGAGGCCCGGCAGAACGCCGGGAGCGTGGAGGAGCAAACCCGTCGGCTGCCCGAGGGAATCACCAACACCAAAGCTACTCGATTGATTGAGCAGGTGCCGGCCACCCTAGTCGGTCGGGGGATCGACGGGGTGCTCGGGAGGTTATCCCCGAGGACAATCGACGACCTCGCCACGACAGGACTGGTGCCCCGGAGGCCACCTCGACGGGAAGGTGTGGCAACGACCGGGACCAGGGCCTTAATCCAGGCGAGAGGTATGAGCTTCGCCACCAGGGAGGTAGCATAGTGCTGGTCAATACTCGGACAGGTGGCCAAAAGGTCTACCACCCTGAGGACGAGGCAGGGCACCCCGGCGGCGGAGAGGCCACTCTCCCCGCCAGGAGGCCCCATGGGAAGAGACGGTCGACCGAGCGGAGCAATGTGCATAACGACGCCGAGGTACGGCCCAGGCACGCCGCCCCTCCCAAGAGAGCTTGCGGGGCGCACCAGGCAATTGACCACAGCCGCCACAATCCCAGCCAGTCTGACTACCGGCTGGAAAAGGCCAGGCAATCACCCTTCGCGGCCGAGGTCGCCGATGTAATTCCTCCGAGGGGGTTCAAGATCCCAAAGTTCGACAAGTACGAGCCAACCACGGATGCCATCACCCACATACAGCAGTACCGGTCGGTCTCCGAGCTTTATGGACATAGTGATGCCCTCATGTGCAAAACTTTTTCCATGAGTCTGGGGACGACTGCCCTCCTGTGGTACGGCCAGCTCGCCCCGGGGTCAGTGTTTGACTTCAACGAGCTCGAGCGCGCGTTCACGTCTCGGTTTGTGACAAGCAATACACAGCCGAAGACGCTCGACGCGCTAGTAAACATGAAGAGAGGGTCAGACGAGACCCTGAAGGAGTACATCGCCCGCTACTGGGAGGTGTACAGCCTTGTTGAAAACTGCGACCAGAAGGTGGCGGCCACCTCCTTCAAGAATGGTCTGGAGGACTCCTCAGACCTCTTCAAAGACCTCATGGTGCACCCCCCGAAGGACATGACCGAGCTCATGCGTACCATGGACAGGTACCGAGAACTAGAAGAGTTCCTTGTGAACAAGGCCTCAAGGGGGGGCCCAGCAAGAGCTTCCCGAAGGAGGGAAAGAAGCAGGTCAACGATGTCAAGAAAGGGGGAAGGAACGAACCGGCTGGGGGAGGCGGTAGCCGGGGCTACCGAGACAACCCTAGCCGGGACAACAACGCCCGAGGAAACGACAACGGGGGAGGATGGGAAAGGCCCCCCAGGAACGAAAACGACTTCGTAGCCGAGACGACCGTCTTCACCCTCCCAACCTATAGACTACTGTCAGAAATTGGCCGGTTGAGATGGTTTCTCTGGCCCGAGGACAAGTTGGGCTCGGATCCGACCCAGAGGGGCAGGTGCACCTACCACAATGAGCCGGGGCACTACACGACCAGTTACAGACCGTTCAAAGCACATTTGGAGCGGTTAATTACCGAGGGGCGGCTAGAGCAATGGATCGATTGCACCAGAACGCCCGTCCCCACCCGGGACCCTCCACCACTTCCCCCCCCCCCCCGGGCCCGCCGCCCCCGCAGGGAGGGCAACGGGGTCGGGGTGGGACTGTCGTGACGATTCACGGCCCGGTCAGCAAGGACTTGGCCGAGGCAATGCACCAGGAGTTGATGCAAATCGAACAAGGAATGCAGGTGCTCTCGGTGGGGCAACCCCCGAAGCGGAAGTATCAAGAGCCGGAGGACCCCCACACGATCTCTTTCACCGAGCTGGATCTGGAAGGGTTGCAACTTCCCCACGAGGACGCCCTCGTGGTTGAGCTCGGGATCGATGACTCGGATGTCAGAAGAATACTGATCGACCAGGGGAGCTCCGCGGACGTCCTTTACTATTCGGCGTTCAAAGCCATTGGACGGACGCGTAGTGAGCTGACCCCCGCGGACACCCCGCTGGTGGGATTCGCGGGACACCCTGTGTACCCCCTCGGCAGCATCACCCTCCCGGTCGTGGCGGGGTCGATGCATCTGAAGATCGACTTCACGGTTGTGGACTCCCCGAGCCCCTACAACGCCATCCTTGGCCGGGGATGGCTCCACGCCATGAGGGCGATCGCCTCCACCCTCCATCAGTGCGTCCGCTTCATCGGCGCGTCCGGGAAACAGGAGACCGTCTGGGGCAACCAGATGGCCTCCAGAAAATGCTTTGTAAACGCTGTCCGTGTGAAAGACAGAAAGGAGAGCCGAATGCCGAGGCAAATACAGTGGATTGAGATGCCAGAGTCCACCCCAGTCCTCGAGGATGTTGGCTCCCCGGCCGAGGAGAAGGCCGTGGAGGACCTCCTCAAGGTGCCAATCAACGAGGATGGCAGCAGGTACTTTATGGTAGGATCCGAGCTCTCTAATCCCGAGCGCAATGATCTGATTCACTTCCTCAAGGACAACGTCGAGGTTTTTGCGTGGACTCCCTACGAAATGCCAGGTGTGAGCCCGGGTTTCATCACGCATAGACTCAACGTTGACCCGGCTAGGAAACCGGTGATACAGCGGCCGAGAAAGTCTTCGGCGGTCCACTCGGACGCCGTGGTAGAAGAAGTCCAAAAGCTCATAGAGGCCGAGGCCATCCGGGAGGTACGATACCCTACCTGGCTGGCCAACACCGTGGTGGTGAAGAAGAAGACCGGCAAGTGGCGGGTGTGCGTCGACTACACCAACCTCAACGACGCCTGTCCGAAGGATTGCTTCCCTCTCCCTCGGATAGACCAATTGGTGGACGCCACAGCCGGGCACGCCAGGTTGAGCTTCATGGATGCCTACCGAGGGTACCACCAGATCGCAATGGACGAAGGAGATGTGGAGAAGACGGCCTTCATCACGCCGAGGGGTACTTATTGTTACCAGGTAATGCCTTTTGGCCTGAAGAACGCCGGAGCCACCTATCAGAGGATGGTCTCCAAGATGTTCCAAAGGGAGCTCGGGGACATCATGGAGGCCTACATCGACGACATGGTAATCAAGAGCAGACTCGCGGAGGACCACCTTAGTCACCTCGGCAAGGTCTTCGCCATACTCAGGGCTCACAAATTGCGGCTGAACGCCGAGAAGTGTGCCTTTGGGGTAGGCTCGGGGAAGTTTTTGGGGTACCTCGTCACTCGGCGGGGGATCGAGGCGGGTCCCAATCAGGTCACCGCCATCCAAAGGCTCCGAGCCCCAACGACCATCAGGGAGGTCCAGCAACTCACCGGGATGGCGGCAGCCCTCAATCGCTTCATTAGCAAGTCTTCGGACGCCTGCCGCCCGTTCTTCGAGTCCATCAAGACAAGCAAGCGAGCGTTCCAGTGGAACCCTGAGTGTGATAGGGCTCTGGCCGAGCTCAAAGTTTACATGGCTAGGGCCCCCCTCCTGGTTACTCCGACGGAGGAGGAGGACCTCCAGCTGTACCTGGCGGTGTCGGAGCATGCGATAAGCTCGGCGCTGGTCCGACAGGAGGGGCCAGATCAGCAGCCCATCTACTACTCCAGCAAGACCATGCTCCCAGCCGAGACGAGGTATCTGCCTCTGGAAAAGTTGGCACTTGCCCTCGTCACGGCGAAACGCAAGCTTCTTCCTTACTTCCAGTGCCACACGATCATCGTCATCACTGAGTATCCTCTCAAGGCCGTGCTCCGGAAGGCGGACCTCTCGGACAGAATCTGCAAGTGGTCCATGGAATTGGCTAACTTTGATATACGCTATGAGCCTCGGACTGCCATCAAGGGGCAAGCTCTGGCAGACTTTGTGGCCGAGCTTACCCCGAGGTTGGAGACCGAGGCACAGGAGCGGGAAAGGGCAGCAGACGACCCCGGCCCTGCGCAGCCAGGGGTCGTCCTGAGGAGATCTCCCCCAAGATCGGCAACTCTGTACGCCGGCGAGTCCTGGCGCCTGCATGTCGACGGAGCCTCAAACAGCCGGGGGGCGGGGACTGGCATAGTCCTCGTGTCCCCCGAGGGAACCCTCCACGAATGCGCCATGAGCATTGGCTTCCCGGCCACCAATAACGAAGCCGAGTACGAGGCTCTCATCGCGGGGCTGCGCCTCGCCTTGAACCTCGGCATAGAAGAGCTGGAGGTCTACAGCGATTCCATGTTGGTGGTCAACCAGCTCAACAGCGAGTACGGCTCATGCGACAGCCGAATGCTGAAATATCTCAGCCACGTTCTGAAGTTGCAGGAAGACTTCAAGAAAGTAGAGTTTTGTCACATCGGCCGAGCGCGAAATGCCCACGCTGACGCCCTCGCTGCCCTCGGCTCGGCGTGCTCCGAGGTCGGGGGCTCCCGGACGGTTATCCTTGGCGACATTCCCGCCCCCAGCTTTGAGCCCGGGCAGGAAGACGTCGTATGTATCGCCCCCTTGGGTCCTAGCTGGATGGATCCCCTCATCGCCTACCTTCGGGACGAGCGGCTCCCCGAGGATAAGAAGGCGGCACACCGGCTTCGGTGCCAGGCGGCCTCATACTTCCTCTCCGCGACTGGCCAACTCTACAGGCGCACCTATATGGGTCCAGACTTGCGCGTGCTCCACGAGGAGGAGGTTCCACGGGTCCTCCACGAGCTTCACGAGGGAAGTTGTGGCTGCCACTCGGGAGGACGGTCCTTGGCCGAGCGTGCTGTATCGCAGGGGTACTGGTGGCCCAAGATGCGGAGCGCCACCAAAGACTATGTGAGGGACTGCGGCCCCTGCCAGAGGCACTCTCCCCTCCTCCATCAGCCCACCCTTTTCCTCAACCCCGTTACTTGCCCGTGGCCTTTTGCTCAGTGGGGGCTTGATATCGTCGGTGTGCTCCCCACCGCCCCCGGAGGATTCAAGCACCTCATCACCGCCACGGACTACTTTACGAAATGGGTTGAGGCGGAACCTCTTATTCACATCACTGCAACTGAAGTGGAGCACTTCATCTGGAAAAACATCATCTCCAGATTTGGCGTACCCTACGCTATCATCTCGGACAATGGTACCCAATTTGTGGCCGAGGCCATAAAAACTCTGTGCAAGAAGAAGAACATCCGAGTCTATAACTCGACGGTGGCGTACCCCCAGGGGAACGGCCAGGCCGAGGCCTCCAATAAATCCATCTCGGCTGGCCTCAAGAGGCGGTTGAACAACAAACGAGGAAAATGGGTCGAGGAGCTCCCCAAGGTCCTCTGGGGCTATCGCACCACCCCGCGGCGGGGTACTGGCCGAACTCCCTTCTCCATGGCTTATGGGATGGAGGCGGTCCTACCCCTCGCTGCAACGGCCCGACCGAACGTACCGAGGCATTCCATCCTGCCACTAACGACGAACACATCGCCTCCGAGCTCAATCACGTCGAGGATCTCCGAGACGACGCGAACATCAGGTACGCCGCCTATCAACAAGAAGTGGCCCGGGGCTACAACAAGAATGTTAGGCTGCGCCCCTTCAATGTTGATGACCTCGTCCTTCGGGAGGTGGTCCAGAAGAAGAATAAGAAGAAGTTCATGCCCAACTGGGAGGGTCCGTTCAAGATCACGGCCAAGGCCGGTTATGGGGCTTACAAGCTTGCCGAGATGGACGGCACGGTTGTGGGCAACCCATGGAACGCATCCAAGCTTAGGAAGTTTTATGGGTAGCCCAACTGTCTTTCTATACTTGCCGCCCGCCCTCGGTGATCCTTTGTATACCGAGCGGGACAATTTTTGAATGAACAACTGTTTTCTCTCTTGCAAACTCTCACGACTATGTTCGTTGGATCACTATTACACTCGAAAACACCCATCCTCGATTGAGCGCTCGGAAGACCGTTGGTGTCCGGTATAAAAACATCCTCGGCTTAGGTCCGAAATCGGGGGCTATCGAAGCGATTCCCCACCTAAGCCGAGACTTTACCAACCCGACTCGATTGAGCTCACACGTTTGGTCTCAGAAACACCCGTCCTCGATTGAGCGCTCGGAAGACCGTTGGTGTCCGGTATAAAAACATCCTCGGCTTAGGTCCGAAATCGGGGGCTATCGAAGCGATTCCCCACCTAAGCCGAGACTTTACCAACCCGACTCGATTGAGCTCACGCGTTTGGTCTCGGAAACACCCGTCCTCGATTGAGCGCGCGGAAGACCGTTGGTGTCCGGTATAAAAACATCCTCGGCTTAGGTCCGAAATCGGGGGCTATGAAGCGATTCCCCACCTAAGCCGAGACTTTACCAACCCGATTTCTCTTTGGCAGGAAGCAAAGGTACTTTGCCCCCACCCGAAGAGGGGCTACTATACATTATCTACTAAGAGCTCGGCCTATCTACTAAGAGCTCGGCTTAGCGTCTATGCTCGGTTCAAACTATCATGCACTCAAGAGTTGGAAAAATTTTGCAAAAAAACAAATCGCATGAAACAGAAGGGAAACATCCATTCGCATCAAAACAGGGGGCTCGGCGGTGGTGCATCGTTCGGTGCCGGCCCCCGGAATACATGAGTTAAAATTACAAAAATACGAGATCTGGCTCGGTGCCCTAACAGTTCGGCGCCAGTCTCAACAGTTAACGAAAATTGAAATAGAAGAAACAAGAAAAGAAAAGTCTAAACAGTTCGGGCCTCGGGATCAGCATCCTGGGCTTCAGCCTCCGGCTCGTCTTGATCCTCACCACCCTCCTCGGCGTCCTCCTCGAGATCGTCCTCGGGCATGTCAGGGATCTGGGCCTCGGGAACCGGCAGCACAACTCTGGCTTCAGCGAAGCAACACTGCGGGCGTCCACCCCTCGGATGTACGCCGAGGGGAAGCAGTCGACGTGGCCAAGATAATAGCCTTTCCTGAACGACGCCACCTCGATCTCCGCAGACTCCTGCAGGTGCTGCTTCCCGGCCTCCTGCTCCCCCCTCTTGAAGCCATTCTCGTCCGCCGCGGCCCGCATGTCCTGCTGCTCAGCCTGGAGGTCCCTCAGCTTTGCCTCGGCGGCGTTGGCCCTGTCGATGGCCTCCTTGGCCTTGTCCTCGGCCGCCTTAGCCCGGTCCTCGGCTAGGCGGGTTCCAGCTTCAGCAGCGCTCGCCTTGTCCTCGGCGGACTTGATCTTCCCCTCAGCACTTTGTTTTTCAAGGCTGAGGTCAGAGAGCCTCTTGCCGAGGCAGTTGATTTCAGCCCTCAACAGCTCGGCGGCCGCCCTCTCCTCCTTCAGCTTGGTCGCGGCAGCCCTGGCGCCGCTGGCCAACGCCACGGCCTTTTTGTGCACGGCGGTGGAGGCCTGGCTCGCCTGGAGAAAGCAAAAAGATCAGTACTAAGCAGAAAAGCCTCGGAAAGAAAAATGGACTTGGAATAAAAATACTATCCTTACCTTGACCAGGCAGCTGTGGAGCTCGACGAAGTTGTCGTCGAGGGAGAGAGCGTCCACGGCGGACATGTCAGCAAGGAGGGCCAATCCCTTCATCAAGACGTTGGCCACGTCCGGGTTAGCTCGGACGCTGTCCGCCGTAGTGAGCATCACTCCTCCTCGGCCAGCGTAGACGGGAGACCATACCTCGGGGGGACTCGCAAGAGACCCTCCACCCGCCTCGCGGTTGGCCGTGGTTACCGTGCAGCCAGGTCCTCGGGGCTGCAACTGACCCTCGGGAGTGCGAGTTGTAGAAGAACCAGCAACGTCGGTGGGAATCCCCTGACCCGGGGCCGCCGTATCCTCCTCGGTGGACCGAGGAGGGGAAGGCGGAACAGGGGTCTCATCTCCCCGGAGCCTCTTCGCGGTCGGGTCGCTCGCGTCCTCGAGCTACTCCTCTCCCGGCTCGTGTGGGGCGCCCCTCGGCGCTCCCTTTGCTCCTGTTGCCTTAGTTGGGCGAGGGTGGGCCTTCCTGTTGCTGGAGCCATATCGACTCTCGGCTGTCTCTCCCGGCCCCAGAGCTGCTCTAACTCCTCGTCCGGAAGAGCGGCTCTCACCCTTGCAGCTCTCACTCTTGCAGTCCTCGGCCTCCTTTCTGGACCTCGGTGTAGGAAACCGTTGTAGCTTGGAGTGTAGCCGAGGAGAATGTGGGCTTGCTGCTGGCCGTGCGCAAAAAGAGCTTGGATGACCCTGTCGTCCGAGAACTCGATCAGCCTCTTGGTGACAGTGGAGGTAACTGCAAAAACGAACAAACAACAAAACAAAACAAGGATTTCATCAGTCCTCGGCAACAACAGAATGAATTGACAGCAAAGGCAAAAGCGAAAAAGGAAATTAAATGTTCTCGGCTTACTGGGATCCCCTCGGCGATGGTTGAGAGGCCAGGTGTGAGGCTCCTCGGGGGCCCAGGAGTAGTTCCCCCTCACCGTCACGTAATTGTACTGGTGCTCCTCGGAATCGTAGAGATCCCCGATGAGGTGGTCATATTCATTCCGGACGGCGAAGTAGTACCGCCGGAACTTCAGGCTGAGGCCCACGAGGTAAATCCCGAGGACGTCGTATACCGTCGCCGGGATGTTGTACGTCTCGGCCAGCTTCAACACCGAGCACAGCACCCGGTATACGTTGACCACGACCTGATGCGGACCGAGGTCGTAGTAATGGAAGAACTGGCGTACCATCTTTGGGAAAGGGAAGCGGAGGCCCCCCTCGGTGATGGCCATCAGGGGGACCGTGACGTGGTCGTCCCCGTAGTGGATCCGGTCCCCGAAGTGCAGCTCGATCTCCACGTCAGCCGGGATCTCGTACTTCTCCCGAAACGCCGCCAGGCGCTCGGGGTACTGGGGGTCGAACTCCTTGAGGTAAGGGCACTCTCCCTCCCCGTACTTTGGGATGGGAACCTCCTCCCAGCCGTCCCCGAGGGCAAGGGCGGATGCCTTGGAGCGTTGCGTCCTCGGGGCTTGTTCCTCCCCTTCGCCGCGCTCGGGAGGGTTTTGGTCGGAAGGATTTGGTTCGGCAGTATTGCGGGGGGTCGCCTCTTCGTCCCCGTTGCTCAGGTCTACGATAACCGGGGGCTCGACGATCGGGTCGTAGATCTCGACCTCGGGAGACTCGGGGGCCCTCGGGGATGCCGGTTGCGATGACGAGGCCTCGGGGTTTTTTCTGTCCCCTGACATCTGCCTGTACCCTTCGGGGTAGACTGTTTGGAGGGGAGGGATGTTCAGTGCGGTCGGGGCTTGTGATCTGTAACGATTCCCGAGCTCTCGGATGTACGCTCGTGCTTGGTCAAAATCGGCGTCTTCGTCGCTGTCGGAGATGACGAAGGGCTCGTTGCTCATCCAGCCGAGAACCTAAGAAAGAATGCACAAAGAACCCATCAGCAGTTGTATGCATGAAGGGCAGGGGTGCAACAGCGTATCCCTACGTAGAATACGCTCGGCTACGCCGAGGGGACCTACCCACTCGGACTACTCTCGGCTGGGACTAAGGTGTGTTGTGTGCACTCGGGAATTGTCATGACGCTCGGCAGGAGGCCTCGGAAGAACAGGTTGAGTATTCAACCTGTCCTCGGAAGAACACGTTGAATACTCAAACTTTTCCAGAAAACGGCAGTCGTACGCCGCCGTGGCACTCGCCGGAAAACTCAACAAAAGCAGAGCAGTTCGAAAAATTGCAAAAAGCACACAGAAAACGCGTAAAAACGCTTCAAAAGACGCCAAAAAGCAAGGAAAAGATAGGAGGAAGCGATTTACCTGAAGTTTTGGTGGTGGAAGTGGCTGGAACGCGAGATCTGGGCTTGAAACGCTTGGAATTCCACGGCGGCGTAAAATTTTCCGGCGAGTAGCGAAAATGACAGAGTAACAGTACGATCTCCCTCTCTCCGAGTTGTATTTATAGTGGGAGAGGGGGAGGGTCAAGCGTCGCATTAAATGAGAAACGATGCGTCGGCTCGGGAAGCGTCGCGCCGGCTCGGCTGGCCAACAGAATCTTGACACCTGTCCACCAGGTTCGAAACGTTTTGGCGCGAATCTCAAACGACGGCTCTCGGACGAGTGCCGAGGCGACACGTGGCGGATGACGTCAGGCCACGTCACGGAAACTCTGACATCGGATAAGCCCAAACGTCACCTCTGAGGCGAAACGTCGCATCACGCGTCCTTTCATCTCCAGAGCGATGTGACGTTCCGAGCCCGTCGCTCGGGCAGCTCCGTCACCGCCCGATGCGTCACATTCACGATTCCCTCGGCCAAGAGCAAGGACTCGGCTCGGTTCGGCCGCCCGGACTTGTCAACTCCCCCAATTGCCGGAACTGAGGAAGTTGAGGGGCTATTGTAGCGGCCGGGGACCGGAGGGGCCACATTACCCTCGGCCAAAGACCCTCCGAGGGGACAGGGGTCCACAAGGGGTCCCCACCTTATTGCCACGAAGCGCTGGGCGCTTCCCCCGGCAAGGTCACGCTCGGCATGGATCACGCCTCGGTAGGCCACACCGGGAGCGGCCAGTAGTGCCTCCGGAGTTCTGCTCCCGAGGCCACCCGGGCCTGAGTCGATTGACCTCGGGGCCGGGCGGTTCACGTCAGGTGGCAGGGGGGCTCGATCGAGGCACCTCCTGACAGTCTGAGTGGCACATTAATGAGCTCAACCACTCCACGTGCACTGCATCATGGCAATCCACCAACCCTGCACACCTATTCCCGCAGGGGGGGTGGGAGATCCGACTGACAGGGACATCTTGAGCACGTGACGCCTCTGAGGGCACTCCGGCCGAGGAGCCACTTGAGAGGCAATGCGTCGATCTATGCATTCAATGCAATGACGGGGACGGGGCGCGTGAGGCCCCGAAGGGCGTGCCGAACACGCGCCCCCTCGCCTATAAATATGGCTCTCACCCCATTTGTACAAGGATGGCTCAACACACAACTCTCTCTCTCTGCATTTGGCTCCAAACTGCACCTTCTCTCTCTCTCTAGTTCTCCACTATACTTCTCCCTCAGTCGCTGACTTAGCCATCGGAGTACCTTCCCGGAGCACCACCGTCCGGGTTAGGTACTAACGTGGTTGTTCTCTTGTGCAAGTACCGTTCCGGCGCACCCCCGCAGCTCTGCTCCCCCTCCCCGACGAGTCCCTAGGTACCAAGTGAGGTCCAGCCCAGCTCCTCCTCAGTCAGTGCAGTTCCAAACGGGCAAAGAGGCCAGTCCGGTGAAGTTCACCCCCACAGTGGACAATCCACCATACCCGCCTCTCATTGGGGATCGGGTATATTCGGGTAAATCCATATCCAAACTTGTTGAACAAAAAAAAAAGAAAAAAAGATACTAACATCTAATTTATGTGTCCCATAATAACAAAAACAACAATTTAAAACAAAATAGAATAGAAATTACAAAGAAATAATAGTCTAACTAGATATATAAAATTTTAACAACTACCATCACTAAACTTTTTTTAACACTTATATAGTTTTAATTCGGAACAATATACACACATAAATATACATTTATATACTACTATATGCCAGCATATATACATACATTCGTAAAAAATATATATAGACAATTGGAAACGAGGCCAGGGGGTATTCGGAGGTGGGTATCACAAAATTGAGTAATATCCCCCTCCAAATGGGCGGGGCGGGTATCCATCGGGTTTGGAGGAATTGCCATCCCTACTTTTCGTTACATTCACTTGCAAGAGGATATTAAAAAATGTCATTATACTTCAACTGATATGAAGCCATTTTGGTACAACCCTTAAACTCCAGTATATTCAACTGTTGGATCTCTTTCATCTTCCTAAATACTTGCCATTGATCTCACAAAACATCTAGAATCTCAATATTGTTGACTGCTGATAATCGGAGTCGTTTTTTAGAGTTTAATTTGAGTATTTTTTTTTATTTTGGTTGAATTTGTAACTAATTTAGTGTTTGGATTGTCAAATTCTAGAAATTTTTATGGTTCGGCTGAATCCATAACTGTGTTCTTGAATTCTTGAGTTGGAATAGGGTAGTAAAGTCAACATTAGTGGAGTTCTATGCATGTTTGAGCGTAACCCAGGGGTCAAATCTGATTTATACTAGAATGATTGCGGATACTGTATTTTTTGCGAAAACTGCTTGGATCAAGTCCTTCCCGGTATTTTTTTTTGAAGATTTTCCGCGAGGACCCTTGAAAACACCTTCTGAACACATTGGACGGATCGGATCGTCAAAAAAATGTTCGAATCATGAGGTCCAGAAATTAAAAGTCCGGATGTGAAGCAAACCCGTGATTTGGATTGTCATTCATTAAATTCTAGAATTTTATCTCATTCGGCTGAATCTAATAGTTGTATGAATTCTTGAGTTGGAATTCTTGAGGATTGTCCTAAACCAGCTTTATGAAATGAACCGAACACAGGCTTCATTTTGCATCTTGTAACAAACTAAAAGCACAATGCTAAGCACAGTTCGTATCCAAAAACAGTACGACTTAAAACATGACTATGCACATACAAACTCAGATCATAACATGGAAACTAACTTATACGACAACGACCCCTGTCCCCTATAGAAATTTAGGCGAAAGCTAATGAACAATATTCGAAGACAAAAAACTCACATGAGTGACACCCCCACTACGAAGATTAGAATTCGGGCATGTTTGCGACATCAGGGTGTTGATTTCCATTTATTCCGCTTCGTCGTAATCCAAATGAGCAAAAAAAAATTCCGTTGGTGTAAATCTTCTGAGTTGCAAGAGTGTAGGAACGACATGAAACGAGCTGTTGGCAAGAGTGTTTCTCGGGCATGTTCTTTTTTAATGTTTTGTTCTAGTATTGTTAGCACATGCACTAAACTAGTATATTAGCAAATCCATACAACCCAGTGTATACATATATGGGTTAATTCCACTGACCTCCCTTGAGGTTCCACTAACCTCCCCTCTGCTTTCTAATATTTCATTGCCCTCCCTTGCTTTACAAATTATTTGGCAGATACTCTCATTTGTTGAAGATAAGGGTCTGCATCAGCAGCCCTCATTCTCCATGTGCCAAATTGATCAAGATTGGCTCCAATTTAATGCAGCCCATTTTGTAGACTTTTGAAGATTTCATTCACACCCAACTTGTTCAAGCGTGAACAAGAAATAGTGACTGATTTTCAGCCTATTTATAGCTACCCAATCTGCCTTGATTTTGTATCTGAGAGAGTAGCAATTGAGAGGGGTTGGGTAAACACTTTGGGGTTTTGGTGACTGATTGTAATCTCCTCCATTATAGTGAAATCCGATGCCCGTGGAGTAGGTGATTTGCCGAACCACGTAAAAATATTGTCTCTCGGTGTTGTTTGAGGTGTGTGTTGTGTTCTGGGTGCTGGTTTTTCCTAACAAATTGGTATCAGAGCTCCAGGAGCTGAAAACCGAGTTTTTTTCGAAATTGCCCAGATTTGAAGTTGCTCGAAATCCATTTTTGAGCACACGGTTGGATTCGTCTCGTCGAGACGATTCCGGAATGGTATAATAAGCCTCGATCCGACATCGGGGTGAACAACACCTCCCGATCAAAGTTTGCGCGAGTGGTCAACACTCGCCTAATCAGATTCACACATACAGTACGCGCCACTGTCTTCTCCGGTGAAGAAGAGCAGACCCGACCCGAAGACCCGACCCACCATCCGGACCCGACCCTCTGCCCGGACCCGACCCGAATCTGATTATCCGACCCGTTTTCTGGATTCGACTCGACCCGGAGCCGACCCGACCCGGATCTGACCCGAGCTGTCCCAGCCGTTTGACCAGCTGTTGACCAGCTCCTTGAGCCGTTGACCAGCTGGCTCAGTTGACCAAGCTGGTACTATTTCTCGGGTACTATTCACAGCTTGTGTTTTGAAGGTCTTTGGGCCATTTTTGGCCCATTTCAACTGGGCAAGACTTGTTTCCCAACAGAAACGACGTTCCGGACGCAACCGCAGTCTCGAATTTTCGTAATTCCGCACCTAAGGCACTGCATTTGTCTATTTTGATCAAAGAAACGGCCGTTTCAAGCTTTTTTGGGCATTAGAAATCGTTGGTGGTGTAGCCTAAGGAGTCCATATGCCAGAAACTCCTGAGGAAAAGCCTGAGGTAAAGATGTCCGAGCCGTCATCAAGCTCCGGACGAAGGACCGCGGTATCTAATGCCAAATACGAGGTTGAAAAGTTCGACGGAACCAACAACTTCGATATGTGGCAGTGCGAAGTAATGGATGTTCTTATCCAACAGGATTTGGAGATCACCCTGGAGGACAAACCCGGGGACATGGCGGAGAAGGATTGGGACAAGATCAACCGACAGGTGTGTGGCACGATCCGATTGTGCCTCAACAAAGATCAGAAATACTTTGTCATGAAAGAGACGAAGGCGAAGGATCTTTGGAAGAAGCTCGAGGAGAAGTATATGACGAAGAGTATAGAGAGCCGCCTCTATCTCAAGAAGAAGCTTTTTCGATTCCAGTATCGAGAAGGTATATCTATGTCCGAACATTTGAATGATTATAATAAGATCCTCGCAGATTTACAGAACTTGGATGTTGAAATCCAAGACGAGGATAAGGCTTTACTATTGTTAAATTCCTTGCCGGATTCCTATGAGCATTTGATTACCACACTTTTGTACGGCAAGGAAAAGATTTCGTTTAACGATGTATCTAGTGTCTTGGTCAATAATGAGTACCGCAGGAAAGACAAACAGGTCTACCGAGATACATCCAGTGAAGCCTTGACTGTAAGAGGGAGAACTGAAACCAAGCAGTCTACCAACAACAGGGGACGTTCTCGCTCAAAATCCCGTGGTGGTTCATCTAGTAATCGAAAGATTGCCAAAGACGAGTGTGCTTTTTGCCGCAACAAAGGGCACTGGAAGAAGGATTGCTCAAAGCTGAAGGGGAAGACTTCAAATGCCAATGTTGCACGTGAAGATGTAGATCCAGACATTGCCTTGACAGGTTCAGCGTCCGTTTGCCACTCTGACGAGTGGATCTTGGACTCAGGGTGCACCTACCACATGTGTCCCAATCGGGACTGGTTCTCTGACTTCGCAGAGATCGACGGTGGAGCAGTTCTTATGGGCAATGACAATGCATGTAAGACTCAGGGGATAGGGAGCATCCGTTTGAAGCTACATGATGGAACTATCAGGGACCTCATAGACGTTCGGTATGTACCGGACTTACGGAAGAATCTCATCTCACTTGGGACTCTGGACTCGAAAGGGTTCAGGATCAAAATGGAAGGCGGAGTTCTCAAAGTGGTAATGGGGGCTCTAGTTGTTATGAAGGGCATCAAGCGCAATAATCTGTACTTTCTTCAGGGGAGTACAGTTGAAGGTGGAGCTTCCACTATTTGTGAGAAGCTTGACAAGGTTGATTCAGATACCACCAGACTTTGGCACATGCGACTGGGGCACGCCGGGGAGAAAGCCTTGCAGTCTCTGGCAAAGCAGGGCTTACTCAAAGGTGCCAAAACGGGGAAGCTTACTTTTTGTGAGCATTGTGTTCTGGGGAAACAGACCCGGATCAAGTTCGGAACAGCAGTCCATCGTACAAAAGGGACTCTTGACTACGTGCATACCGACGTTTGGGGACCAACCAAAGTTGCATCTTTGGGCGGTAAGCACTGGTTTGTTACATTTGTTGATGATTACTCTCGTCGTGTGTGGGTGTACACGATGAAGCGTAAAAGTGAAGTGCTGGACATCTTTCTTGACTGGAAGAAGATGATGGAGACTCAGACCGGCAGGAAGATCAAGTGGCTCAGATCAGACAATGGAGGAGAATACAAGTTAGATCCATTTATGGATATATGCCGGAAAGAGGGTATTGTCAGACACTTCACCGTGCGGAAGACTCCGCAACAGAATGGGGTGGCAGAACGCATGAACCGTACTTTGTTAGAAAAGGTTCGGTGCATGCTATTGAATACCGGATTAAGCAAGCAATTTTGGGCGGAAGCTGTGACATATGCTTGCCACCTTATCAACCGATTACCCGCAGCTGCTATTGGCGGGAAAACACCTATTGAGATGTGGTCAGGTACTCATGCTACTGATTATGATTCGTTGCACACTTTTGGGTGCCCTGCTTATTATCATGTTCAAGAGGATAAGCTTGATCCTAGAGCCAAGAAATCCAAATTCTTGGGCTTTAGTTCTGGTGTGAAAGGGTACAAGCTCTGGTGTATGGAGTCAAAGAAAATCATAGTCAGCAGGGACGTCACATTCAACGAGTCTGAAATGCTGAAGTCACATAAGCACGAAGACTCCAAAGAAAGCAGCAAAACAGATGGTGATTCGTAGAAGGTGGAGTTAACTCCAGTCCCAACGGATGGAGATTACGAAGATGATGGACAAAGTGAGGTTGATGATGGTCCAGTCACAGCCCCTCCACCTGAATACATTGCAGAAAGAAGGCCGAGAAGAGAGATCAGACAACCGACACGATATGCAGACTATGTGACATATGCATTACCAGCAGTTGGGGAGGATATCCCAACCACTTACAAAGCAACCATGCAGTCCAGTGAAAGGACTGAGTGGTCGACAGCCATGGGTGAGGAGATGCAGTCTCTTTACAAGAATTCGACATGGGAGCTTGTGCCACTTCCCAAAGGCAAAAAGTCAATCGGTTGTAAGTGGGTTTTCACCAAGAAGGATGATCAAACCGCCAAAGATGGAGTGTGATTCAAAGCTAGATTGGTTGCTAAGGGCTATGCTCAAACTGAAGGAATCGATTACAATGAGGTATTCTCTCCAGTTGTGAAGCATTCGTCCATTCGTATTTTGCTAGCCTTGGTTGCACAGTACAATTTGGAGTTAGCTCAACTCAATGTGAAGACGGCGTTCCTACACGGTGATTTGGAGGAAGAGATCTTTATGTCTCAACCTGATGGTTTCAAAGAAGCTGGAAAAGAAAATATGGTATGTCATTTGAAGAAGTCTCTTTATGGTTTGAAGCAGTCACCTCGGCAATGGTACAAACGTTTCGACCGCTTCATGATTGATCATAACTACACACGTAGTCATTTTGACCACTGTGTGTATTTTCGGAAACTTGCAAATGGTTCCTTCATTTATTTGCTTTTGTATGTTGATGATATGCTAATAGCATGCAAAAGCAAGGTGGAGATAAATCGGTTAAAAGCTCAGCTGAGTCGTGAGTTTGAGATGAAGGACTTGGGAGAAGCACGAAGGATTTTGGGGATGGAAATCAGTAGAGATAGGGTGAAAGGCACAGTTCACCTTACTCAGCAGGCATATTTGCAGCGGGTACTACAACGTTTTGGTATGGAGAAAAGCGCGAAGCCGGTAACTACTCCGCTGGCCCCACATTTCAAGCTTAGTGCAACATTGTCTCCCAGCTCTGACAAGGATCGTGAGTATATGGCTCAGGTTCCTTATGCAAGTCTTATTGGAAGCCTTATATATGCTATGGTGTGTACTCGGCCTGATATCTCCCAGGCCGTCAATATGGTTAGTCGATATATGCATGACCCAGGGAAGACACACTGGCAAGCGACTAGATGGATTTTGTGGTATATTCTGGGGACCGCAGATCATGGTTTGAAGTTCGAGAGAAGCGATGTTTTTGATAGCCTTGTTGTTGGCTATGTTGATTCAGATTACGCTGGTGATCTGGACAAGCGAGGATCCACTACTGGTTATGTCTTTACGATGGCTGGAGGACCAGTAAGTTGGCGATCTACTTTGCAGTCGACAGTTGCACTGTCCACAACGGAGGCTGAATATTTGGCTGTTACAGAAGCCATTAAGGAGGCCATATGGTTACATGGGTTGGTGGCAGATCTTGGCGTTGAGCAGGAAAGGGTTACCGTCTATTGTGACGGTCAGAGTGCCATCCACTTGGCGAAGAATCAGGTGCATCACTCTCGTACGAAGCACATCGATGTTCGTTTCCATTTTTTTCGTGAGATTTTGGAAGAAGGGGACATCTTGCTTCAAAAGATTGGTACTGCAGATAATCCGGCGGATATGATGACTAAGGTCATCACTGGGGTCAAGTTCCAACATTGTTTGGACTTGATCCATCTCTCGCAGTGTTGAGCACCTTCGGGTGCATGGCGCCTTAGGGCGCATTGTAGGCAGCGTTGATTTGTGGAAGGAGAATTGTCGCCAAGGTGGAGATTGTTGAAGATAAGGGTCTGCATCAGTAGCCCTCATTCTCCATGTGCCAAATTGATCAAGATTGGCTCCAATTTAATGCAGCCCATTTTGTAGACTTTTGAAGATTTCATTCACACCCAACTTGTTCAAGCGTGAACAAGAAAAGTGACTGATTTTCAGCCTATTTATAGCTACCCAATCTGCCTTGATTTTGTATCTGAGAGAGTAGCAATTGAGAGGGGTTGGGTAAACACTTTGGGGTTTTGGTGAGTGATTGTAATCTCCTCCATTATAGTGAAATCCGCTGCCCGTGGAGTAGGTGATTTGCCGAACCACGTAAAAATATTGTCTCTCGGTGTTGTTTGAGGTGTGTGTTGTGTTCTGGGTGCTGGTTTTTCCTAACATCATTGCTGTCTATTTTCGACCAACGAGGTTAACTTTGTTGCTGAAATAACTTTGTTACCCCTACCTATATAAACTACAACACAGCCATTTCTCATCTCATTCGTTCATTTTGGTTTTTTTTATTTTTTATTTTTGCAAAATTCCACTGGCAGCATCTTTTCATAAGACATGACTTTGGAAAAAATATTACCTCGGGTAGCGGCTTTTCAATAGGCATGACTTTTTTCTTTTAATTTTATTTCTACCGGTAGCGTCTTTTCATTTGGCGCAAAGTGTTTTTTTTTTTTTTGAGTAAATTACCATTAACGTAAGAAAACAAATAAGTATTACCATTAAGGTTAGTCACTTTTTTTAATTACCATTAAGGTCAGTCACTTTTTTAATTACCATTAAGGTCAGTCACTTTTTTAATTACCATTAAGGTCAGTCACTTTTTTTTTGGGTTTAGACACTTTGAGTATCAAGTTTAGGCACTTTCATAGGGGTTTGAGGGTTTATGCACTTTCGTTAGGGTTTTGGGGTTTAGGCACTAAGGGTATCATAAGGTTTCATAGGGTTTTAGAAGTTTAGGGACTTTCATACGATTTTGGAGGGCTAGGCACTTTCATAGGGTTTGGAATGTTAGGCACTTTCACATGGTTGCAGTGGTTTTAAAATTTAAAATGTAAAATAAAAAGGGAGGGGGGAAGTAAGGGCCGGTCCAAATGTCCCCCCTCCTTTTCTTTTTTTAACTCTTACACTACTACAACCAAACGTAAAAGATCACGGGCTTTACCCGTGATTATTATAATTTAATTACGGTTTTAAAACCGTGGTTGATGGAGCCGTTATTAAAAATCACGTTGATTCAATCACAGTTTTTAATTGTTCGTAAAAGTATGTCCAAACTGATATTAAAATCTATAACGCATGCTAATAAATAAGGGACAATCACGAGTTGTACGAAAAAATGTTATTAAAACTATTATATAATTACAGTTTACCATGTAAGTAAAACCGTAGTTAAATAGAAAATATTCTCACGGTTTGAACATAAAACTATGATAAAGTTAATTTTAAGATTACGGTCTGGACAAATAATATGGTTAAAAATATTGTACAATAATGGTTTGCCCATAAAACTGTGATTAAATTAACTATACCATCACGGGTTGGACATAAAATTGTGATTAGATTAACTATACCATCACGATTTGGACATAAAAACATGTTATATATATTTAATGTGATGTGCCACATGGCGTCATCTCCACAACCTCCCAATTCCTATTCCAACCTGCATTTGCTAAGAATTGAACCCCCACTAGGCTACCAAAGTTTTTATGTCACATTTTCAAAAAAGTATGGATATGTATTATCTTTTCATTTATTTCCTTTTATATTACAACAAATATGTCATATATTTTACGTAAAATATATATTGCATTATATAATAATATCATAATATTTTTATTTTATTTTATCTTAATTTATAGAAATTATACTCATAAATTTGGTCGCCATAGACTAACCTTTGGCGACAACTACTAATTTGGTAGATGAATACACTAACAAAAAATTAGTTAGTTCCATGTCTTCTTTTTGGCGAATAACATTTTTTGTCGCCATTATGTCTCTGCCAGATTTTTACTTGGCGCCAATCATTTCGCGCTGGATAATCTTTTGGCGCTAAACATTCCCGACTAAGCTCATATTTTAGTCGAGAAAGACATTGCATAAGACGACAAACATTTGTTTCGTCGCCAAAAGTGATGCGTCAGGCGACAAAATTTAAAAACCTAAAATAAATAATAAAGTAGTTACTAGTCCATCAAACTTGTAATCGAAGTGTGGTTAAATATGCAAACACATTTTATCAAGGTCGAAAAAACTGTTATAAATTTTTTTGTACCACGGTTGTAACAAAGAGTGGTAAAAATAAACACATTTTATCATGGTTTGTAACAAAGTGTGGTGAAAATAAACACATTTTATCACACTTGTAAATAAATACATTTTATCACACTTGTAATCAAAGTGTGATTAAAATATGCGAAACACATTTTATCATGGTTGGAAAAAATGTGATAAAAAAGTTTTTTTCATCACAGTTGTAACACAACATGATTAAAATAGCTACATTTATAACGGTTGTAACAAAGCGTGGTGAAAATAAATACATTTTATCACATTTGTAAAAAAGCGTGGTAAAAATAAACACATTTTATCACACTTGTAGGAAAATGTGATTAAATTAAGCAATTATAATCACAGTTCTTTTAAACTTGTGATAATTATTATTAACCACTACGGTTTTATTAGCAAAGTGACATTAAAAACTCACCATGCATTTCTTTATCATGGTTTCATCAAAACCGTAATCTTTTAAATTTTCTTAGTGTGATCTTTATCAATTATTCTAGTAGTGTTACAACTATAAATAGACTAACTTACACCTCTCTCTCACATTTTGGAAGCAAGAAGCTAGTCTATCCCTCTCTCTCAATCCCAGGTAAAGACCGACTCCAAAAAATTTTATTTTCCTTTTAATTTTATACCAATTTTTTTCTTTAAATTTTATACCAACATATGGTCTGATAATGGCAATTTTTTTTTAAACCTCATTAAAAGATATTCATGACACATTATTATATTTTACCTTCTGTCACAAATTAATTCCTTCAATTTTGTTCAAGGAAACGCTTATAAGAAAACGAAAAGATAAAAAGCTTATAAGAAAGAAATATACTCACGCATTGAATAAGCCACATCCCACTCAACTTTCTATATTCTATGCTTCCCATCTCTTCCCCTCTAAAATTCTACCTAGTGAGTATCTATAAAAGGAATGGGGATTGGAGTGAATCAACCAATTATAACTTTAGGTTGGTGATAATGCTACAACTGTTTTTTATTGTGAAAAAACTACAATTCATAAAAAGCTTGTATTATACACATGAGTTCAAGCATTTTATGCACTTGAGTTTTGACAAAATAAAAAACAGTTTTGTCTTTATCATTTTCCATAACGTTAACGCCACTTAATTTGACATGATTTTCTATTAGGATCTTCTTTACATTTTTAAAGGATTTTATTAGTCTTTTATTTTATTTCCTTTATTCAAAATTTCTTGATTAGAAAGAAATAACCTAGATCATTTGTAACGCCCCATATTTTGGGAAACGTTATTTATTATTACAACTTAATATTTAGGATCGTAGGGTGGTCGAAGTGGTGGAGGGTGGTGGTTGGAGGTTGAGTTTCACGAAGAACACATGGTTTTTCTCAAGAACACATGAATACTACAAAGGTGGTATGAGAGAAGGTTTTGGTGTGAGTTTCCAAATGAGGAAAGATTGCTATTTATAGGCAAAAATCGAGACCTCTTCCTCTCCCTCTCCCTCTCCCTCTGTGGCCGGCCCTCTCTCTCCCCATAAGTGTCCAAAAAAACTTTCCATTAAAGGAAAGAATAAGAATCCTAGGTAAGCTTAGGTCTAGTTCCTAGGTTTTTAAGTTTCTAGTAAAGTTGGTTTGTGCTGGCCACCTTGGTGTGGGGAGTTTTGGATACTAGTTATACACATGAGGTTTTATAATTATATATACATATTTATGCATATATATAGCCATAAATACATAGGTAGGCTAGGTTACTATTTGGGAATAAGAATATATTCTCTCATTTATTAGGGAATATATTCCCTATTTATGAGGGGAAAATTACCCTTAAAGTTGGTTTTATGTGCTAAAAATACAAACTAGTGTAATACAAAAATGTATATAGGGCTACTAACTTTAAGGAGACAAATGGGTGTGTTCTAAAATTCTTAAGTAGTCTTCCTAACAGGTGGGAGGATTCCAAAAGTACAAAACTTAGGAATTTATAAAAATCCCGGTGCCAAAATGTGCATGGAAGCGCACATGTAAAATTGGGTGGCAAGGGAAAATAATCTCCCTTTCTCTCCTCCCTCTCCCAACCGACTCCTCTCTCTCTCTCTCTCACACACACAAAATTCCAAAAATATAAGAAGTAAAGGTGGTGTATTATTGGTCAAAATTGAGCAAATTGGTCAAAAGTGGCTTTAATTGGTAATAACTCCAAAAGGGTATATATTCCATTTTGGGCAATAAATGGGTGTGTATTTATGTTAAGGGGACAAGATATGGGGAAGAGAAATTGTAGGGTTTCCTGGATGCGAAACGGTGTAGTACTCGGCATGTACGTTTTGACTTACGGTGTGGAAACGAATTTTTAATTGAATTATTTAAATTAATAAATAACTATTGCAATTCAAAAGATTAAAATTAATTATTCGAATTATTAAATCAAAATTTTTATTTACGAAATTTCGGGTTATTACATAATTTATCATTTTATTGTTGATTCAGAAGTCCGTTTATCCATCACAAATCTTTTACAACCAAGCGATTCGAAATGAATCACTCCGATACAAGAACATGGCCAGTTACAACAATACTTACAAAGACTGAGGTGGAGAATGATATTTTTTATGTGGAGAAAGCTCTGTTCAATAAACATATTTTGGCCTCATGGCCGATGGATCTTATCAAACAATTTGATGCCAATCAATTGGTACTATCGGTTCGTGATGAAGATCGTGCACATTATTACAAGATGAAGGTGGGCACCGATAAAGAATACTATACATTCAAAACTACATGGGGTGTGAATTCTCATGAACGAAATGAATCATTCATCAAAGTGAGGGAACTCTCTAACGGGAAAAGAATTGGATTGCGTTGGGATGCAACTGGTTTGACATTGGTATTTAAAGTCCTTTAGAATTTTCACCAGAATAGATGGAGATTTTAAGAAAATATAAGTTTAAGAAAGGGTATATTTATTTATTTGTTTACCTTTTTTTTTTTAGAAAGTCTTGCAATTTTAGAAATTAGTGTTCTAAAGTATTCAGTTTCCTAAATTAGTTTATTTAGTTTCCTTTTAATTTTCACTTAGTCAAGAAAAGTTACTTTCTTCTTTTATAGCTTCCTTTTTATTTTATTTTCTAGTACATAAGGATTCTTGAATTTTAAATTGAGTTGCAAGTCTAATGACAATTTGGTTGAGTTTGAATAAAAATGAAAGCAGAGAATTTTCTCTATAAGGTGAGTTGTGAGATTATTTTCGTATTATTCTTGCCTTTTCCTTGCATCAGTTGAAAGTTTTGTTGTTCATTGTATTGATCGTCAAGGAATTCTTGCCGCCACTTAACATCATGCCAACACAAAGGTGATCAAAATGAAAGAAGGCTCCTAGATTAAGGAGAGCCACTAATTTTTTTAACGCGGGGCTGCTGTGCAGTCTATGCACAACAACTGTTGTGCAGAATCATAGCCGTATACAAGTGTTTTCAACGGTTCGAATTGAAAACAAACTATTCGCGCGAATAGTTAAGCGAATAGTTTGTTTGAAATCTGGGCCATCCATCCAAGTAACAAACAGCCCAGATTCTACACAGCACTTGTTGTGCACAAGTTGCATAACAACCTCCCCGTGTCCCTAATTTTCAAACAGTTTTGAACTTTAAAACACTGATATGGAACCTTATGCAATGGAAGTACTCGTACCAACTCAGTTGAATAATTATACCATTCATAAATTCTTTTTCTACTCCTAGAAATTTCAGGAGTTAGGCAATATGCTTTGGCAAGAATAATTTCACCCGTTAGGCCACTAGAAATTTGGTTTATTTTTTGTCTTTATTAAAAAAAAATTGCATTTTTTAGTTTTACGTCGATTTTTGTACATGACGGGAGGAATCTAAAAATAAAAATTTATTATAAAAATATTTAAAAAATTCACTAAAGACGAATTAATTTAAAATTTTGTGGATTATTGGATTATTTTTGTCTTTATTCACAAAATTTTTAGTATAGTTAATAATTTTTTACTCTCTAATTTCTCTCGTTGAGACGAACAATAATCCACAAAAAATCGATGCAAAACTAATAAAAGTAATTTTTTTTAATAAAGACAAAAAAAAAAAAAAAAAAACCATTTAGTTTGTTTTTTCCTAAGCACCCCTTAATGCCTAGAAATTGGGGGCTCACCTCGTGAATATCTTTTGGCGCTAGAAGAATAGATGGGTAATGAGAAACGTAGAGAAAACACGTCCAAATCTTTTCCAGATGGTGTTATGGGTCCCCCATTCATGTTGAATTTGCACCAAAAGAGAAGGAAAGAAGAGCAAATTTACACAGAAGAAAAGGGATACTGTGGGGTTTGCTTCTCCTCCTTGAACCTTTTGGAATGGGTGAGAGGGGTGAATGAACTTCGCCTGATACCTAGCGAGCTCGTCTGAGAAAAAGACCTGCACAAGTAACACCCGCGTTAGCACCTAGCCCAGACATGGTGGTCCAGGAAGGCACTCTGACGGTCTAGTAAGTCACCGGCGATGAGAAGTATGGCTGGAAATGTGTAAAGTGTTTTTGAGAGAGAGAGAGAAGAGAAGAGGGATCCCCTGAGAGGTGAGCAAGTCCCCCTTTTATATGCCAAGGGAAGCTTGCTCACTAAGTCAGTCGTGACACTCACGCGCGCTATTCGTACCTGACTCAGCACATGGGCGAGCAATGAGTGTTTCGCTGCGTGCCTGTTAAGTCAACAAACCTAGGAATACCCACCAGTCTATCACGTGGCCCGTGAGACGCCTCGAACACGTCGTCCAAACACCGCCTAACACCACTTCAATCACATCCGTCCCTGGTCACATCAGTCAATGACCCCCGCGCCAAAACTCCCCCAGCCTAAGCCTCTCGGGTAGACGGGTCTCTTAGCTCGGCTAGAACCAGATCCTTAATGCCCCCGCTGATCCGTTCAGGAGTCAGCCGACTGACGTCCACTCGGTTCAGGAGTCAGCCGACTGACGTCCACTCGGTAGGTCCCCTTTTGAGGCCGTTTGATACCCCTCTAGGTTGCCAAAGGGACTCCTTCGGAGGGAGACTTCATCCTTACCAGCTGGCTCGCCCGGTTTCGTATCAGCCGATCCGTGCTCTCCAGCCGAGGAGATTTATGGCCTGTGCTCTTCGGCCACCTCGGTCCGCCCAAGTCGAGTATGGGGAGCTGAACCTACTGGAACCTGGTGGCCCTCGGCCTCTACAGATACCTTGTATCCTTAAATAACATGCAAAGGAGAATTCTCCTTTTGTTCTCAGATGGATATCTTTCCTCATCTTTCTCTTCCATGAAAAGCAAAAATTTGCAGAAGCCTTGCTCAAGCTAATGGTGCATATGGGAAGCACAGAATTCCACAGATGAAGCCCAAGAACCCGCAAATTTCATCATAACATGTATTATTACAGATTGATGGCTTAAGTACTGAAGAACAAGAAAACCATTACCCAATGGTCCCACAAATGGAGAAGTTACAGAAACAAGTAGAATTTGAACAAGTTTAATCACAGATATGGGAAATCCAAAACCCATATAGCAGAATTATGTTACAAAATTGGTAAGTTACAGACTTCTATTGAAATATGGCAATTATTACCCACCAAAAATGGAAGTCATGGAACCAATAAATTACCCATGAAAGAAAAAAAAAATCAGTTCAAATAAAATAGTACTAAGAATTGCCACTCACATGCACAGGTAAACTCAAAGAAATTTCAAATTTGAGAGTTAATCTTCTACAACTGTTAAAAATTATCCAATGAGGCAAGATCTTCTATTCAACAAGCAGGGAAAAAAATCTGGACCACTTACTATGTGGCCGTGTGGGGGTGGAGGCTAACTTTTATCAGACTTGTATCAACTTTGGAGTCTCAGATGCCCAATGGATTGGGTTCTCATTCTGCGATAGCTTTCACTTTGAAAATGGACTAACATGGAAATATCACATCTTTCACAATCAATATGTGCGTGCATATTGGCTACCACCCACTATGTATCGTCCCTTTCAAAATATGATACACCTGCCTTCTGAAATAGTGAATTTGGAAAACCAAAGTGATTCCCAAGTGTTTTCTATTAGTTCATTAACATTTTCCGTAGGTGGAAAAACCAAATGCAATCAACTAAACACCGAGAGAGAGAGAGAGAGAGAGGCTTGAGCAAGAGAAAATGTAAAAAAAAAAAAAAAAGAAATTAAAAAAGCAGAGGTCGTAATGCTCCTACAGTATGTGTTTTAAGAATGATCTTAATAACAGTGCTCTTTTGTATTCAATGTCTCTCTCTTGAAATAGGTATGTGTTATAAAAATTTCCCAGTATTGTAATAGAAGCCTATCCCTACCTTATCACAGTTTTGGGCTTGTGGCACATGGTGTTCCTCGTACAGAATAATCCCCACTCCAGGTAACGTAGGACTTCCAAAAGTTATATGTAAAGCACAACAGCATCTATGCATGAATGTTGTTAAGTTGAACGTGACACAATCTTATACTCTGCGAATTACAACGGTTATCAGAGTTTCTATGATGGAGAAAAAGAGAAAAATACAGTAGCAAGCCAAGAATCAGTTCCGTTAAATGAAAAGCCACTTATCTGAATTGGGAAAAGGAGAATCCAAGTCTTCTGAAATTTTCTCCGCTGCTCACTTTGGAAGCTTATTGCAATCTGTTATGCCTCCCCAGGAATCCTGCAACTTGAAGCTTAGATAACTCTAAGATGCTACTGTGAAATAAATAGTTCCATTGATCTTCGAGAGGAAAACAGGGAATCCTATGGGCAAAGAAAAAAGTGTAAGAGAAAAACCTGTAGCACAAATCAATTACATCGATAGGAGCCAAGTCTCCAGCCTCAACTAGAGGGAGAGGTGCACAATTAAAGTCCTAGTTGGGAGGGCAGGTGCTTCTGGCCCTTATCATCAAAGCAGAAAAAGAGGTAAACGATAAAATCACTGAACTGAGCAAGCAAATAATTCAGCAAAAGAAAAGAAAGTATATATTTCCCCGTAAGAATGGAATCAAGGAGTAACACTTATCTCAATCGTAACTCAAAGCAGAGTCTAAATTCTTACATTCTGAAATGACTAAAAAAATTCTTGATAATACAGAACAATAAACATTAGATTGTTAATCTATAGGAATCCATTCGGAAGCCGATTCTTGATCCAAATGCGCAAATGTTACCCAAACATACTAGAGTCTGCAATGTTTCATCACTCTAACTCGCACCTAAACAAAAAACAGATGCTTAAATAAAGTCGAGCAAATTAAAAATTGTGCATAGTAAAGTATAGGAGCTACTCATGACTAGAACAGCTTGGGGCAGGAGAACTGTTATGATGGTGCTTTGAAAATTCAGTAAGTTAGTCGACACTTGCACAAGAAGTTTGGGACCAATACAAAGAAGATAGAATATACTGATTTGTGAATTCCTTAACCACGAAATTAGAGTGTAGGTGCTCATAGAAATATAATGTATGATAGCAGAACAAAATTTCAGGTAGAGCTGTAGAGTTACTATGGTGGTATATACACTCAAACAATCACTGAGTCACTGACTTCAATAGTATACATTCAAGGCAAAAGACTGAGACACAGCAACCTTCCGGATCATAGAACTTTTCTTCTCATGTCACAGGCTGTACTCAATGGTCCTTCCTTGCTTTAAGCCTTTAACATAGTCCGTAATCTTGCACTTATCCCATTATTGGAATTTGGAAGCATCCACAAATACTGACCTCCTAAACCGAGAAAAGTTCGAAGCACTCCTCCTACCTTACCAATAATCCTTGCATGAGCAATATCCATTAACAAAATGGTGGAAACGGCTACCATCCCTGAGCACTATTTCCCTCCCAACAAGTTTAGAGACATATTTGCAAAATTCATGGCAATCCCCACAAACTCTTAGGTTCTTGGCTATCGAGATTGGAGCTCCCCCACTCACACTTATCAATCCAAATGCAATAGCAAGCTTCTCACTGTGGCTAAAAAGCCTCTTAATTTTGTCCTCATCCTCTTCTTCATGCAAAACCCATCGAAGATCAGGAACATACCCAACTTTCTGAACACGAGACAACAAAGACTTCAATTCCGCATGAATTTTGTTCGACTGAGGGTGTGATTTGTCTCTGGCACTAAAACAGTGGACTGTACTTCTAACAACGATCCAACTTTTTCCGGGAGGCTTCTTCAAACCATCCTCCTCAATCTGCATTCTCAGTTTGCTGACCTCTGACCAAAGGCCTGCTGCAGCATAGATATTAGATAGTAAAATATAATTCCCTGCATTTGTTGGTTCTAATTCGATGAGCTTTTCAAAGATAGTTTTTGCTAGTTTGGTTTCAGAATAAACTCGACAAGCACTGAGCAATGCCCTCCAAACTGATGCATCTGGTGGAACAGGCATCAAACTAATGAACTCTCTGGCTTCAAACAAACACCCTGCGCGACCAAGAAGATCAACCACACAACCATAGTGAGCAAGCTCAGGGGTTATGCAGAAATCCTGAACCATGGAGTCGAAAAGCTGCAAACCTTTCTGCACCAAACCAGAATGGCTGCAAGCAGATAAAGCAGATACAAAAGTTATTCCATTTGGTTCCATACCATCTTCTAACATCTCCGAGAATGCAAGCATAGCCTCATACCCTCTCCCGTGCATACCATAGCCATCAATCATGGCATTCCACGAGACAACATTTTTCCTTGGTAAGAGTTTGAAAATTCTCTCACTATACTGGATACTACCACATCTTGCGTACATAGTTAAAAAAGCATTCGCAAGCGACAAATCAAAACCCAATGAAGATTTCCTCCGGATTGTGTAGGCATGTATGCATTTGCCTTCTGGAAGATTGACCATGTGGATGCATGATGACAGAACATTTATGATGGTGACAAAGTTGGGGTCTACTAGTGAGATCATACGGCGGAAAAGTAAAAGAGCTTTGTGGGGCTGATTGTTTTTCACATAACTTGCAATAAAAGAGTTCCATGAGATCAAATCTTTGTCAGGGAAACTCTCAAATAAGTTCTGAGCTGTTGGTTCATCGTTGCAGTTCATATACATCTCTGTGAGCGCTGAGTTCAGTGATGGGTTTATTTCAATATCATGCTTTATTACATAACAGTGGATAGACCTACCAATGTTTAGAGTGGATTCATCATCGCAGGCAGCAATTAAAGAAATTATCGTGTGAGAGTTGGGATTGACATCACATCGTTGCATCTGCTCAAAGAGTTCCCATGCCTGACCCCTAAGTCCATTACGGGCCAATGCCAAGATCAAAGTGTTCCATGAGATTACATCTAAATTGCTGAGGTCATCAAAAACCTTAAAGGCATCTTGAATGGAATTTCGCTCTGCATACATGCCTAAAAGTGCATTGCCAAGACAGGTGTTCTTCTCAATTGCACTTTTAATTACATGACCATGTAGGCTTTTCCCGTTTCTCAAATCATTTCGTAAGTCTGCAAAGGAAGACAATAAAATAGCAATAGTTCTTTCATCTTCCTGGATGCCTTCTAATCGCATTCGGATAAACAAAGCCATTGCTTCTTTGAGGGAGCCAATTTCAGCATACAAACACAACATAGAATTTAACAAAGCAATATCTTTAGTTGGGGTGGATTCAAATAACTCAAGTGAAGAAGCCAAACTTCCACCCTTACCGTACATCATCAACAATGTGTTTACTATGCATAAATCGTCGTTAAAACCATATTTAATAGCCAATTGATGGACTTGCATCCCAAGATCAAGAGACCCAACTTCTGCACAGGCCTGTATGACCATCAAGATTGTAACACTATCACATTTAAACCCATCCTTGATCATCTGCTCAAAGAGCTCCAACGCTCTCCATGAATCCCCGGCATCAAAATACACCGAAATCATCGCATTCCAACTCACAACATTCCTAAAATCCATCATTTCAAACACATCACGGGTAACCTTCACACCAAACCTTGCGTAAAAACCAACCAAGGCAGTACCCACATGAGCACTACAATAGAAAAGCCCATTCCTCAAACAATACCCATGTACCTCTTTCCCACTCCTCAAATCCCCAATCTCCCCACAAGCCGAAAGCAATGCCACAACCGTCACCGAGTTGGGTCTCAACTTCTCCCTCTCCATTTCCCTAAACAACATCACAGCGTCCTCAAAACAACCACATCCCACAAACCCACAAACCATAGCATTCCAGCACACTAAATCTCTCTCAGTAATTTTGTCAAACACGTGGCGTGCATCTTCAATCAACCCACATTTGCAGTAGAAATCAACAAGAGCCGTCTGAACTCTCACATCATCAATCAAGTTAGTGTTCCATATCTCATTATGAATCTTTTTCCCTTTTTCAATGGCTTGTAGCTTTCCGCAGGCCTTGAGGATTAGGGGCAAAGTGGAACTGTCGGCATAGATGCCCTGTGCTTCCATTTGGGTGTAGGTTTTAAGTATTGCTTTGTCATCTTTGAGTTTAGTGTGGTGTTTGATGATAGAATTCCAGCGTTTGGAGTCTTGGGTTAGGGTTTGATTGGGCAATGGTGCAATTTTTTGGAGCTTGAGTGCTGTGGATACCTCCATTGATAGAAATCGTTAACTGTTGGCTTGTATTCGTGGAAGATGAGATAAGGTATCCCCTCGGCCATTGTTTTCAAGAAAGTCTGTGCCAAGAAAGGCAACCAGAATTTTCACATATGGCTAATTTTGTCATTGATTTTCAAATTCTGGGTATATTTTCTAGGTACGTGGTGATGTTGGAGTCCTTGGGTTTTAGGCGTGGTTGTAGCATTATTGGGCATAACGGTCACTAGCTTATGCATACCTTGATTATTTCTGTCATTTCTCATTGGTCCAATTAAAAACACGTCAAATTAGGAGGCTACAAAAAAATTACTTTCTTGCATCGAGAAGCTGAAATGAAAACTTGAAATTTGGAACATCTACTTTTTTTTTAAATAAAGTCGAGAATTCCATTATAAACGTCATCCGGCAACGATTACATTCAAAGACAGGAGTAAAACCAAAACCACTGACAGTTGACATGAGCACGGCCTTCGCTCGGCATACAATGCCACTAGCTCTTAGACACACCTGCCGAAGCAGACCCAACAGCTTCGGGATGGAATGATGAATCCTATCAAAATTTTAGCAGTAGAGAACCCAACGGGTACCCGGCTCAAACCCTTAAAACAATACAGCGCAAATGTAATCAAAAAACACAAACCAACACCCTAAAACAAAGTAAAAAAAACCCAGCTAATTATGGACTCAGACACACATGCAAACCGAGTCACCTCACTGAGTTACCCCAATGAGTCAGGTCAAAAGCACTGAGTTGAACCAAGTTGACCAAAAGCTGCTTCTCCGGGTTGATGAGCCAAGTTCCAAGTCTGGCCGCCTACAGATCTGAGAACTTTATTGCACCGGAGGGGGCCAAAACCACCCAGATTCAACCCAAAGTCAGAAATCCTCAAAGTGGTGGAGATGGTGGGGCTTGGGTCGTACAAAAGAGTGGCGGTGGGTGAGGGATCCGGTGGGTGATGGCTGATGATGGTAGAAGAGGGTTGAGAAGGAGGTTTGTGGTGGAGGAGGAGGACAATGGCAAGAGGTTGAAGGGGGGTGGTCGGCGGAGGGAACCCGTGGGGGGTGGGGCACGAAGGCGGCAGCCCCACCCCCAAAACAGAGGACAGAAAGCAGGGAGAGGGAGGAGGAAGAAGCAAAAGGAAAACAAAGAAGAAGAAGAGGTGGGCCGGAGAAGGAGGCCGGCAGAGAAAGGGAAAAAAACCCTAGGGGGATCTAATTTTTAGAGAGAGAAAGTCTCTCTCAAGGCAATAGTACGCACATTGAATTGAGTTGAATTTTCGCAGGCACATTCAAAAAATTATGCCTGTACTCAATTGGGCTTTTTTTTAAATTAAGTGTTGTAAAGATGAGAAAAATCTTTTAGACCGATTTTTTATCCAAATAGGTATAATACAATAAAACAACAAATTAATGTCAACTTCATGCAAATGCAAACAAAAAAAAAACTCATAACAAAAGAATTGAATTCAGTTAGGATGAATTAAATAAAGTATGACATTAGGAGACTCGTGAGGTGTTCAAATTCAATTGCAATTGTGAAGAATGTAAGAGAAAGAAAGCAAATAAACAAAAGCTAAAAAGTATGATAAATAAAAGGGTGTTTTGGGTTTTATTTGAATTTCAGGATGGAATCATAAGTATTCAAATCTCATAGGATGGAATCATAATGAATTTTTTTGTATAAGATGCCTAATTAACTCTCCCTTTTATTTATCTTCTTTATGTAATAAAACTCAACTCTCAATTCTCTTAAAATCTCTCATCCCATAGTCACATCCCTCTCCCATGTTCTCTTTCTCCTCACACTCCCCACATTTTTCTCTCTCTCCCTCTACCAATCTCTCAATAAATTTCAAATAATTGAAAAATCTAAAAAATTAGGGATGAGTGTTTAAGGCTTGTGGGACTTCAGTATATGTGTAAAGTATAGATTGACGATTGATTGGACTCATACATGCACCACATTACATTATATAGGTTGATATTGAGCATTCCTGATTTTAGTTTACTATTACAAATAAGTATTCCTCATTTTTACTCATGTCGTGCTCATGCCCGTGCTATGTCATGCATGTTCCCTTGCCTTGCTCGTTCCTTTCCCCTCCCGTGTTGTGCCCATGCCACGTGCCACAAAACACCGGCCCAGCTTAGCCCACCTATAGGATCGTGGCGTGTCGTGTCGTGTTGTGCCTGAGCCGTGTTGTGCCGCTCTTAAATGTGTCGTGCTCGTGCCGTGTTGTGCCTCTTAAACGTACCATGCTTGTGCCGTGCCGACACCAGCGTGACCCGTTTGACACCTCTTCCGTGGAGAATGAAAGAACCTAGAAGCAAAATTGCGAGGTCGGTGTAAAATCTTTTGGTGGTATCGTCGAATAGTCCATTTATTGCTTATTGATCGACCACTCATGAAACTATCCTTCTCCTTGATCCTGTCTACATGGGGATCTACAACATTGTATTCTCTTGCTATTCCAACTCATCCACCCACCCGAAAGGAGAATAAAAGCAAGGCGGGGAGAAAAGAGATGACCCCAAATACGTACACACACACACGCAGAGAGAGAGAGAGAGAGAGAGAGAGAGAGAGAGAGTTGACATGGGCAGTTGCCTTGTGTCCTCACGAGCAAAAGTAGATGACATTCCTCCCACCGTAATTTATTGGTAGTTAGCTTTTGTCTTCTTAGTCTAGGTTTTTCCTTTAGTAATGGTTGTTATCTATTGGACCTATTTATATGGCTCTTGCTAGATGCTTATGAATAAAGATTCCCTGCTTTCTCTTGAATTATTGTGGATTCTAAATTTCCCCAAGGTGAGGGTTCTTTGAGGCCCGGACACACATCTGTTCTACATCATAAGGAACTGCAAGCTTCGATCCAATGACAATATACACTAGCTACCAAACCATGTAGAGCAGTCTACAGTTAGTTAATGCTATGAGTAGAAAGACCACCTCAATCACCAAAAGGGGATGTGTCTCGGGGGGGTAATTTACCAAAATATTTCCATGCTTAATCAACAGAACATGGTTTTTGACATCCTTACATGGTAGCCAGCTGGCTTCCAGCTCATTACATCCCATTTGATTGTAATTGAAACGCCCTCAAAATTGGGCACGTTAATAATATTACAAATTAAAAATAAAAAGTAATAATATAAAACTTAATACAATATAGTCTGCCTCCATAAACTATATTTATTACAACCGGGTCAGATCTAAGGCTCCATCTATCCCTGCATCTGGTTGTTCCCCAAGTCGGCAGCTCCTCCGGCTCCTGCCCGTAGAACTCCTCATGTTCATCATGGTAAACTGACATAATATGTCGAAGTCGCAAAGCAACATCGTGGTATTATGTCAGGGTCACACAAGTGCAACACCGTGAGCGACAACGCCCAGTAGACAATTCTACTCAAACCTTAACTAGCAATTCTAAAACAATGTGATAATGACAAGTAAAGTAAAGCAGGCATTTCATCAAAAACAGTGTTTCTCATGAGTGCAATATGCCAGTGTTAATGCGGATCAGAGTATAATATGCGCAAGTAAAATAGTGTCTCGTATTATCTTTTCAGTGTCGGCATTCTTCTTCAAATTTCATCTATGTCAACATCTCCCATCATTCAAAAGTTATTGGTCCGTTTCCGTCTCCTTTCAACTGACGACACTAACCTTCTGGCCGCTCAAGATCCCGGCCATCTTGCATCACCGATCTTGACAGCCTGTTTGCAAGGTACGTCCACCCCGCGACTCACATGACATAGTCCCGGCCGTCTTATATCATTGAACTTAATCAGTCTGTTTATAAGGTATGTTCACTATGTGTTGTGCATGTTTAGCCAAAACCACCGAGTTCTCCTGCGAAGTTGGGCCGGCGCTCTCACTGCACTACCGTATTCATTTCAATCCATTTCATTTGCATTCTCATTTCTATTTCTCGTCATCGCTATCATTTTCTGGTAAATCGTGTTGTGTCAATAACGTATCGTGACGTGATCATGCAGTATGATTTATCAAACTCATTCCGCGTCAATGCAGCATTTCTCGAAAAATGTGTCACATAAAATAATGGCACACACTATCCCTTTCAATCCAGTCTATGTTCAACAGAAAAACAATACTGATTGATTACAAAAGTCATTTATAAAAATCTATTTCTTTGGTGACTTTCTCTAGACAAATGAAATAACCAGGAGAGTCCCAAATCAGATGGCCGAACGAGTCCAATTAGAATCACCATTCATTTCTTAGACAGTGCGAAGCTTGTCTTTTTTACAGACCCTCAAGGATGTTAGCCTTGGATTATCTCATAGTCCAAATATAGTCAAAACATTTTGAAGTTACTTTAAGAAAAGTTATTCGGTTACTTTTTCCCAAAAATCAGTCGGGCATTATAACGGCGTAATTTTGAAAAGTCAATTTTCACTCGGGCATTATAACTGCGCATTTTCAAATGTCAATCTCAATTCGGGCATTATAATGACTACGTGTGATTAAGAAAAAGTTATTTTAAGGACCTTTAACTTTTTACCGAAAGCTTTCTAAAACAATAACTAACTTTCCGAAAAAATGCTAATTAAACCACTTTAAGGAAACATTTAAAAGTAATCGATGTGTTTCACCCTAACCCAGACATGACCTGACGCAAACAGCAGTACTTACAAGATTCATACTTAGAATCAGCATCTCTGAAGAGACTTAGTACTAGTTAAAGATAAAAGACAAAGAATACCCAGACGATCAGATGGACTCCAACCAAACATGCTCGCACCAATGAACTCCCAAAACTACAAATCTTCAAAGCCACCACGAGTTGCCCTGCCAGCGATATCATGTCAGGTAAGAACACTGTTGGCACAAATACCATTGTAAAGCAACCACGCCTGAAAGTACCCGATCTGTAGACGAAAATTCGTCCAAAGACGAAACTAACAACTCTCACAAAGCGAGAGACATAACCCTCTCAGATCAGACGACAAGTCGTTGATCTGGAGAGACAAAAGAAAAAGAAAGAACGAACGAAGAAAATAAATAGTACCATGACCCTTGCCTCCCACCACCATGGGTATTGAAACTCTAGGGGGAGGAGAAGGAGGAAAAGTAACATTAGTGGTGGCTAGGGTTTTCGGAGAAGAGAGAGAGAGAGACTAAACTTCTAATGATTATGTGACTAAAATAGTGACACCATTTTAAGCAGCTTTTGATTTGCATGCTACCATATATTTTCAGCTTTTCTTGCTTATCATCGTTTCATCTATGTTCACATAAAAAGAAAAAAGAAACTTACGAAGGTAGATAATTCAAGCAATGAAACAAAAAACAAACTACATAGACACAACTAAAAGTTTTCAGCTTCTCAGAAATCCCCAAGGTCCTGTTCCAGTTGCTATCCTGGAAAAGTGCATCAAAGCAAAATTTTAAATTAGAAACTGGTTTTATAATTGATGAAGTGACATATATCTAGGCATATTATTAAGATAGTGTTCACAGATTCAAGATCCAAACACAGCCTAAGACGTTGCGAAGGACAAATATTACCTCCAAAAACCAGCAAGTGCTCTGAGACTCATGTAGATGGTGAGGGCGACCCAGATTCCGATGAATCCATGAGTGGGGGAAAGAGTGAACAGCAGCAATATACTGGCTATAGCCACCATGATCTGAATGAAAGAAGAATCACAGTTATGTGGTTTTCAAATGTTTACAAGATTGAAGTTTCAAATTACTGAAAAGTTGGAGTTCCCATGTTAACTACTAGAACCCTACCAATGCAACTACGTTAATCTAAGATTTTCTAACTTAATATGTTAGATTTATTGGAGGGTTCCAACTTGAAACCAATTGGCAATAGGTGGACCTCTGGATTATATTAATAGCTTGGGTGACTTAGGTAAGCGAGTGGGATAAAGTCTATCATTCCCCCTCACGTGCAGCCCGGATGCACTTAGAGATATGGATTGATGAGGTGAGATGGTTGACTCAGGCGGAGACTCGACGACGTGAAGTGAGGCCACCCAGGACCTAGCTCTGATACCATGTAAGATCATTAACCACCAACTCATCTAAAAGCTTACGCTATTATGGAGAGGGGCAACTTTATTATTTGTATTCTCAACATAATACTTGACGTAAGATGTTCCGATTGAACAATGTACTTGAACATAAAATGCATTTAGGGATAGGTGGGACTTCTATCTTCCCTATAGATCCTAGAAATTTTCCTCTGCATCAACCGCCTTAACATCATCAAAAATAAAGGGGGACGAAGTCTAAGTTGGGTAAGGATGTTGGACACATACCCCATGCCCCTTCCCTCGACATATCCGGAGAATATGAATCAAATATTATCACATATCCTGCGTTTAGTTGAAATTTTGCGGTCAGAAGTACATATCCATCAGAAATCCACCTAACATTCGATATTCAAACCCAGGGGGAATGTGAGATTATTTATCCCTATCTAGTAATCCAATGGCATTGCCCATCCAATGGCATAATAATTTGGAAACTTCCATTTGGTAGGACAACGAAAGGCTACTTTACCTTTCACTATGGTCCTGTCAAAGAAAAATTGGGGCACTAGGCCTATCGTATTACAGTAGGCCAATTGCAGAAGAAGATTTTCTGGTCTGCTGTTACTATGGATATCTTACCATCTATCTTGCCTCTTGGGCAAAATCGTATCCAAACTATGTGCCTATTCCGTTAATCTAGTACTTCAGTGTTGAAGTCATCTCTGAGAGAGTTTTTCAATCCATAAATTTGTTTCTTGTACTGTCTTCTCTCCATCAGGCAATATTTTCATTATGGAGAAACCGAGTGTAGGCTTACCATAGAGTAGGCAGAATATGCAAAATCAGATGCCCCAAAATTGACACCGTCGAAAACAAAAGCCAGTGCATTAATCGGTTGAGTAGCTGCAACAAACTGAAATGTGAAGAAAAATGCAAGTCAAAGGGAAGATAATTTAACAGACGCTGGAACTAACTATTTGTTGTTTCTTAGTTGAAGAAAGGAAGAAATACCGGTATGCCAGAACTGATGAGGTGGAGGACATTGACGTCCTTTGTGAATACTCTGGCACCAAAAGGCAATCCAACACCAAGAACAAGGGCTAGTGCAAAACCTAGGACCAATCCCAACTGCAGTATTGAGTGGTGACCAACTTTGTTAGAAAGAATATATCAGATTAATCTATTTGGTAATCATGTCAAGGACAGTCCAAGTACCTGCAATACGCGGGATGCAGTTGCTGCAGCACGGTCATAGTCGTTTTTAGCAAATGCACTCGCAAGTATTGCCTGAGAAAAAGGTAAAATGCACAGTGAATAAGTTTATTGACAAGCAGATGCAACGAAAAGCTCAAACAAACAAATCCTATACAGTGAAGATAGTTAAATCTAGATTTCTACTATAAAATATCAGCTTCGTTTGATCAGGCAACAGCTTCGAACATCAATAATCCCAAGACCTATAGTCTGTACAAGATACAGTAAAGCAAATCCTATATAATTAAGGGTGAGCTTGCAATAAATAAATGTGATTACATGTACTCATGTCGGTAAATGTATCATAAGGGTGAACTTGGATCTTGAGGAACGGAAAGTAAAGGAGTCAGAATCTTTAAGGGACTGTAATGCATGCTGGAGCATTTTTAACGTATTCTTATAACTGTTAAATTAGTTATTGGATGTTAAGGATTTAAATCAAGATTTGCATGAACATACTCTCCCATTTTGCCCTCTTCCATGATATTATCAGGAATTGCGCCAACAAGAAATTAACTCTCTCTCTTTAGTTTGCAGACTTATTGGTTTTCCATAGTCATTCTTCCCTAGAGGATTTTAAAGACGGTGGAATTCATTCTTAAGGCCTTCTTGTGGACAGGTTCTGATCATACAAGTTCAGGGGCTAAAGTTAGTTAGAGTGCAATATGTGCCCCTAAGGAAGAGGGTAGGCTTGGGTTAAAAGATCTAAAGACGTTTAATAGGGCTTCAATCTTGATGCATATTTGGACAATCAGTAAGAAGCTAGATACTCTATGGATAAGACAGGTTCACACCTTTGTGCTTAAGCACAAGAATTTCTGGTACATGAAGATCTCCCGGAATTCTACATGGATCATGAGGAAGCTTATTAAACTCAGAGGTTTGGCTCAACCTATGATTAGATACAAGATTGGGAATGGAGGTCACACTTTTCTTTAGCTAGAAAACTGGCACCCTCTCGGCCCCTGTTGAACAGGTTTGGAGATACTGCGATTAGGGAGGTTGGTAGTTCTTTACCTACTAAGGTATCCTCCATCAATGTAAATGGTAATTGGAGGTTGCCAAGAAAGAGGAATAGAGCTATTCAGGAGATAATGTTACATTTTCTCCCTCCTCCCGTCTCCAAAGTGGATGCCACAGTTTCTTTGGTACCTTGTTCCAGTGGCTCTTTTTCTGTCCAGTTTGCCTTGGCTTCTATGAGGATGGCAGGTTTCAGGGTACCCTGGTTTTCAGTGGTTTGGTTTGAATGCTACAACCCGAGGTGGGATTTTGTCCTTTGACTTTGTTGTATGAACAGATTAGCTACAAAAGATCGGCTGACGTGGTGGAACATGGATATTAGTCCTTTGTATGTGCTGTATAATGGGGAGAATAAATTTCATGAGCATCTCTTTTTTTACTGTCTGGTTTCTGAAGGGATCTGGGCCTCAGTCTTGGCTAATTTTGGGGTTAGGTGGTCTCCTATTTTGGAGTTCTCAAGTCAGTTGGATTATGCAGTAGGGGAAGGGCTTATCCTTGGCAGCCACTTTTCTCAAACTGATTTTTGCAGGAAAAGTTTGTTGGGTATTCAGCCAAACGAGCAAACACAACATGCAAAAATAATCAAGAATAGAAAACAAGAAAGGTTTCAGGGTACCCTGGTTTTCAGTGGTTTGGTTTGAATGCTACAACCGCAGGTGGGATTTTGTCCTTTGACTTTGTTGTGCGAACAGATTAGCTACAAAAGATCGGCTGACATGGTGGAACATGGATATTAGTCCTTTGTGTGTGCTGTATAATGGGGAGAATAAATTTCATGAGCATCTCTTTTTTGGCTGTCTGGTTTCTGAAGGGATTTAGGCCTCAGTCTTGGCTAATTTTGAGGTTAGGTGGTCTCCTATTTTGAAGTTCTCAAGTCAGTTGGATTATGCAGTAGGGGAAGGGCTTATCCTTGGCAGCCACTCTTCTCAAACTGATTTTTGCAGGAAAAGTTTGTTGGGTATTCGGTCAAACAAGGAAACACACAACATGCAAAAATAATCAAGTATAGAAAACAAGAACGCATAGACACACAAAACTACGTGGTTCCCAAACAGAATGTTAGGTGCATCCATGGCTCACACCAGTTTCTACTATGTATCTCTAGTACAAATTACATCGGCTGCTGCGAATAGCAAGTTTTTATAACCTGGGGAACCCTCAGCAAAGCCCGACTAAAGCCGAATCAGGCTTTACAAGCACAAGACAGTTTACAACATTTGGCTAGAAAGTAATGCTAGAGTGTTTCAAGGCAAATCTAACTCCTCGGATGCCATCTTTAGTGCTATAGAACAGGAGATCAGAGAGAGGGCCAGCTCCTGGATGGATGTCAAGCAAATCAGATACTATTTGCACCTCTGATGCAGATGGAATATCTCCCCCAGAATTTTCAGAATAACTAGGCATCCTAGTGAATGATGTTTAGGCTATTGTTCTAACTTTCTGTTTAGGTTTTTCCTGCCTTTTCTTGGGGCTTGAGCTTTGTACGCTGTCATTTAGGGATGTTTTCCCCGGATTGTGCTGTAATGCTTGGGTTTTCGGTATAATTTACCGAAAAAAGGTACCAAGGTAACTCAATCTAGTAAAGAAAAGGAGGAAATAAGCAGGGGAAGAATGAGAAAAAAAAGTGAAGAAGAAGATAACATTCCCTTAATTTACGTGTTGCGGGTTTTGTATTAAAAGATCATTTCTCACCTGTCCGGCAACGGCCAATCCATCAGCAAGCAGAGAAGTTGCTAGCCACACTTGCAAACATACCTGAAATGCGGCCATGGATGTCGATCCGTGGCGTGCAGCCATTGACGCCGCTAGGGTTACACAGAATGTCACTGCTATTACCCTCATTAGTAACAGAAAACCTGAAATTCATCAACAGATCTAGCAATTTGTTAGTCATGCTCGAAACTAAAGTGGAAAGTGATTTAGCCTTGAAAGAAATTAGTGTAAGAAGCAAAACTTCTCAAACTCGGCGCATACTAAGCAATAGAAATGTAGCTAAATTATAACAAGCACACAGATTCGTTGTAGGCTTCCTTATCGCATAAAGTTATGTTATCAAGGCAGATTATCATTTTGATGTCAACGAAATATGCAGGACGAAAACTAGCATCATGCATACCAGAAAAGACCAACCAAGCCAAACTATGCCTTTGGTTCCTATCAATTGGGGTCAGAGACATGGTTCCTTTATCTCCGTTGTGCTCTGTCAAGGACGGATTCATCTCCATAACGAATATGATGGGAGCTTTACAATAACATATTGGGAGAAGAAAGATTGTGGAACCTCATGTACTGTTCTGAAAAGATAAGACTAAAGTTCTCACCGTCGCATAAGTTCAAAAAAATGAACATCATGGTAGCAACTTTTAGTTTGTAAATTGCTTTAGAATGAGTGGTATACATTGACGAGATAACTAAATAGATGGACAAAGCATTATGGTGAACGAAAAACTGCTGGAATAGAACCTCACCATTTTTAAGAAATCGACCAAATTGCAGATATTTCATACCAGGAGGCAAAAGATAAACCTGTTCCAGTAATCTCCAGAAAAGTATAATGGAAATGAGGTACCTATAAGAGCAATTCTATAATTCACGAAAGTCTAAATATCTGGAAATTGCTGAAACATTCCTAAAGAATTGAATTTAAACTTACTGAGATATTACATGAGCAATGGCTGCACCACTGACTCCCATACGGAAATAAAAAATGAATATTGGATCCAAGATTATATTCATCAAATCTCCTGCCACTATGTTAGCAAGAATAAGATATCAGTCCATATTAGGGTAGGTGATGGAGGTGGAAAATGTTCTCTAATTTGAATTTGCTAAAAAATAAAATAAATTGTGATATTTGGTTCAAATGTCTGTGAGAAAGTTCAATTTACACCGTCTTCGTAAGCTTCATATTCTCAGGTGATGCGCAACATCCTTAACAAGGTGTTCTTCGCTCTTGATGGTTTGACTAAGGAAAACTGCATTGCTGTTTTCTCTTTCTAGAGAGCTTTGGTAGCATGTAAAAGAGTTGTCCAAAAATATTCTGTTTTAAGCACTACTCTTTGACAGATGGGGTCTTTGGCAAGAGTATATTGACGATATTGATGTGTTCCTATTATGCTCACAATCCTAAGACACCAGTCAAAATATAAATTCCATATCCTGCTACAAATATCGAAAATGGTTTTTCTCTTGGGAAATAGTGAAAGCAAATGGAAAGAGAATTGTGGAAACTACATTGTCTAGAAGATTTTCAAGCGGTGTGGCCAATACATGGATGTATCACTGATATGGACAGAATACACTCCTTGATACCGCTATTCTTATGGGGTATGAGTGTCCAAGTGGGCTTATAAGTGGAAAAGTGCAACAATGTGATACATACCGATGGCATATAAAGGAGTTTTTGTATCCTTAATACCACGAAAGACTCCTTGCATCGCCAACGAAAGAAGAACTGCCGGAGCACCAAGAGACCTTAATGTCAAGTATTGTTGAGCTGGTTTTAGCATCGGGGAATCCTGGATAAAGAAAATCCTCCTGCTATTATTATTCTAGAACTAAATACTTGCCAATGTCTGGATCAAGGATTTCAAAATGATTTTCGATAGGAAAAATAATTATAGAGAAACCAAAGAAATAAGTTCAGCAAAAATCCATGATCCAAACTAGCCAGAGAGAAGGCAATAGAACTTACAGATTGAACTCCCATGAAGTTTAGAATTGGTTTTCCCCCAGAAATTAGAAAAAGGGTCTGAAGTAGTCCAAGAATGCTGCCAATAATTAGGGCAGATGAAGCTGATGGGATATGCCTTTTTGCATGTCCAGATTTAACTACGTCAAAGGTACCGCTTAGCGGTTCCGACTTGTATATACTATCTGTAGAATGTTATGGACAAATGTTCAAAGACTTTTAGGTCAAGGGGATGGGATGGTATTAAAATTGTGGAGGGAAAAGAAAAGGAAGCGAAACATATAGCCAAGTTTAGGTTGTTTGAATAACTCTTCACATTCCGTTTCGTTTCCCTCCACATATCCAGGATTCAAACACAGCCTTGGAACAAAATATTGCTGGTACTGATGAAAGCTCGTACCAGTATGAGTGATCAACTTTTTATTCTCACTATTTACAGCTGAACAGGTTTCTGTTTTTTCACACTCTTGTAATTCCACAGGACTCGCTGTTGCAATAGTATCCTCCTCAGCAACAAAAGAAGTTGTGACACTGACAAGGGGAAATATTGCGATCCTTGACACTTGATTGAACACTGCGATGGAGACTCCCACAGCAGCAAGTTCCACTGGACCTACATTATGCAATGCAGTGAAGTTGCGAATAAACTATAAACCATCTATCAGAAAATAAAACATTAGGTTCCAAAGAAAACTATATTCACAAACAGATCTTTTAGACAGAAAACTCAAACAGAATGATGTGGCGATCACATTTTTAAATAAAGACAAATATATCAATCATCAGTACCACCTATTCATAAAGCTATGCTACATTGCTACCTAAAGCTGCGACCTAGGCATTTTGAGATGCTTATCATGACCGAACTTACAACTAGGCTAACCCCCCCGTGTCTATGCACCCCAAAAATGTGTATAAGGAACAAACAATAACATTCTGAGTGATTGTAGGCGTGATTGAAAGCTACGTGTCAGAACATAAGTGCAATCTATCTGTTTTGTGGAAAGTTAAATGTCAACCACCTTGCTGAGAAACCATAGACAAATTAGAAGCCGAGGGTTGCAATCTAAGGCGGGGTGTGATTCTTGAATTCATTGGTATTTGTATTTTTGTCGTGGGAAAATGAAAGGAGAGAGATTTGTGAAGATAATTCCTTTTTTTCCTTTTCTTTTATCTTTCCTCTGCAAATCCTGCCACAAAATTGGTGAATAATAAGATTCATAGATATTTGATTGTTCATGTTTTAGTTCATAGGTATCCGTTTTACTTAAATTCAACCTTTCTTTTAGTAATTATGATGTTCTGGAATTGAATGGTTGTAAATGGATAGTTGTACCCCCCCACCCAGGACAGAACTAACAAAAAATGTTCTTTCTTATTTTCATTTGTTAATGATTCATTTCTCATTTATCGGACTCCATAGATCTGGAACAGAAAAAAATGCATTTTCTCATTGATCATAAATTAGGGTCCAAACGTAGCCCAATAGTTTTGTTAACATTGAAGGAGATTACCTATTTGGCCAATGAATGCTGTGTCAACAAGAGATGCAATGGGATCAGCTGTCAATGCCATTGCTGCAGGGAGTGCAATCCTTGCTATTTCTATACCAAGTTCATCCAAGGTGAAGACAAGTCTTCTCATTTCAAATAAACAAAACTAGTAGTCAGCTCTCAAGTATTTTAACAGATTAACAAAGGCAGTGATAGAAACTCCATGAATCATACAGTAAGAGCTATAATATTCCAGCAATGACATAAAACAAGCCGAGCAAAACAATGACATGAAGCAAGCACAGTTTCTGTTAAACGTGTATGCAGTAATGACTCTCACAAATTGAATGGAATTATGTTGTGGCGAAAGAAATTACTCTAATTCTACAATACATGTTTTTTGTGATACGAATACTCGAATAGTATGGCATAGATGTAAACCACAGCTATCGAATGGAAACACATCCAGCCGCTTTTCCTGAGGATTTTCCAGCTATTGCCAATCTATGGACAAGAAGTTAGGAAATGAAAATTTTTGTGAACAGATATTAGATGGCCGTGGAACTTCGACAATCGTGTGGTAGTTTATAAAACCAACAAAAGTGATAGATAGCATACCAACCTAAATCGGAATCTCCATATTACAGGAGGAAAAAAACAGAAAGAAAGAGGAAGTACAAAAGAAGAGTCAGATGGATAGCAGTTTTGCACGAGTGGTTAGATAGCCTTCTACCCGTAACTTCTCTTATGTTTTCACAAGTATAAAAACTCCAATAGTTCACTGGTATCTCTGTCATCGAAAATTCACACTGATTCCTAATATTGTAAGATATCTATATGGAGGCCTACCTATAGCCCAATGATCTTATTCTTGTGGGCAGAGAAGCACCTGAACATGGATTGTCGATGCTCTTTTCACACCCTTCCCATCACTTTGGAATTTTTCAAGTACACTCTTTTTACATAATTGAAAGCACTTTCCATGCTTCTTCTTTTTCTGTTTACATGACAATTGTGTAAGAGAGCTTATGATTTTTATAACCAGATATCCGGGCCAGCTTGCGCACACCTCGACTAATAGTCTAATTCTGAGATACCATTCCATTGTCCACTAGTGGGGGGCCCATTAAAAGCCAGGGCAAAACTCTGTATGGACTAGCCCTAAACTGGTCCCAAAGGAGTTGATACTTGATAGCGTGCACCTAACATGTTTCAAACCTAATAATTTAGAAGTGAGCAAACCCCTAAGTCCCCAGTTTTGACCATCGGAAAAAGTATTCGACTTGGTCTCCATCCAGTGTGTTTCACACAAATTTCGAGTCTGCGAAAAAGACGGAAAAATGCTGAACAAAGTTGATTTTATTGATGTAAGAAATTAGGTTTTACAATCTCTGTAGTAGTTTCTGATGAAAGAAATAATCCTCTGATTCTTCTCTTCGAATGTTGAAACAAGGGCTTGAAAGCTTGATCTCGAATCGAAAGGCGTGATCTTCTCCGAGATTTGTGGAAAAGATTGATGATGTGGCTTGAATGTTCTTCAGAGCTTTTAGGCTTTGATCTGAAGAACTATCTTGCTTGATGAAGACTTGAGGAGTTCTGAAGGGCTTTGGATGCTTTGATCTTCAGAGCTCTGCTTGCTGATGGAAGCTTGAATGTCTGAATCCCCAATGTGTGTCAAATATGAGAGAGGGCACCTTTATTTATAGGGATGGGAGATGAAGAGTTATGGCAAGACTGCAATTCTTTCCATATCTTTCTCTCTAATTATTTCCTTATTTGATTTAAAGGAAAATAATTAAAATATAATAAATATCTTTCTTTTATTTATTTTGGGAAAGATAATTATATATAATGAGATAAATAATTTATTTTACCAAGTGGCATAATTTAATTGGCCAAACTTGACAAATAAATTACTGTGTCATTTTGACATGTGGCGCCATTTAATTGGTACTTTCACACATCTCTGACTTTTTGACTTGTAAACACGTGGCAACATTTGATTGGCCATTTCTCGTGCTTGGTCTTTTGACCTACGGACACTTGGCAACATTTAATTGGCTCGTCCGTGAAACTTTGACTTTGACTTGTGACACTTGGCAACATTTAATTGGCCAATTTGCGTGCCCTAGCAACACGTGGCGATTTTTGATAGGCTAGAAATTTCACATGCCTACAGATGCCCCCTCGAGAGTTGCTCATGCTTGAAAATGAGTGAGTCTCGAATTGTTGACTTGACTTGATACCGAAAATTTGCGTATTCGGCAATTTTTTTTTTTTTTTTTTTTTTTTTGCTTGACATTTGGTGTCAATTTGATTTGCAAAATTTTAACTCATTGACCGAGTTAAGATTTTCGTTCCCATCTTCTGATGCAATGGAATTTGATTGCCCAAATAACTGAAAGCCTTTCCGGTGAACAAACTTGGCTTGATTTTTCCACTAAAAAATTGGACTTGATTTTATGCTGAACACTTGGGTATTTGGTGATCTTTGCCTTGACATTTTCGGATGTCAACCTGATTTTGAATTTTAACCCATAGACCGAGCTAAAATTTGGCCCAGTGTTTGAAACCCACATTAGGTAAATCAAAAATTACAACTCCTCCTTTTGTGAACAAACTTGGCTTTGGCCCACTAAATTTGTTTTTCGAATCCATCACGTGTTCGCATCTCAACGTTTGAAACACTTATGTTTACCGACCCATTGCCTGCTTCTCGAATTTTCGGTTTGAGAAAATCCACCGGTTGAACATATGCAAGTGTGTTTGAATTAGGGAACTAAGGATTGGGAGAGATTGAATTAGGACATTTGGATCCACCGCTGAAATGAATCAGAGTAGGAAAAGGAATTTATTTTCTTCCTTGCTTGGTGAGAAAGTAGTTTTGAATTAGGAGAGTAATGTCCTTTCCTAAGTGAACTCCTTTCCTAAGTGAACTCCCTTTGCCGACTTATAATTCTGCGTAACCGGTCCTATAAATTGGAGCCACCACACTAGCTTTTCATGCAACCAAACTCAGAGGTGTTAATTAGCTTGCAGGTTAGTCGGGCAAGCCCTCCTATTTTGTCTCTTCTTTTGTTGCTTCTTCATCAAATCAAACACGTCATGTTTATATTCTCTCTTTTTTTTTTTTTTTTTTTTTCTTTCAAGCACTGTGATCTTTTGAAATTATTCGCACGACCTCCATGTGATATCCGTAGCAATTGTTTTCTGATCATGCTAATCACAGCACTACGCATGTGCTTCGAGCAGCCAATAATTTTACCCACGGCAACAATAGCTTGAAATTTTCACTGTTGTCTTCTAGCTTTTGTTCCTTTTTGCATGCCTTTACTCACGTACAAAGTCTGAAAATTTTCATACCGACCCATAATATGCAAGTTACGTGGCTTTTACTCCTGAAGTTAGACCAACATAACCAGTGCATATATGTGTTAAATTCTTGGTCTTTAGCGCTCATGAGAACCCTTCTGTTTGACTTGAAATTTTATGCATGTTACCATCACCAAGTATTGGATATTGGGTGTCATGACGTGCTTGCGAACCCACACTACATCTGAACAACGCTTTCATTGTTTCGGATGGCATAATTTATTAACAGTCTTTTCTTCTCTCTGTTTTCCCAGGTACAAGAATTTTGATCGCGGCAACCGAACAATTGGCAGAATTTGAATCCCAAAACCCCAGCTAACACTCTGGTCCTTTTCTTTATAGTCGTGTCTTGAATTTATTTACACAACCATGCTTTATTATTATTATTTTTTGTTCTGACCACTGCTTTTTTCCTTTTCCTTTTTTTTTTTCTTCAGATTTGGTTCTTTGCAATTTATGTCAAATATGGTGACCTTCAAAGATGGTGTGAACAATGGCCAACCGATTCTTTCCATCTTTGAAGGGAAAAGCGCATCCATAGGAGCAGTGCATCTACCGGTCTTTGAGCCTATCATCGGCTCTCCTTCCCCTTGCCATCCAGCTGTTGCCGATCTTTTCCATCCAACACAATGGTTCATCAATTCAGAAGAGGATCTATTTGACTCTACCGATTCAGCCGCCATTCCTTCTTCCACGGCGATTTTGCTACGGTCCTCCCTCCACTCCAATGAAGATGGTTCAGAGCGCTTCATTTTACTGGGTGATCAGATTAATGCCCAAAGAGCTACTTGGACAGATCCTCTTGCAAGCTTTGGCCAGTTTTCCTTCATTGAGCGATATTGGGAGTGGCTTGAAGACGTCCTTGGCCGATTTTCAGAAGTGCTCTCTTCGGCGAGGATTTATGGAGCGGTCTATGCTTCCTTGTTCACATACAGCTGCGACGAAAACCTCATCTGATCATTCTGCGAGCTCTGGTGCCCTTACACGAACACTCTTCACACCCCAGAAGGCGAACTGTCGATCTCTCTTTGGGACTTGACCTACATTGGTGGTTTGCCGGTCTATGGCAGATTCTACGACGAAGTTATTCCGCCAGCAAGTGATCTGATAGGCCATGGTGAAAGCCACAAGTCTTTCCTTCCACCCAGCTGCAAGCACCTCTTTTCAGCATACTACAAATTGGTTCACGCATCCGAAACTCATCAAGTCACTGCCCACGCTTGGGTCAGCTTTCGGTTCAGACAAAAAAGCCGGTACACAGACCATTCTCCCAACGATCAAAGGGAGCGGGCCAACAAGCCAATTGGACAGATTAGCAAGCCGTTGCGCCGCACAAGGAGTGAAGAAGGAGTATTCGATGACTTGGCCATCAAAACAAGCGTACAAGAAGAAGCCTATCTTGCCGCCTTCCTTTCATGCTGGCTGTCTATATTTGTTCTACCTAATGAAGAGGTCAACCAAATCCGTCCTACCGTTTTCAAGGTTGCAAGCATGATGGCGCGCGGATGTACCTTTTCTTTAGCAGTGCCCGTTCTTGCAAGCATCTACCGCGGCTTGAAGCAGATTTCATCTTCTCTTACTCCAAACCAATGCAATGCAATCCTTCCCATGCACTATGTTTATGGCTGGCTCGGCAATTATTTTGACGCATACCATCCGTCCGCGCACACTTTTCCTGGCGTCCGTATGGTGAGAATTGCTGGCGATCATATGGCCAAACACTTCACTGCCGCTACAGCCCACAATCTCCTTAGAAGGGTTAATCTTTCGCAGCTATCATCATTGTCTTTATCTACAAGGGATGAGCTACTCATAATAGATGACGGGGCTCAATCTCATTCTTGGACGGACTACATCATCAGCCTTCGTTCAAGCTATCTGACTCTTCGTCGCGACAAGGAGTATGTTGTTGAACCGTACAGCCCTCATAGATTCTCAAGGCAGTTTGATTTTTGTCAAGACACACCGGGAAATTTGGTGGAAGAAGGTCGCCCCGTCAACTTACCAGATGTTGTAGGACTTTGGCAATCTTGTACGAAGTTGGGTACCAAGGCAGAATTCAAAATTCCAGTTCGTTCGCGCAAAGGTCTTGCTACAAAACGCTACATGGAATGGTGGGCGATACATTTGAGTGACTTTGTTAAAAGCAACACTGAATCCTCCCCAAAGTAAGGAATGCCCAACCCTCAAGTCAAAATCCGACTCAAGAAGTCTAATGCAGTTGCATCCACCCCTTCAAAGCCTAAACCTCCGACCACTAAAAAGTCAAAGCCAGTCAAGGATCCTGTTTTACCCTCCAGCAATGCCCTCAAAGTTGGGAGGACCAATGCAAAAGCAAACAAAGGCAAGGAAGCAATTCTACCTTCTTCCACCATCAATGAAGTTGGAGGCACTGGTACACAAACAGCCAAAGCCAAGCCAAGAAAAACCAAGCAGAGCAAAGCAAAGGATACAACAAAAGATGCACCCAATGGTGTGGAGAGATCAATTCCTAAGGCTAGGACTTTGTTGAAGATCCCTGCTCCAAAGCTTCAATCCGTAGTTGTCAAAGATCCAATCGCTGAGAATGGAAGAAAGAAGAGAAGCCTTAAAATTTGTGATAGAGAGAGCAGCTCTAGCCATGGTGATCGTCACTGGAAACGCTTGAAGAAGAAACCCAAGGTCTCTGATTTAGGGAAGAAAACCACGATCCTTGATTTGGAGGACATACCCCTTGACGTAGATGAAATTTTCAAGGACCATCCTCTTACTGAAACACCTTTAGAGGATTTAGGAGAAAGAGTAACACAAACGCTCCATCATCTTTTTGCTTTATTTTGAGTTTCTCTTTTTGCATTCTTTTGCTTTATGAGGATTTTGTACTAAACTCTATTTTTTTTTTTCTTTTTGTGCAGTTGGGAATTGACAATCTGAACCTTGACGATGAAGTATATTCTGAAAGCAGTGAAGATTCCATAGATGGTCCTGATCCTTGTCCATTGGTTGCAAGAAGGAAAAGAGTAGAGGAAGAACCCCACCAAGTTGCTCATGAAAATGTTTCAAATCCTCCCATTATAAAAGGGAAAGAACCACCAAAACTTCAAGCAAGGCCTTCACTTCCGGTCCTTTCCATGGTTTCAGCTTTTCAGGGGGATGAACTAATTTCTTCTTGCCAACGCAAATATGTTTCATCGTTGTGGGTCGAACTTTCGGACAAAATTGGCAAATCTCGTCTAAACCATGTCCATTCTATTGAAGAGGAGGCTGAAAAGATTCTTCAAGAGATGAGCAAAATGAACCAAGTAGATATATCTCCTTTGCAAAACAATCTTCAAAACTTCTTCAAGAAAGTTCAAGAGTATAACTCCGCCCGTTCTTCCTCTTCAGAAAAGATGCACGAAGAGCAACAATCACACCAACTGGCAAATGCATCCCAACGTCTGTCTGCTGCTAAGCTTAAAGAAGGTGAAACTAACAAGGAATTTCAACTTTGTCAACAACAATTTGCAAGCATTGAAGCAAAGGAAGCTCAACTAAAGAGAGAGTTGAAAGAGTTGGGTGTTAAAAGAAAGGAAGTGGAGGTACGGACTTCTTGCGCATGAAAAGAGTTATCCAAGCAGCAGGCCGATGTCTCTTGTTTTGAAGAAGAAGTCTCCACCATTCAAAATGCTACAGTGCTGAGTGATGCAGATATTGAGAATTTAGAGCAGATGAAAAACCTTCTAGAAGCACTTCAAAAGGAGTTGGCACATTTCAAGCTTTTCCCTTAGTGTCTTTTTTTTTTTTTTTTTGTTTAGACATTTGTTATGCTGTTAGGAAAGATTGCATTTGCTCTTTTAGACAATTCCTTGCCGTGTAATCCTCATTTTTGGTTGATGAATAAAACTTAGCATTTTATTTACTTATCCTTTGAAGAATAAAGTAAACAAAGTTTTTTTTTTTGTTATGACTGTGCTTGAAATGAAATTTCAAAGCTGCCTACGTACCCAAGACGGGATCAAGTCAAACGTAGTTCAAATGAAAGATTGCTTTTGTTTTTGGATGACTGAGCTCGAAATTCAAGCTGCCTACGTACCCAAGATGGGATCAAGTCAAACGTAGTTCATAGTTTTTTTTTTTTTTTTTTTTTTGGTTTGGTTTGCCATCCACAGTTTAAACTCATGCGGGCCAGGAGTAACATGCAGTTTAGGCTCTTGCGTCATGGAGTGTGCTTGCTTTTTAAGGGTAGAACCTCTTCAAGAATTTGCCGTTGATGGGGCCAACTTTTAAGCCATCTTCGGCGACCAATTTGTAAGCACCACTGGAGTATACTTCTTGTACCATGTATGGTCCATCCCATTTGGAAGTGAACTTGCCTTTGACTTTCTGGTTCATATTGATGGGTCTTCTCACAGCAAGAACCAAGTCCCCTTTCTGAAAAGAACGAAGACGAACCTTCTTGTTGAATGATTTTGACATGCGGGCTTGATAACATTCAAGACGTTGTTGTGCCTCAAGCCTCTTTTCATCAAGTGCTTCTAATTCTTCAAGGCGCATGCGAACGTTATCTTCATGAGTGAGCCCTTCTTGAATGGCCATTCTTAAAGATGGAATTTGACGTTCAAGTGGCAAAACAGCTTCCACGCCGTATACTAGCGAATAAGGAGTGGCTTGCGTAGGTGTTCGATATGTGGTTCGATACGCCCAAAGAGCTTCCTCCATTCTTTCCGGCCAATCCCTCTTCGCTTTGGAAACCACCTTCTTCAATAGGTTCCCAAGAGTCTTGTTGAATGCTTCCGCAAGGCCATTGGCAGGTGGGTTGTACATAGTAGAGGTATGTTGTTTGAAGCCAAATTTCTGACAAAGTCTAGTCACGGCACTGTTGTAGAAAGACTTTCCATTATCGGTGATGATGTAGCGTGGCACACCATATCTGAAGATGAGGTGGGTGCGGATAAAATTGACGACATTTTCCTTCTTCACCTCTTTCAGTGGGATGGCCTCAGCCCATTTGGAGAAGTAGTCGGTTGCAGCCAAGATGTATAAGTGGCCACCAGAAGACTTCGGCAGAGGCCCCACGACATCCAGCCCCCATGCATCAAAAGGCCATGAAGCGACAGTAGGATGGAGCAGTTCTGGCGGTTGATGTATATAGTTGGCGTGGATTTGGCAAGCATGACATCTTTTCGCATACTCCATGCAATCTTTGACCATGGTCAGCCAATAGTAGCCCATTCGTTTGATTCGAAAATGAAGTTTGGGGCCAGATTGATGGGCACCACATATTCGAATGAGCTTCTTCTAGTGCTTGCTTTGCCTCACTCTCTCCAAGGCAACGGAGGAGCAATCCTTCAAAAGATCGACGGTAAAGCGTGTCCTTATAGTAAATGAATCGAGGGGCTCGACGCTTCACATCTGTTCTCCTATGCGGATCATCTGGCAATTTCCCATGTTGTAGATAGTCAATGAGTGGTTGGCGCCAATCCTCCACATCAATTTCCAATACTGAGATGGCATTTACTTCATCTTCACCATTGTCTTCATCGTCAAAGATTGGAGGTATGACCCAACTTCGGCATACTGGGACTTGCGCCTCTTTTTCAGGTAAAGCAAGGGCAGAGGCAAGCTTGGCAAGTGCATCTGCTTGTCTATTCTCACCTCTCGGCACGTGCTCTAGAGTGACACCACCAAGCCATGCTATCAAGCGGCATGCGTAGTTATTGAAGGGCATGAGCTCAGGTTTCCTAACTTCATAGATGTCGAGGAGTTGATTGATTATCAATTTTGAGTCTCCATACACCTTGAGTTGCAAGTGTTTCGCTTCGACAGCCATCTCCAAACCAAGAATGAGCGTTTGGTACTCAGCCTCATTATTTGAACAACTTTGGGTAAGAGTGAAAGCATAAGGCAAGATATCTCCCTCTGGCGAAACAAACACTACGCCAGCGCCTGCGCCATTGCGATGGGATGATCCATCAAAGTACATTGTCCACGGTGGACGAACTTCTACTACCATGACATCCTCATCGGGCAAGTCTTCAGACAACTCCCATTCGGCCGGTATAGGATGGTCAGCTAAGAAATCGGCTAGAGCTTGCCCTTTAATGGCTTTCTGGGGCACATAGATGATCTCAAATTCTTGGAACAGAAGCGACCATCTTGCCAATCGATCGGAGAGGACTGCCTTTGACATGACATACTTGACTACGTTAGCCTTAGAGATGAGATGAACAGTGTGAGCTTGAAAATAGTGTCGCATCTTCTGAATGACAAATGCAAGTGCTAGACACATCTTCTCGACTGCAGAATAGTTCAACTCATGAGGTAGCATCATTCTGCTCAAGTAATATAAGGCACATTCTTTCCCTTGATCATTTTCTTGAGCGAGAAGGGCTCCAATCGAACGCTCTTGTGCTGCAATATACAAAACTAACGGTCGTCCATGTATGGGTGCAGTGAGAACTGGAGGACTCATCAGATAGGATTTGATGCTCTTAAAAGCATTGTTGCATGCTTCATCCCATTCAAATGGAGTTCCTTTCTTCATGAGGCGGCTAAATGGTTGACAGCGACCGGCCAAATTTGATATGAACCGACGGAGGTAAGCTAATCGTCCCTGTAGACTTTTTAGCTCATGTATATTTCGAGGTTCAGGCATCTTCAAGATAGCATCAATTTTAGATTGATCAATCTCTATGCCACGGTGACGCACGACGAACCCAAGAAATTTTCCAGATGTGACCCCAAAAGCACACTTCAAGGGATTCATCCTAAGTTGGTACCTTCGTAGACGTTCGAACACTTGCCTCAAATCTTGAAGATGATTGGCCCGTTGTTTTGTCTTCACAACTAAGTCATCAACGTAGCACTCAACGTTTTTGTGGAGCACATCGTCGAAAATCTTTTGCATTGCCCTTTGGTACGTGGCACCTGCATTCTTCAAGCCAAAAGGCATAACCTTGTAGCAGTAAATACCTTTTGGTGTTCGAAATGCTGTGAGCTCTTCATCTTGTGGAGCCATGCGGATTTGATTGTAGCCAGATGAACCATCCATGAAGGATAGGACCTCATGTCCAGTGGTGGCATCGACCATAAGCTCGGTTATGGGAAGTGGAAAATCATCTTTTGGACAAGCATTGTTCAAGTCGCGAAAGTCGACGCAGATCCGGATCTCCCCATTTTTCTTTTTAACTGGGACAATATTTGAAATCCAAGTGGGGTATTTGACTTCTCGAATGAATCCAGCTTCAATGAGTTCGTTCACCTTTGCTTCGATTTTAGGAACTAGCTCTGGTCGATAACGACGCTGAGACTGTTTGATAGGTCGAACTCCGTGCTTCACTGCTAGATGATGAACAGCGACTCTTGGGTCTAAACCTGGCATTTCTTTGTAGCTCCAAGCAAAAATGTCTTTGTATTCCCGCAGAAGCTCAATGTAAGCAACTTCCTCTTCCGGGGTAAGTGAAGCTGAGATGTAGGTTGGCCGCGGGTCATCTTTTGTCCCTAGGTTGACCTCTTTTAAATCATCAACAGTGGACTTCACTCCTTCTTCTAATTCTGGAGGAGCATCTTCAGCATCTTCCTCTGCTTGAATATCATAACAAGAAGCCGTGATATGGAATGATGAAGCGAGGCTCTCTTCTTTAAAGCGATCGTCCAATTCCTTGGAAGGCAATTTGGTCGAAACCACAGTTTGACGCTTTACTTTTAGCATGTCATCATAAGCTGTTACGACTAAAGTAGTATGGCGCTTCATGCGAGAAGGAATTTTGCTCTTCAACTTCTTATCATCTTCGGATAAGAGGACTGTCTTTTGCTTTGAAGCCTTTGCAATAGTAGTGCTTGAAACGCCTAATCGGCTATGTACAGGGCCTTCGGAGTACATTTGGAGAGAGTTCATTTGGCGACCCCAATCTACTTTGAATTGATCTACACGAGTTTCCCTTTGCCATAGAGCTTTCATTTTGTTGCCCTAATCTGCTTTGAATAGACTTCCTCGTGTTAGAAGGTGAGACGACTTCACTTGGGGGTGCCAACCTATCAAAGACTGATGCTCGTGATTTTGGAGCACTCAAGCGATCAAAGACAGATACTTTCGGCGACGTTGATGAATCCACTTCTTCTGCCGTAATGTGATTGTTGTTTGACCTTCTTATGAAGATGCGTGCAGGGGTAGGGGCAGTATATCCAAGGCCTACTTTAGAATCCTTGACGGCATACCCATGGTGTTTGAGCATCTTCTGAGTGGAGTTTAGACCATGTACCTTTTCACCAGTCACCTCGGGCAAAAGCTTCCCTAGAGTGGTTGAGTCTTTGGAATTATGACCAGCCTTTGCAAGAAGCTTGTAAGCATTTGGATCAAAGCCATTTGTCCGTTGTGAAGGCAAGTTGTCATCGCCCACCATAGGGCTATTTGTAGCTCGAACGAATCCTTTCAAGGGCGGAGCAATCTTTGTCTTGCTAAGGTCTGTGATCGGAAGCGTTAATCCCTTCAAAGCTGACTCTTCGAAGTTTTGCAACTTTGGCACATAACGAAGCGTTGGTGCTCCTTTCTTGACACTTTGGCTATTTTTCTCCTTCTCCTTAATAGGAACATCGCTCTTACTAATTTGAAGGTCACCGCCCTTGGAGTGCTTATAGCTTGATGAAGAGGCAGCTGGCTCCAATTCTGTCAGTGTAATATTTGCCAAGTAGAATTTGGCATCGGCAAAATGGGATTCGGCTTCACTGAATGGTTTGTCATCAGCTACCACTTTCTTTGTCATGCCATCTTTGCAGTACTTGAAGCATTGGTGGAGGGTTGATGGGACAACGCCATTCTCGTGCAACCAAGGCCGTCCTAACAACATGTTGTAAGAAGTCTTGGCATCAATCACGTGGAGCAATGCACTTGAAACCATGTCATCGATGAGCAAGTCTAGACGAATCACGCCAATGGCTCTTTGCCCCCCTTGATTGAATCCTTGGATCATTAGACGGCTAGGTGCTAGTTCATCGATAGTGATGCCAAGATCCTTCATGATTCGCAAAGGTAGGATGTTGACTGCGGATCCTCCGTCTAGAAGTATTCTATTGACCCTCTGTTCACAAATGTAGCTAGTGACAAAAAGTGGGCGGTTATGTGGAATCGCACCAAGCAACAAATCCTCATCGGACAGCGTAATGGTTCCCATGCAAGCAAGACAGTTGTTGGCACAAGTTGGTGAACCAAGCTTGATTGGAGTGTGTTTTGATGCAAGAGGCGATTGAGGTTCCAAATCTTCAGTCTCTTCTGTGCTCACAGTGTTGCAAGAAATCGTAAGAAGACTGGAGTTGCGGATTGATTCTGGAAAGAAGTCCCATAAAGTGAAAGGAATGCGAGGTTTTTGGACGGGCACGTCTTCTGGCAAATTGAAAGTTGTGTTCTTCACTTTCTTCTTTCTTTGTTGTCTTCTTGCTTTGATTTTCTTGGGACTTGGCTTGGGTTCTTTTGCTCTAGGATGCTTTGCACTTGGTGCGCTCTTCTTTTTGCGAGTGACCAAAGTCCATCCTTCATCATCATTTTCAACTACCTTTTCCTTGTTGCAGTTGTTGCCCCCATGCTGCTGAGTAGAGCGACATAGCACTACTTCAATTGGATCAAGCGACCCAAATTGAATCTTCACAGTTGGTAGTGCTTCAAGCTGTTGAGTTTCATCTTGTAGAGTAGCAACAGTTTGATTTGCAGACACAATTTCCTCTTCCAAGATGATCTTTCCTTGGCTTGCTAGCTCCACTATCTTTTCCTTCAGAACGAAGCAGCGTGAGGTTGGGTGACTAACCAAGCGGTGGAACTTGCAGTAGTTTAGATCATTGACTTTATTAGCTTCTTCGGGTCGCTTCATTTCCGGAAGCTCAATGAGTTTTAGGTCCAACAGTTGATCAAACATTGAAGAGACTTCTGAATCGGGAAAGGGATACACCTTTTCTTGCATCTCCTTCAATGTAAGCCTCTTCCTTTCCTTCATCTGGGGAGGAGCAAACTTCTCTACTTGCCTTCCCTTGGGTTTAGTAGAGATTTTGAATGGTTCAACATTCGCAGCCATGGACTCTTTCTTTTCTCCTGAAAACTTGCCCCCTTTGGAAAAATTTGGCTTGTTCCCTATGTTGCGGGAATCTTGCACCTTGCGATACTCTTGCGTAGGTAGACCTCGCCTTCCATTGGTTGCAATGCTGAGCTCCATGTCATGAGCTCGGGTAGCCAACTCTTCAAAGGTTTTTGGCTGGATTCCTTGCAGAATGTAGTGTAGATCCCATTGCATGCCTTTGATGCACATCTCGATTCCGGAGGATTCAGACAACCTATCCTTGCAGTTTAGACTTAGGTGCCGCCATCTGTTGATGTAGTCGACGACAGGTTCATCCTTCCATTGGCAAGCATTGGTAAGTTCTACCATGCTGACAGTACGACGGGTGCTGTAGAATCTGTTGAGAAACTCTTGTTCTAGTTGTTCCCAAGTGTCGAGTGTGCCAGATTCAAGGTCGCAATACCAATCGAAGGCATTACCTTTGAGTGTTCGAACGAACTGCTTAACCAGAAGATCTCCATCAGTTCCAGCGTTGTTGCACGTCTCAACAAAATGGGCAATGTGTTGTTTCGGATTGCCCTTACCATCAAATTGCTGAAACTTCGGTGGTTGATAACCGACAGGCATCTTCATAAGATCAATCCTTCGAGTGTAAGGCTTAACATAGGTAGATGAAGATTTTGGTGTCTCATCGTACTTGTCTTTGATAGTGCCCAGAATGAAGTCTCTCAACTGGTCCATGGGAATCAGACCATCAGAAGAAAGCGCAAATTCTTTTGGTTCCTCTGGCTTTTTGCTGGAAGAATCAGGTTCTTCCTTGCTTTCTAGCTGGTTCTTGAGAGATTGAATTTCAGAATCCTTTTCTTCCACAGACTTCGCTAATCCTTCAACCAATTTGGTCAAGGCAGCAACTTGTTCCTCCAAAGTGGTAGCGCCTGTCGCCATAACATCCATGGCTGAAGGGCTGCCAGGCCTAGTTAAAGCATTGAGCCTTGAATGTGGAGTGCCTTGAGTAGAGGTAGAATCAGAACCGCTTGAATAGTCCTCTTCTTGGTGGACTTCTAAAACAAATCCCTGTGGCATGGAAGGATGCGACGAAGGCTTCTTAGCATTAGTAACGCAGTTCTTCTTTTCCTTACACACAAGGGCGCCATCTTTTTCTTCCAATGTAGGTGGAAGAGTTGACAATGCTTTCAGTAGATTAGCACCAAAAGCTGGATTTGATTTGGGGAGAAGCGAGGCTTGAGCGGATGCTTGTGCTCCAACCTTTGACATGCTTCGAGTTGTTGGACCAACGCTATGAGATCCAGAGTTGTTTTTTGTAGTGGTTGAGGGTTTGGAGCCTGCAACCTTTGGGGCCTTTGAACTATCGTTCTTAGGAGCCATTGAGGAGTGTTGATTTGTTGAGGAGAAGAGATGAGAGGCAGAGATGGTCCCACCGGGCGTGCCAAAATTTGTTTCACACAAATTTCGAGTCTGCGAAAAAGACGGAAAAATGCTGAACAAAGTTGATTTTATTGATGTAAGAAATTAGGTTTTACAATCTCTGTAGTAGTTTCTGATGAAAGAAATAATCCTCTGATTCTTCTCTTCGAATGTTGAAACAAGGGCTTGAAAGCTTGATCTCGAATCGAAAGGCGTGATCTTCTCCGAGATTTGTGGAAAAGATTGATGATGTGGCTTGAATGTTCTTCAGAGCTTTTAGGCTTTGATCTGAAGAACTATCTTGCTTGATGAAGACTTGAGGAGTTCTGAAGGGCTTTGGATGCTTTGATCTTCAGAGCTCTTGCTTGCTGATGGAAGCTTGAATGTCTGAATCCCCAATGTGTGTCAAATATGAGAGAGGGCACCTTTATTTATAGGGATGGGAGATGAAGAGTTATGGCAAGACTGCAATTCTTTCCATATCTTTCTCTCTAATTATTTCCTTATTTGATTTAAAGGAAAATAATTAAAATATAATAAATATCTTTCTTTTATTTATTTTGGGAAAGATAATTATATATAATGAGATAAATAATTTATTTTACCAAGTGGCATAATTTAATTGGCCAAACTTGACAAATAAATTACTGTGTCATTTTGACATGTGGCGCCATTTAATTGGTACTTTCACACATCTCTGACTTTTTGACTTGTAAACACGTGGCAACATTTGATTGGCCATTTCTCGTGCTTGGTCTTTTGACCTACGGACACTTGGCAGCATTTAATTGGCTCGTCCGTGAAACTTTGACTTTGACTTGTGACACTTGGCAACATTTAATTGGCCAATTTGCGTGCCCTAGCAACACGTGGCGATTTTTGATAGGCTAGAAATTTCACATGCCTACAGATCACATGCCTACACAGTGCAATGCATTGGATGCATACAGAATTACAGAGCACAAGTACAAAAGCAACTCATTAGGATCATGCAATATATTTTACCAGTCCACTGAACATTTCTATGCAACAAACACCATGGAGAGGAAATAATGCATGTTTCCCTGAATATATATGTGTAGACTGTGGATCTATATGATATAATGTTGACTTTGTGCAAAAAAGAGAAGGAAAGAAGAGTAAATTTACACAAAGTAAAAGGCATACCTTGTATCCTTAAATAACATGCAGAGGGGAATTCTCCTCTTGTTCTCAGATGGATATCTTTCCTCATCTTTCTCTTCCATGAAAAGCAAAAATTTGCAGAAGCCTTGCTCAAGCTAATGGTGTATATGGGAAGCACAGAATTCCACAGATGAAGCCCAAGAACCTGCAAATTTCATCATAGTATCGTACCATGTATAATTATAGATTGATGGCTTAAGAACTGAAGAACAAGAAAACCATTACGCAATGGTCCGACAAATGGAGAAGTTACAGAAACAAGTAGAATTTGAACAAGTTTAGTCACAGATATGGGAAACTCAAAACCCATAAAGCAGAACTATGTTACAAAATTGGTAAGTTACGTACTTCCATTAAAATATGGCACTAAACAGTAAACACCCACCAAAAATGGAAAGTCGTGGAACCACGAAATTACCCATGAAAGAAAAAGAAATTCAATTCAAATAAAATATTACAAAGAATTGCCACTCACATGCACAGGGAAACCCAGAGAAATTTCAAATTTGAGAGTTAATCTTGTACGCCTGTTAAAAATTGTCCAATGAGGCAAGATGTTCTATTCAACAAGCAGGGAAAAAAATCTTGACCACTTACTACGTGGCCATGTGGGGGTGGAGGCTCACTTATAGAGACTTTTATCAACTTTTAGAGTCTCAGATGCCCAATGAATTGGGTTCTCATTCCGCGATAGCTTTAACTTTGAAAATGGACTAAACACGGCAATATCACATCTTTCACAATCAATATGAGTGTTCATATTGGCTACCACCCACTAGTGAGAATAATGCATGTACTTTTGTAGAGCTTGTGGCAATGAGATGAATTCCACGAAAGAATATAGAAAATAGCAAGTGTTGGAATTATAGCAAATTTGTTCATCCTCGTTTTGTTCGCTCTCGCGAGGGTATAGTCATTACGTGGCTCATATCATGATCAGAACCGTTCATTTTGTCTAGATTCATTTATTAGAAGCTCATGGGAAAATTGAGTTCAATCAAATATCGGTGAGCTCTTGATGTAAAAGTTCAATTTTTTTAGCGAGAATTTTAAAGAAAAATAATAAAACTCTAGATGAAATAGTTACCTATATCTGATTGGGCTAAGTTTTTGTGTGACCTTCTAACAAGTGAATTTAGACATAATGAATGATTTCGATCATTGAATTAAGATACAGAATGAGCACGCCCTCGCCGAGGATGAACAAATTTGCTCTCTATTGTTGGAATAGCACGTGACCATGTTGAGAACCACTCATTACCTACTTTATACTAGTATTATGCTTTCCAGTTGGACCCGAATTCTATTAGTTCCAAACTATTCACCAAAGTCCTTGACAAACTATTCACCTAAACTCATCCTGAATAGAATAGGCATTTTCCGGTCACATTCTTCAACTAAACTCATCAAAGTCCTTGACAAACTATTCACCTGCCATAATAAGTTTTAATTTTACAAATTTTAACCACTAAATAATATATTTGGAAGGCAGGTATTGAATGAACTAGTCTTGCATTTCAAATCGAGACTCCAATCCTTTCCACCCCTTTGGATTGTGAGATTTCAATTTTCAAGAGAAAAGAAAGGGGATAGTGAGAAAGCCGATGCTTTCCTACGTTTAGATGGTCAGTTAGGTGGGAGAGGGTGGGAGAGTGGAATCCCTTCAAAGCCCTATACCGTTTCTCACCAATACTAACGCAATTCCATTCCGTGAGAAACGGATTGTCGGCGCACGTGCGACCCACCCCGTCATCGGATTGTCGTCATACTTACACGAGTTGTCTTCGTCTCATCGAGTCCAAGCCGAATTTGTGATCAAAACTAAGTTTTGAGGTCGCCGAAGATGAGAGAGGTCACCGGAATGGGAGGGAGAGAGAGTGATTTCTCTAAGTTGTTTGGATGAGAGGTGAGAAACCCCACGCCTTTGTTTTCTTTTCTTACTAGCAAGGGAAATGCCTCCCCTTTTTACTCTTCTCCTCTCACCAGCGAATGGGGCTGTTTCTGGAGGAAGAGTTAGAACAATACCCAGAGAATGATACTGGAGTGAGGCCCACTGAATGGAAGATTCTCCAGAGTCAAAGTCAAGTCCCAAATTGTGTGGGGAGTGACATTTGCGGTTGGTGTATCAATCCGACATCAGACTATTCAGCAACCACAGAAATTTGTTTAGAAAAATGAAAAGCTGAAGTGGTCTAGTGGAGAGGATTTTTTAATTTTTTTTGATAGTGAAGAGTGACTCGATGAACTTGACTAATCTCTCCGTCCCTGTTTCCTCCCATAGTATTTTTTTTCCTCATTTGCGTGAGGTGAGTTGAGCCCAAGGATAAATCATTGCAGGGCGTCGATGCCCTTCCCACAAGCGCTTTCCACACATTTGCGTGAGGTGAGATGGCTCTAAGGATAAATCACTATAAAGAGAAATCGACTCCGGTCTTGAGGTGATAAGCCTCACCGAGACCAGTCGAGTAAACATTGCGATAACCTCTGGGTTAGTGGAGAGGATTTTGTTAGAAAAGGAAAACGAAAATTTCTCTTTGGAAGTATTGTGGAGTGTAAATCGGAACACTTCTCCCTATTTTCTAACGATAAAGATACGGGTACAGAACAAAGGGGACAGAAAATGTACCGATCGCGTTCGGGGACTCACTTTTGGGTCTTGCACGAGTGATCCGAACTGTTCATTGCTCTTAAAATATTTTTCCGAGGGGCCCCACCAAATTTCAGCTCAATCGGACGGTTAGAAGTGGTTCAACCAAAGCCCCACCGTTTCAATCAAAATCTTTGTGATTGAAACGGTGGGGCTTTGGTTAAACCACTTCTAACCGTCCGATTGAGCTGAAATTTTGTGGGGCCCCTCGTAAAAATGTTCTAAGAATAATGAACGGTTCGGATCACTTGTGTGGGACTCAAAAGTGAGTCTCCGAACGCGATCGGTACGTTTTCTGTCCCCTTTGTTCGGTACCCGTAGAACTGTCCTTTTCCTAGATGGTTACTACAACCTTGACTACCCTTTACCCGGAAACTTCTCTCTTAGTACAAATTTGCCAAGTCTTTAATGGCCTGAGATCGCCTGCCCCTCTCCCTCGACAAGTGTCCGGCACACCAAAAAACCAAAGGACTGGCCGCACCCGATCCCCCCTATCTCCCCTGCTACCTCCAACAAATTCAAGTTCTCCTTTCTCCATTCTCCGACCACCAAACCGATCTGACTTTCTTTTTCTCTCTGTCTACCAACCCCCCTTTGAACCAATAAATTACCCAGAAAACTAGGACATCTACACAACAAAATTTCCTCTCTCTGAAAAACAACTCCTTGATTCGGATATCACATCGAAACTGAAAAACAAAAATCGAACCCCAATTAGTGAAGTACTTATTTGCTTATATTTCGAATTATTGAAGAAAAATTGGTGTTCAATCCTTGGAATTATTAAATTCGAACTCCTACTGTTGTATTTTTCTGGGTTTCTAAATCAAAGAGATACGAAAATGGTGTTGAGAAGGTTAAAAGTATGTAGTTGGTTAATAGATCGGCGAAGAGACTATCAATGCAGAACAAAGAGGGACAATTTGGGTTAGTAAGATTTGGGGATAAGTACGGTGGTTAGTTCGCCGGCGACAAAGGGAGAGCTTGAATTTGCTGGAGGTAGTAGGGGAGATAACAAGGGGGGATTGAGGTGTTCCACTAAGGGAGTTTTGTTTTAAAACTGTCTTGGTATTTGTGTTCACACCTTTTTATGTGATGTATTGTGAGAGGATTGTTAGGATTTACGCAACCCCACAACACCCCTACGGATCTTGGAAACAATGAATCACAAAACAGAAAATCAAGCAATCGTGCGTAATGGAAAAACGGAAAAGAAACGAGACACAGATATACGTGGAAAACCTCAACGCGAGAAAAACCACGGGAGCTATACCAGTCCACTATGGAATCGAAATCAAGAGTACAAGTCTTCTCGCAATCTCTCTGAGATCTGCGTTTTCTCTCCTCTCTCTGTTTTTCTCTGTAAACTGGTGACCCTAATTACACACTAACAACGAAATAATTAGGTCGGGCCTATGGCCGAAATTACACACCGAGATCCCTCAAATATCGTTTTCGCTACAGTCCGGAATACTCCTAAAGTCGCACTCTGGATTGCGGGACACTTGTGTCCCTGGGGGCTCTCGCCCCCATACACTCGGTACTGCTGAAGGTTGTCTGCACCCCAACAAGGATGACCTGTCTTGGTTTTTGAGAAAAACTAGTTATTGGAACACCGCCTAATTGTGTCCAGTCCTTTGGTTTTTTGGTGTGGCTTACACGTGCCGAGTGTTGAAAAGGAGGGCAGGGAGAGGGGGCAGGGGATCCCATCCCAGGCCATCTTTAATTAGCCAACTTTAATTATATAATGTTCACATTCATATCAATTTGGGTAAGAAGATGACTTTGTCTATCTATTTTTTATAAGGGTCCGTTTTTGGGAATGACATAATAAAGGTGTCTTTACTTCAATAAGGACATCAACTTTTTCCTTAATGCCAAAAGGACAAATCACCTACACATTCCAAAAATGCCTCCACTAGCCAATGAAAGTGTCTAAACTCCCAAACCTAATGAAAGTGCCTAAACTCCCAAATTTAATGAAAGTGCCTAAACCTAAACCACAGGGTACCCTATGAAAGTGCCTAAAACTCTAGAGTACCCTATGAAAGTGCCTAAACCATTAAAACCTAAGAATTGGAAAGTGCACCCTAAACCTAAACCCTAGGGTACCCTATGAAAGTGCCTAAAACACTAGGGTACCCTATGAAAGTGCCTAAACAACTAAAACCCAATAATTAGAAAGTGCACCCTAAGTGCCTAAAAATTAGGGTACCCTATGAAAGTGCCTAAACCACTAAAACCCTATAATTGGAAGGTGCACGCTAAGTGGCTAAACCCAAAATGTCTAAACCCATTATACCCTATCCCTAAAGAGCCTAAATCCCCTAAAATTGAACCCTAAAATCGAGGAGAGAGAGAATAATTTTGTCCCACCCATCAAATTGTCCCACACAGAGCGTCAGAGCCCATCAATTTGTCCCACACGGATGAGAGAGAGAGAGAGAGAGAGAGAGAGATGCATGTTAAAGTGACAGGTGGGGGGTCACACAGTGACCTGTCACTTTCAAAGCCAATTCACACGTAAATGATCAGCTTATTCCTTTGTCCCATTTCCCATTTCCCACGAGGATGAGAGAGAGAGAGAGAGAGAGAGAGAGAGAGAGAGAGAGAGGAGACTCTACTTTTTGAACTTCGGTTAGAGAGAGAGACGAAATGATCAGCTTTCCCTTTGTACGAAAAGTGACGGGCTAAGTTGGCTAACGCGCCTTTATTGTTTCATTAAGGGTATTTTTGTCTAATATTGTCCTTGAGCCCTCAAATATTTCCTATCAATGTATTGGAAACATTAAAATAAGTTAAGTTGGACTAAACACCATTTAAAGTCTCAAATTTGTCCTTTTGACCAATTTTCTGTTTTTATAATCAGGATTGTCAAAATGATTTTATGCGTAATAAAGCAGTGAACTAGCATTTTAAGGTCTATTTAATTAGAAAGAAAATTACATTAGAAAACTAAAATGAGATAAAGGGAAGTGGAAGAGAAGAAATTTAATTAGAAAGAAAATTACATTAGAAAACTAAAATTAGATAAAGGGAAGTGGAAGAGAAGAAATTGAAAATAAAATTTGTTTGTCTCTATACGTTTGATTAAAATGAAAAGTTTTATAAAATTCTTACAATAAAATCGTTTATAGATACTAACTCACCCTTTCAAGAAAATAAAATTATCTTGCGTTTTTAGATAGAAAGTAAAAACTATGTAGCCATGCTTAAATGAGTTGAACGAGAAAATTTACTTTCTAGCACTTTCTATTATTTTCATGCTAATCAAAACACCAGAAAAGTGTTTTTTTATTTTTTTTCCTTTCTTGCATTTTCTCTCGTTTTCACTCTAATCGAACGGATGCTTACCTACATCAATAAGCAATCTAAAAAAACTCCTCTATCTCAAAACTCAATAGCAAAACCTAATGTATGTGGGTATGAAGCTATTCATTTGTTATGTTCGCAAATATGATTAACTATTATGTTTATAGGGTGAACTTTTTCTTTTTTTTTCAATTTATAATAAAGAGGTAAAAAATGAAAAGAACTAACATAAACAAAATATACGGAAAATAGACCTTTCTACTTCCACACAAAAAATTATCAGGTCCGAAATACTATGATCTTGCTATAAATATGGGATAAGGAATTGTTTTGGTATAACACAGTTCATACAGCAATGCAAGCCGGCCAGCCGGCCAATTAAATTCTTCCTTTGATAATAATGACCTATTCTCCTTGTTAGTGAATTTTTTCAGCATTATTAAAAAAATTGGATTAAGCATTTTTTTTCAATGAGAATAATCAAGATATCATTATAAATATTGACCAATGTTAAAAAATAAGACTAAAAGATTGCCATTTCTGAATTATTTTCGTCTTTACTAAACTTAATTGAGGTTAAATCGGAGAAATGAGTACATGATTTTGGTATTTTGCCAATGGTCCAATATATGCCCCTCCAGACTTGAACTTTTTTCCTTTTCTAACATTTTTCCTTATTTAGCATTCTACCTACATTTATATGCTGTGACGTGCTAAGCATGGCTATATATTTTGACAAAGAAATGCAATTCATAATAATAATAATATATAGCGAAAATTTCTAGTCCGGTCCTCCCGGAAACAAGAAAAAGTGTTTTTTTTTTTCCAAATTGTTTTTGGAAAATCCGAGCCGTCCAATGTTTTCAGAATATATAGTTTTTGCGGAAAACTGCTTGGATCAAGCCCTTCCCGGTATTTTTTTTTTAAGATTTTCCGCGTGGACCCTTAAAAACACCTTCTGAACACATTAGACGGCTCGGATCGTCCAAAAAAAAATTGGATCATGGAGGTCCGGAAACGGGATTCCCGTTTTAGAAGCTAACCCATAATATATATATATATATATATATATATATATATATATATATATATATATAGAGAGAGAGAGAGAGAGAGAGAGAGAGAGAGAGAGAGAGAGAGAGAGAGAGATTAAAGCTAAGGCTAATACAACCTAAATCAAGTAAATTAAAGTACATAAAACTCAAAGGTCCCAGCACCTTAAAAAAAAAAAAAGTATTGATGCCTTGAGCACGCGAAAACCTTAGTGAGATAGAAAATAGTACTATAATTTATTCTCTCTTTTCATGTATAAAGATAAAAAGCAACAATCCACTAGCTATATAATGAAAAAGGCATCATGCTACATTGCATTGATGGGTTTTTGTTTGATTGTTTCTGGAAAATCAGGTATCCCATCTGCTTGTGCAAACTTCGATTAATATTAGGGTCCTGGAGTTAAAAAGTGGACAAACCTCTAACGGCTCCAACAGTGTTGATAGCTCATGAGAAATATTAAACCTAAGACCATATGGGAGAGTAAAACTCCTAAGTTTTGGGTCTTGACCACCAGACCAAGGTCTTTAATCACCAGACCAAGGTCTTTAATGTAACAACAAATTGCAATTGCGGCTAGTAGTGTCTAATATTGGTCCACGTCAGATTCCAAAATAGTTGGCAGGTTTGTTCTTTTACTATATGGTGGTGGAATCCACCTATTGTTTCACCATGCATGGCTGTGAGTTAGCACTTTGATCTTTCAAGCATGCTGTGCTGAACTTAGGGTGGCACCTTGCACCCAAGTTAATCAACGAGGACTAAGGCATGAGGGGGCATGCCTTGACAAGGTGATTTCATAGTGTTGGCCGGTGTCAACAATAGTCTCGTTATCAAGTATGCTAAGATGGTTGCACGTGAAGGCCCAAGAAATATTGTGGCATGGATGCATGAAGTTGCAGCTAACTTGTGGGACAAAACAATCAGAAATTCGGCTAAGGCATTAAGCTGGGGTGGAACACGAAATTGGCTAAGGCATGGATAAGAACGGGAAGTTATCGGCGGTTACATTATGCACATGTTGCTGGCAGCTTGGACAGGTGTCCCCAAGCAGAGCCGTCGGTTACCAGCAGTTATTTCCAGCAAAGCTGTGGACAGCAAGGCCAAGGCAGTTACGTTTTTATGTGCTGGCATCCTTTGGGTAAAGCCAGCACAGCCCTAGGCAGTTGGGGGGTGTCAACTACAGATCATGGTGCTTTCCATGATCCCATGTATGCTTTATTCCTGTTTTCCTGATAGTAAGCCTATTTAGGCATAGCATTTTCGAGTCTAAGGTAGAGGGATGTTCAGTCTAGTACTCTAATGTGTATTCCTTGTATTGTTGATGCAATAAAGGTTGGAACGGTTCCCATAAACACTGTGTGTTTGCTAGACGTTCAATTATACTTCGTGTGTGTGTGTGTGTGTGTGTGTGTGTGTGTAAACACTTGTTAGCTGAGACCAAGTTGCTGGGAACTTGGTGCCATCACAGGAAAAAATTCAGTGTTAGTTTTAACCTCGTGACAACTTGGTATCAGAGCTCCGGGTTGGAGCAATGGCGAATGCTGCGATGGACGCACTGCGGGAACGTGTAACACAGTTGGAAAAGCTTGTTGGTGCTGACGAATCTGATGAGGAAGTTACTTTGGTTGATCGTTTGGATGTCGTGTTGAGTTCGATTGAGTCTCATAAATTGACTCACAAATCACACATCACTCAAACCGAAAGCCAAGTTCACAAAGGTGATGGCAGATGTGACAAAACTCTCAGACGTTATGAAGGAAAGAGTTTCCAACTTGGAGTCGGATTTGTTTACTAGTAAAGAGGGCCTTCCTTGGTCGCTCAGACGGTTTCAAAAATCGTGTTAACATGAAAGTTCCCAAACCAAAAGCTTTCGGTGGTGCCCAAAATGCTAAGGAGTTGGAAAACTTCCTTTGGGACATGGAGTAGTATTTTCCTGCTGCTCGTGTACCAGAGGGAGAAAAGGTGACGATTACAGCGATGTATCTTACGGGAGATGCAAAACTCTGATGGAGAACTCGATTGGAGAATGAAGTTCGTCCAAAGATTGAGACGTGGGAGACGCTAAAAAAGGAACTAATTAAGGAGCAGTTCCTTCCTTGCAATTCTTCGTGGATTGCAAGGGAATCACTGAAACGATTAAAGCACACTGGTACGATGCGAGATTACGTGAAGGAATGTAGTTCTTTGATGTTGGATATCAAGAACATGTCGGGAGAAGATAAGTTGTTCAACTTTATGTCGGGTCTGGAGAATTGGGCTCAGTTGGAACTACAAAGGCTGGGAGTCAAGGACTTGCCATCAGTTGTTGCTGTTGTCGACGGTTCGACGGATTTCAAACTGACTAATAAATCCAACTCTTCTGAATCTAGCAGTTCAAAATCGAAAGATAAGAACAAGAAGAAGGATGAGAAGAAAACTAATTCGAAGAAGTGGGAAAAGGGTCAGAAATCCAAGTCCGTGGAGGATGACAAACGGCAAGACAAAAGGAATTTCAGCAAAGGTTGCTTTATTTGCCAAGGGCCCCATCGGGCTAGGGATTGCCCCAAACATGAAAAGCTTAATGCTATTTGCTTAGCTGAAGGGAAAGGAGGGGAACCTGACTCGAATAATCACGTTCGTGTCAACCCTTTGCAAGTGCTTAACGTGATTCATGCAGACAATGCCTCATCCTCGCAGCGATCAAGTTTGATGTACATTAAGTGCTACTTTGTAATACTGATGTGTTGGTTATGGTGGACACAAGCGCCACACACAATTTCGTTTTGAGAAGGGTTAGCGCAGTCGCTTGGATTTAAAGTTATTGAAAGTTCAAGTAGAATCAAGATGGTGAATTCCAGTGCATAATTTGTTCATGGAACAACGAGTAATATATCTTTGAAGGTTGGCAACTGGAATGGGCGGGTCGACTTGATGGTGTATCCGCTTGATGACTTTGAACTCATATTAGGGAATGAGTTCTTCTTGGCTGCGAAAGTGGTTGTGATGTCACATCTCAGTGCAATTTTTATTGCTGATGAGAAACAACCCTATTTTATGCCACAACACTCAAAGGATAAGCAGATCAGAGAAGGTACAGGTGGTTGGCTATCAACAATTCAAGTACAGAAAGTGCTAAATAAGGGGGAAACAACTTATCTTGCTACACTGGTTGAGATTAAGCCACATGTGCAAGTTGAAGTTCCAGACGAAGTGGCTTGGTTGTTGAATGAGTTTTCAAATGTGATGCCTCCTGAATTGCCAAAGTCCCTCCCTCATAGGCGTGCTACAGATCATAAGATTGAGTTGGTACCAGGTGCTAAGCCTCCGACAAAAGCCCTTTATCGAATGTCCCCTTTGGAACTTGATGAATTGAGGAAGCAATTGACGGAATTGTTTGATGCTGGATTGGTGCAGCCCTCTAAAGCTCTTTATGGTGCCCCAGTATTGTTTCAAAAGAAGCTTGATGGGTCTTTGCGAATGTGTGTGGACTATCAGGCGTTGAACAAACTTACTGTGAATAACATGTATCCAGTCCTATGGGTAACTGATCTCTTTGATCGGCTTTGCAAAGCTTCCTACTTCACAAAGTTGGATCTCCGCTCGGGCTACTGGCAAGTCCGAGTTGCGGAGGGCGATGAGGCAAATACCATGTGCGTTCCTCAGTATGGTTCATTTGAGTTTCTAGTTATGCCTTTTGGTCTTACGAATGCCCCTGCTACATTTTGGAATTTGATGAATGATGTCCTTTATGACTATGTTGATCGATTTGTAGTAGTGTACTTGGATGACATTGTCATTTGTTAGAAATAATTGATTTTGATTATATTTTATGACAAAATTGATTTCTTAAAATCTTTGATATTTTTAATCGATAAAATCTTCTACTTGGAAAAATTAGCTCTTAAATGCTTCGGGACAAATATCAGTTAGCCCTCGTGTAAAACTCGCAATATTGTCTTTTAAAATACTTGTGTCCAGCTCCAAGTTATGTCAATTACATTGCTAGCTCTTGGAACATATGTACAATAGAGGTACTGGTTGTACCGAATCATTGTCATTATGATTGAAACTTCCCAGCCAAACTTTCTTTCTACGTGGGTCTTTTAAAATCATTTTTCCAGTTGACAAAGTGTCCATCCTATATAAAGGTGTTGGACCCCCAATGTCTTATAAGACCACGTGGTCTCTTCCAAATTTCCAGCAACAAATCTCTAGTGTATATTGGGCGGATGTCATAGCTATGGATAATTCTTGTAGTATTGCTTTTGTTTTTGTTTTTTTAACGCACTAATTTTTTAACGTAATGTATATATGTGTTTGTGTACATACTGATTTAGCTATGGTTGGAAGTCACATTTTTCTAGCTTAGAGTTGTATAATTATTTTGGACATGGACACAGTGATCAGTATTAGTTCTGTTTCTGATTCATGCCTCTGGTTGAGAATTTTGATTCTATTTTGCATATTTCGGTAGTCAGTACCTCTGATATGTTTTTGGTTTTGTTTCTGCTGAATCATGGTGAATGGGCAAGAGTTGGATAATAGTTTCTTATTTCCTATCTGACTTGACACAAGTTGCTTCTGTTTGTATTCTTTCTATTTCTGTTTCTAATAAGTTTGTATCCCAGATAAAAGGACACTCCGAGCTGGGAACTAGATATAAATGCTTAGTTCACCTTGTTTTGAGGTAAAATCGTCCCATTGACGTTTTTTTCTTTCCAAAAAATACACACCGTGCCCTGAAGTATGTAGACTCATTGGGAACCACGGAACGTCCAAACAAGGTCCATTGAGAGGTTCTGAATTAGGAATCGGGACACGACGAGCTAGGAACTAGACTTTAATGCTTAATTCATCTCATTTTGAGGGGGAAAATCGTCCTATCATCAACCCTATTTTTTTTGGCACAAACGGACACGTACCTAGCCCTCAAGTATTTATACTTGCGAGAGAAGACGGAACTTCAAAGCTTGGTCTGATTTAGAGGTTATGCATTAGGACACACTGGCCTAGCAAATAGTCTTAAGCTTTAGCTTTATCTTGGTCTCGGATTGTGCAATCCTCCTATCGACACATCCGTTTCTCGCCAAAATAGGAACACTCCGAACCTTTGAGTACTGGACTTGTTGGAAAATGGAACTTCAAAACAAGGTCCGGTTGAGAGGTTACGCATTCGTACGGCCTAGGGTGCATTGGATGAGCATCTTTTCAGTTCTTATCCGAGGTAAGAAAGCTGTACAACTTTTAGTGTGATTTTAGCAAATAGTCTGATTGTATTTCTCCTTCTATTGCTTAAACTGTTTTGTTGGCTTTGTGTGCTGTATAATAAATGTAGATCAAGTGTGAGATTCACTTTCTATATAAGAATATGAAGTATATTGTGTCACAGAATCTGTAACAAATAGTGGCGACTGGTGGTATGCTCTCATAGGTTAGAGGCCCTAGAGTAACAACTGCTAGATGGATAAAGGCCCACACCTGATTATATATAGCATGTGCATGGTGGGGTGGCCCTTAATACTTTGTTATGAAAGCGTAGGGGCCCCTAGATTGTAGCTTGGGGATCATCGCAAGATGGTTACAAGTCCACACAAGTTTCAGACGGTAAAGGTCCCGATAGTGTCCATTTATCGTCAGAAGAAAGCTTGGATATTATTTTTCAACTTGAACATTGGTTGACTATACTCTTTATATATATTATAATCTTGGTAAAGGAGCGTTAGCGCTTTAGTTTGATTGCTCGTTTGCGCCTCCCAACCCCTATTATATTAGTTTAGTCTCCATAGTGTTATTTTTTACCTATGAAGCACGGGTACTCCAAAAATGTCGCCGAACGAGTACTGGGTACTGGTACGGGTGGCTATGGAAAAATACGTATCGGGTACGGCAAACACGTATGGGGTACGTTTGGGTATGTTGGGTACGGCAGGGTACTTGGTGGGTACGGGAATGGGTACGAATCTGGGTACGTTTGGGTAAAATTGAATTTTTTCTTAAAATTCAAGGGTTCCAATGAAAGAATTTAAAAGAGTGGACTTCAGGTGTAATTTCCTTATTCCTTAAAACAAAAAAACACGTTCTAGGTTACCACTTACCGTGAGATAGCTTCAGCTTCCACTGGCGACTTCCGACGGGTGATTCTCCGGTATCTCTCTCTCTCTCTCTCTCTCTCTCTCGTAACTTTACCCTTCCTGAAACCCTAATTGCTTCGACTAATCTGGTTTGTGTTCTTCAACCTCTGGCTCTAATCGTCAGCAACTCATTGTCTCATCCTCTGCTCTCTTGTCTTCATTAGTCGTCTCTCTCTCTCTCTCCATCGACTGGCAGTGGCAGTGCTCACCAACTGAGAGTAGTATAGACATGTTTATGTTGGCACTTGGCAAGACTGTGTATTTTAGACTGTTATCACTTTTAAATGATGGTTGCTTCACTTTTAAATTTTTTGCCTTTTAAGTAGATATGCACTAAAACTCTAAAACGACATTGCATTGCTTTGATCTAGGCACGTATGAACTCTTAACTTTTATTTATGCTGCTTTTTGTTGGTAAATGGGTTTATTATTTAGTTTATGCAATGGAACATAGTAAAATAGGAAAAATAAAATAAATTTTTTACTGCCGTATCTAACCGTACCCGTACCCTACTTTCTTAGGTTTTTGCCGTGTCGCGTACCCGTACCGCTACCCGTGCTTCATAGTTTTTTTTACTATGCCTAATTTTGGTAGATTTTTAGTTGCTGGGTTGTTTGAATTGATTTCTTCAGTGGGTTAGTTATTGACTGCGAATCTTACAACTTTCAACTTCTATTTTCTATTCATAGGAGTTGGATGGTTAGTCAGACGATACTTCGTATACCAGTTTAAGTTGGGGAGCCGCATGTTTTATTGTATAGTTAGACATTTTCTTTCTGGTATAGATTTAGGTTGTCAGATTGAATCCTGATTTTTTCCCTTTCTAATAATTAAACTTCCTTAATATTCGGAGTGCATTGGAAGTAGTATGGACAGGTTTAGCCTTTGTTGTGTCATTGATTGTCTAAATGGAAGGGCCGTTGTATCGATATGGGTGATGGTTTTTGTGATAAAAAAACAACAGAGGTTATCACTTTGTTCACTTCACATTTCTAAAAAATTTCCCAAAAAGATTCTCTCTTCATCTCTCATCTCTCCAATCATTAATTACATTTCTCTCTCTACGTATGTTTTTGTTTTATCATTAGGTCTACTTTAAAAAGACATTCATTGAAGAGATGAACAAAATATCTCATTCCATTGCCTTTCCATTGGAGGGAGTCAGTGAAAATGTGAATATTGTGAAGCGAGACCATCAGAATTTTAAGGCCTTAATTATAAGGTCTTTGAAGGGTATCCAATCTTTGAATAAGCAACTTAAAGCAAGGGCGAATTGGGAAAAGTATTCCATTGATTTGAACTCAACTACATATACCCTAAAAATTTTGGAATCCCCATGAAGGATCAAGAGGCATATGAAATTTGGAGGACCAGAGCCTTGTAAGGAGGGGAAGATGTAATTTTCCTTATCAAACTCAATCATAATTGCAGTTAGAGTGTGATTACTTTACTTCTAAGTTGGTGCATAGTATGTAATTTTATGATTTAGAAGGTTATCTAATTAGGAAACTTATAAGATGGATTATTTTTAGTATTTTAAGACTTCGCAATTAAATTTTTGGGAGGGAGTATTTTCGTAAAAAAGGAAGTCTAGTTAAATCGATCTTCAAAATTAGAGTCGTCTAATGTGACGTGAGAAATGCGGCATGTAGGCCACATGTCTTGCATGTATGATTTGAGGATGACGACATTGACGAGTGTAATTTAATATAGGAAGAGTAGCTTACAAGGTATCACATAACTAGAAACATTCATGAATTAAAATGCACATGCCCTACCCAGAAGACTATAATGACGAGTCTCTTTTGATGTGTCAAAGAGAATGGTGTGGCTTGCTTGCATTAGAGTCTCATCTTTTTCGAGTGAGAAATCACAACAATTGTTTCGTTCGTCCAAAAAATGGTAGGCCGTGAGGAAGATTGGTACATAACACCTATCTCTTCAACCTTCTCTCACCCTAACAAGAATCCCCTTCATGCAGATACGTATACATTCAGTTTCGCATAAATAGTAGGAGACATGTAGTCTTTCTCTTCGTCCCAACAGTTCTAATTATGTGCAGAAGGAAATAGAGAGGAGAAAAAGGAAGGAGATCAGTAGACATTGAGGAAGAGCTAAGGAGACTAGAGATAATTGGGCGTGCTCTGAGACTTGGAGTCAGTGTTCTAAATGGCGATAGGCACACCGAGACTACATGGTCCCCTGGAGCCTAAGGTGTGGGGCGAGGCACTCGCCTCTTGACAGCGAGGCACAATCTATTAGGACAAGTAGAATTCTAATAAAGGCAAAACTTTCCACACAAACAAACACTTGTAGAACTTTCAAATGTCATAAAACATAACATTTCAATGGTTAAACCACCGAACACTAAACAAAACATAAAGAAGAAGAAGAAGACAGCAGATCCAAAAAAAAAAAAAAAAGCAGAGTAGGTTGCTGCTTCATTAAGGAAGGTTCCTGCTTCGTTAAAAAAAAAAAACAAAAGAAGAAGAAGTAGTCTAGAGAGAGCTTTCGGCATTTAACCCTCAGATGAAGGTTTAGGATGCATTTTGAGCAAAAAATAGCAAGAATACAAGAACTCCTCGCCTTTGTGTGTTGTGCCGTTGGCCTAGGCCTCAGCGCCTAATCTACGCCTATGGGTTCTGCGCTTTGCCAAGACTCCACGAAGCCCAACCCTTGCGCCTCACCTTACCTCAGCGCCTAAGCGCACGAGGCACACACCTTTTAAAACACTACTTGGAGGTATTAGGTACAACCCTACAAATCATATCATGATTATATGCAAGTTTCTCATTCGGTTGTGTGATAGGAATCTATTCTAATGATATGACATATTGTTTGCCAAAGATCAAACCATCTTTTCAGGGAACTCATTGAATGTTTTGCAAATGAATTATTAAAAACGATAGGTTCTATGAAGCACTGACACTTTTAAAGGTCGCCGTGTCCTCGTATGGGACATGGGGACACTCGGGGGATAGGGATTGGGCGCGCCACATGGCGTGTCCCTTAAATTAAATTATTTTCTGGAGGGGAAACGACATGGACACGCGTCCCATATATACACTCTTTGACTCTCAAGATCTCACTCTCTCCCTCCATCTCTCGCTGTATATACACACATAACATACATACACATACATTCATACATACACATACATACATATATATATACGCATATACACACACACACACATAACATACATACATACATATGTATGTTAGATGTATATATCTCCATAGCTGTGTGTGTGCATATCTTACATGTATATAAATGCGTATATAACAGTGTAAACATCTTACATATCAAAAGAAAAGTGTATATATCTATGTATATAAACTGTCACTGCATGCATGTATAATATATTTTTAGGGGGCGGTTGATGCAAACCAAATTAAAGGATAGATTTAATTAAGAGATAGAGGATCCCAAATGGGATACAAGGAGCAAAAACTCTCAATATTCTTTAATCAATATATCAAAAACTACCAAATGAAAGACTCACACACCTATTTATAGACCCACTAACACTAAGGACACAAAATAACACTATTACCCCAAAAGTTACTGCATCAGACTCCCTCTAAAGAAAACAACTTGTCCTCAAGTTGGACTACAAGACACCAAATAAAGACAACATAAAGTTTTTATTGTGCAGCTTCAAAGTAGACATGTTGCTGTGTTCCTTGATCAATGCGTCACCCTCAACACAACCAATCTTCAATATGAGTTTCTTTTTGTATACATCCACCGCGTCCATACTTATGTGCCAAGAAGCCACCCATTTGCCATGTCTCTTGTGTAGAATCACATCATAAAAATAGGCCATCACACTTGTATCCATCGCACGACTCCAAGAACCATCTAACATGATGTGCAAAAAGTCCAAATTCACTTCATAGCCAAGGCTTGCTCGAGTGAAAACTATGCCCAAAGGATCTTCAAGCACCAAGTAGTCTACACCCTCTTTTGGCAACTTTGGAACTTGTCCGGGTACCACGACATCACAAACTTGAACATCTTGCACCAAAGACAATTCAAGAGGCATCTCATGGAAGCGACTATCAAGCTTTAACTCTACGAAATCCTCTAAAACAAGCGAGACATCAAAAGTAACCTCTTTCGGGTTTGATAACACACCAACTCCTTTCTCTTCTTCTTGTGCTTCCTTGCCTTGCTATAGGGAAGTTTTCTTTGATCATATCAACAAATCTCTCCTCTTTATCGCCAACTCTAAACTCTTCATCATAAGTAGGAACATCTTCAAATTCTCCACTAGTCTCAAAGATGGAATCATCTTCAAACTCTTCATGTGGGCACTCATCAAATTTAGGAAGAACATCATCATCAATATCCTTATACTCGCAAGGATACTCATCATACACGAGAATTCCTTCTAAATCACCTCCAAAGCCTTCATTTGGAGACTCATCAAAGATTGACAAGTCTTCAAACTCCCTTTCAACCCCAAATATAACATCATCTTTAAGAACTCATTCAAGTTCTTCACTTGGATTTTCATCAAAGATAGGAAATCCATTGAAATGACCGAGTTCTTGCACCTCTTCAAACACATCCGGAGTGAGGTTCATCTCCCCCTCAAACTTGTCCGGATTGACGGGTCCATAAGATTCTTCAAGGCCATCACCAATGTTCTCCTCCTTGTAGTTTATACTAAACTTAGCTTGACTATGAGAATCATAAATACCTTTGTGAGGTAGTAAACGATGCACCTTCTTAATCAAGGTAGCAAGTCGTCTTTTCAACAACAATAATTGCACCTTATCATTCAAGGTAGCAATTTGTATACTCAACTCTTCAATCTCATTCCTAAAATGATTTTGGTTGCCAAAGTTATCAATTTCATCTCCATTATTCACCATGAACGCTCTACCTCTACCTCCTCTTATACCTTTACCTCTATAAGCCATAAGAACACCCACAATCAATTCCACAATAAATTCAACCTTAATCAAGCAAAACCCAATCAATTGGGACCCCAAACTACGACAAAATCAATTCCAAACAAGCAAATCAACCCAAAAGAAGCTGCACCCAGTACAATCAGTCGCATAACCCAATCTACTCAGCAATTTTACACCCAAACTCAGTCAACTCGTCACAAGAACTCAATAACTCAATACCCAACAACCTCAAATCACAAGGAAACCACAGAAAATCAACAGTAATCACAGCAAATCGAAACAAATGAGACAACCCAGCTGGAATCTAACCTGAATTCACTGATTCGAGTGCTAAAACAGTGATTCGAGTAGAATAGTTGGCTGTGAACAGTGTTTCGAGTGCTGAAAATGGGTTTTCAAGTGTTGATAATGGTCGAACTACCTGATTTGAGTGAAATCGAAGGCTAATCAAGCCTTAAACTAGTGATTCGAGCCTTACCCATGCGATTCGAGTACAGTTTAGAGTGTTTCAAGCATTGACTTCCTACTTCGCAGGCCTAGGTCACTGTATTGAGCTTCGAAATGGCTGGTTTGACTTCGAAATGAGTTGGGTTATGGTCGAACACCATAAACGAGGGCAGATCTGGCCAGTTCGAGGGTCATGAAGCTTGTATTTAGGGATTTGAAGTCTGGGTCATGTTCGAAATAGTAAAATCAGCCACGAAAGTGGTCGTTTTGTGGATTCTAAGGGTTGAAATCAAGGTTTAAGCCCTTGGGTTGAGTAGATCTGTGGATTTGGAGTGGTTTGGGAGCTCCAGCGAGGTTCCAGTGAGATTCCGGCGCCGTTTTCCGGCGAGGTCTAGGTTTCCGGCGCCGTGAAGGGTCAGGATCGAGCTAAGAGCTCTGATACCAAATGATGCAAACCAAATCAAAGGATAGATTTAATTAAGAGATAGAGGATCCCAAATGGGATACAAGGAGCAAAAGCTCTCAATATTCTTTAATCAATATATCAAAAACTACCAAATGAAAGACTCACACACCTATTTATAGACCCACTAACACTAAGGACACAAAATAGCACTATTACCCCAAAAGTTACTGCATCAGTGGTTCCAGTGACGCAACACTTAACATTTGACATGATTTTTTCCCCAGGTGTCAAGCTAGTGTTCCGAACTGTTCATCTTGTTTAAATGAGTAAAATAGGAGGCCCTACAAGAAGTCAGCTCAATCAGATGTCAGAAAGTGCTTGATCCAAACAATTTTGCAGAAACTGTGACAGGAATTGGTATTTTCAATATTGTTTGGATGCACTTACCGATACCCAATTTAACTAAATTTTTCCAGGACCTCCTATTTTACTAATTTAAGAAAGATCAATGGTTCGAAACATCACAATGGGATCCGGAAGGGCCCCCATATTTATATACATAGTTACTTATTTACTTATTTGTTTTTGCCGTGTCCCCTGCCGTGTCTATTTTTAGAATTCCCATGTCCGTATCCATGTTTGTGTCGGTGTCCATGCTACATAGCTTGCAAGCCTTGGAAAGATATCGTCAAAACCAGTTTCTCCCACCCATTCCCCTTATGAAGGGTATAAAAATGTTGATCCTGTAGCTTTTACCTGGGGATAGTGGTGTTTACCTTGGGAGCTATTCTAGATGAAACCATTATCATTGAACTTGCATGGGAAAGACTAAAAGTTTATCTTCCAATAATTTTTAAATTTGGTAATGTTATGTAACAAATGATTGTTTTACCTGCATTGCGACTTCTCTGTGGCTATTAATGAATTTTCATAGTCAAGTATAAAATCAGATTCATGTTCTTTGCCTTTGCCTTTGCCCTTGCCCAAATATCGTATGAATGTGCAAATTGGTTTTCAAATCCCCATTTATAGGGCTGGCCCTAGTGGGTTTTTTTTTTTTTTTGGTGGGTCTGAAAAGATTTAGCCTAAGCTCAGCCCACGGACTGAGCTCAATCGGCAGGCTGGCAGGCCAGGCTTCTTTCAGCTAGACGGGCTTCTTCATTGAAGGCTTTTCTTTTTCTTCTTGACACAAAAGGGGCCCAAGGCCCAAACTCATTTTACGTGGGACTGTGGCTTGACTGGCTTCAATAAGGAAGATGTTTGGACAATCTCTTTTCATATCTCTGTTTGAAAAAACTGTCAAGTTTCAAGTGCCAAGGGAGATATTTATAAACAATCTTCATAAATGGCATAAAAATCTAAGGGAAGTACTTTTTTTATTGAAACACAGAAAAGTAATATTTTTACTACTAAAATATATATTTTCATAAATCCTCTCCACTAATCGCTCCTTGATTAGAGTTTAGGGGAGATTTTACCTCATACTACATGGGCTATGCGCGGGCTTGGAGATAGCTAACGGGCCAACCTAGTACACGGGTTGGTTGGTGGGCTCTGGCTACAACCCCCAGGCCTAACCCAGCCTGTAAACACTTCGAGCTGGGCTAGCCCACCCAAATAATGGCCTGGGTCAGGCTAAAGCTCGTGGGGTGGGCAGGCTTCGGGCAGTTCACTGGCTGGCAGGTTGGATGAGGACCCTTATGCATGGTTATGAGACCAAGGTAGTTGTGCACATGAGAGGTCTGCGTTAGTTGATATGCATGTGTAACCTTGTGGACCTTTTGAATTTGGTAATTAATACTTGTATGGTTGGAAACAAAATGGTTTCTAGATTTTTAAGTTACAGGGAAGACACTCATAACAGCGCAAATCTATAGCCCTAGGTCATGTAGCCTGAGGGATTTGGGAGAGGGATTGTCAGTGTTTTTCATTCTTCCATAACCGTTGCTTTCGTTGACTAACGGATTCGGGATGGTCAGTGTTTTTCATTCTTCCATCAGTTTTTGAATCACATTGGACTGAAAGTGGTAATTATGACGTCACAGTTTAACCGGAGTTGACCCTTGTTTGAAGCAGTCAAATTATGCTGCCCTTAGTGGTCAGGTCCTTTTTCCCATTCGCTCAAATTTCAGGTTTTCAAAGCTACTTTCTTTTAGTTGGAATTCTGCTGCCCTTAGTGGTGATACACCAGCAACGATTAGTCGCCGACTTGAGCCCGACTAAGTCGGCCGGCGACTAAATCAATCGACTAGGCCCTAGTCGACTCGGAGAGCCCCCGACCCCGACTAGTCGCCGACTAGTCCTGACTTTTAGAACACTGCTATTGAACTGTCATTTTAACTGTTGTATTCTTCTTTTCTCAAACAAGTTCTTGACATGAAGAAAACGACGAGGTTGGTGTACTGTCCAGAAAAATTGGTCTCATAGTGTTTTGATGACCTTATGTGAACCTTACGAACCCATTTCCAGTGCAATTGACCAAAAATAAAAAATAAAAAATAGTCCTGCTTTTGGTTATATCAGCTGTCATGTATTTATGGGTTTCTTTGTAAAGTTTTATGTTTAGGTAATCTAGTGTATCCTTTTTTCATTCAGTATGTTGGACCACTCCAACCTACCTAGTTGATAAGTAGCAGTTCTTGACCATTTTTCTTACGCTTTCAGTTCGTGACCGTCTTGACAATTTTTCTTATGCTTTCAGTTCACGACCGTCGAATTTAATCTGTTTAAGTTTGAGACTGTCTGAATCAACTGTTTAAAAAGTTATTAGGGTTCTACAGTGGAACGTCTTTGAAGGAATAACATTCTTTGCATCTGTATGATCAGAATATCTGTACTTGCTCATTTTAGATTAGTAAATGTTTTGGTTTGAAGTTAATGGAACTTCTAGCATTTATCCTGGTTATCCTTTAATCAGTTGTCCTGTTTTCAAAGTACTACTCAACAAAACTGCAAGCGGGATTATATTTGGAATATATTTCCATAATAACAGTGCCCTTAGAGTTTCGTTGTTTGTCTTGACTGTCTGAATTAATTTTTTCGGGGGCTTGACTGACTGTGATTGGACAAATGATCTTTTTATATCCCTCAGTGAATACGGTCTTTAAATCTCATGTGGTAAAAGTATATATAAGCGTCAAATTTGAACTTTTTTATAACCAACTTGCCATGCATTACACACACAAATACATAAGCGAAAGTTTGACTGCTAAAGGTCTAACAAAGGTTTCATTTATAATTTGTAGAATCTCATCTTCAGTGACTCCTAAAAGAGTTTATAGATATTTCTGAATATTGAGCTCTAGTATTTGCAAACCATGAATGTGGGAGGGAGTGTCGTTGCTGAGCAATTGAAGCCAGCCGTCACTTTGACAGGAACTCTCATCAACTGATATCAACAGCACAGGTGCTCATTATATGATACCTGTTGCTACTATTGAACTGTCATTTTAACTGTTGTATTCTTCTTTTCTCAAACAAGTTCTTGACATGAAGAAAACGACGAGGTTGGTGTACTGTCCAGAAAAATTGGTCTCATAGTGTTTTGATGACCTTATGTGAACCTTACGAACCCATTTCCAGTGCAATTGACCAAAAATAAAAAATAAAAAATAGTCCTGCTTTTGGTTATATCAGCTGTCATGTATTTATGGGTTTCTTTGTAAAGTTTTATGTTTAGGTAATCTAGTGTATCCTTTTTTCATTCAGTATGTTGGACCACTCCAACCTACCTAGTTGATAAGTAGCAGTTCTTGACCATTTTTCTTACGCTTTCAGTTCGTGACCGTCTTGACCATTTTTCTTATGCTTTCAGTTCACGACCGTCGAATTTAATCTGTTTAAGTTTGAGACTGTCTGAATCAACTGTTTAAGAAGTTATTAGGGTTCTACAGTGGAACGTCTTTGAAGGAATAACATTCTTTGCATCTGTATGATCAGCATATCTGTACTTGCTCATTTTAGATTAGTAAATGTTTTGGTTTGAAGTTAATGGAGCTTCTAGCATTTATCCTGGTTATCCTTTAATCAGTTGTCCTGTTGTTTTCAAAGTACTACTCAACAAAACTGCAAGCGGGATTATATTTGGAATATATTTCCTTAATAACAGTGCCCTTAGAGTTTCGTTGTTTCTCTTGACTGCCTGAATTAATTTTTTCGGGGGCTTGACTGACTGTGATTGGACAAATGATCTTTTTATATCCCTCAGTGAATACGGTCTTTAAATCTCATGTGGTAAAAGTATATATAAGCGTCAAATTTGAACTTTTTTATAACCAACTTGCCATGCATTACACACACAAATACATAAGCGAAAGTTTGACTGCTAAAGGTCTAACAAAGGTTTCATTTATAATTTGTAGAATCTCATCTTCAGTGACTCCTAAAAGAGTTTATAGATATTTCTGAATATTGAGCTCTAGTATTTGCAAACCATGAATGTGGGAGGGAGTGTCGTTGCTGAGCAATTGAAGCCAGCCGTCACTTTGACAGGAACTGCCAAGGATGGGAGCGGTGGGCCTCCTATTGGTGTGGTGGATATAGGTGAAAGCGAAAGGTCCTACCTCTGTCGGGTCTCACTGCCAGGTCTCAAGAACAATGAGAGTAAGTTTCATATATTCTCCAACATTTCTAAGAATTGAACATCTGTTTTGTCATCCCAAAACTCCGAATACTAAATGTTTATAATTTTCCTACCTGTCCAGCAGGTTATGTTAATTTAATCTTCGGAAACTATCAAAATCATTTTTCATATTCGAAGTTTTTTTTTTTTTTTTGTAAGTTCAGGTGGTTTAGTTGACTCTACTAAGTTACATGTGGCGGCACTGATACAGAGCACTACGCGACCATTTGTGCTTAGCACTACGTCATGTTTTGTGTTCATGACCATTTGTGAATCACTACTTGAATCATAAAAAACATCGGAACAAGTAGTATAGTTAAGCTTTATCTGGAAATGGTTTTCAGAAAATGCGTGCCCATGATGGCTAATCTCCTAACTAAAGCCAACTAAACATCGGGCCTTGCTTCGTTAAATTATTTTTTGTTCCATTCTGCTTTGTTATGGACTACGAATGTTTATTTTTGTCATGGCAGGTAATATTAATTGTGAAATCGAGAGGGATGGAAAAGTACATGTATATGGAGTTGTGACGGGTGGAGTTTTGAAAGATCCGTGGACTACGTATGATATGAAAGTGCAGGAACTATGTCCGTCTGGACGGTTCTCCATTTCCTTCAATTTGCCGGGACCTGTCGACCCCAGACTCGCTTCCCCCAATTTCAGGTCCGATGGCATCCTTGAAATCGTCCTATCTAAGCCAGTGTCTCCCCCGGTTTGATCATCGTTTGATGTTTTTCATTTCTTTACCGTATTGTTGCATTTTCCTGTAAGGCTGCTTGAAACGGGCTCTGAAACTTTGGATAATTTTTGGTCTCTTGTCCTTGTCTTTAGAGAACATTGATCTTGGGTCTCTCTTGTCCTTGTCTTTAGAGAACATTGATCTAGTAGGCATTGTAGTGCGCTGTTAGTTATTACTCTTCATTCACCTTTTAGAATATTTGCAGATCATCTTAGTTTTGAACCACATACTGGAAGGACGGACCTTTTTAGAATATTTGCGTGGCTCATCGATCTTTTGCATCACCTGAGGGGGAGAGAGAGAGAGAGAAGTGGGCAAAATCTCTCTCTCTCCCCCCCGGGTGAAAATAGAAAGATTACGTACCTTGAGCACGCTTTTGTCTTCAATTCGTTTGTGCGATATCAGTGTTTCAAACCCTAAATAGCTTAGTCTCTGTACTTGATTAGGCTATTTTTGTGAAACACAGCCGGTCGGGAGCTCTAGTGTTCCCTAAAAAACACGTGCACAGGCACTCACGCACTCACTCTCGCTCCTCCCGTGATTTTCCAGCGAAGGTGATGCGATGGGCGTTTGGAGATTTCGTAACAAGGAGATAAATGCACATGGACCAAATCACAAGGGTTAAATGAATTTTTCCCAAAGATTTTGTGAGTTGGGTTTGTTTTGTAGGTTTTTTCCCCCTAGAGTATGAAAATCCTAAGGGTGTGCAAAAAATCTACCAACCAGCTAAGCTGAAAACCTGCTCTAACCCGGAAAGAAAATCATGCGTTCAAGTCTTGAGCGGGTTGCGACGTTGCGTTGGACAGGTAAAACTCAAATTTTAAGCAGATTGATTTGGGTACAGGTAAAATTTTTCTAACTTGTTTTTAACCCGACCCAACATACTATATCTACATACATAATACATTGAATAATGCTCTCTCCGTCCCTTTTGAAGTGATTCACTTGGAAAACGTGTATTTTTGTGGACGTTTAAAAATGTACTTTCGTAGAATGTTTTTAAATTTTTTTGGCACCAAATTGGTATAAAACAAATTAAAAAGTTATATAGAGAAATATGTTTTTTGGGGGTTTGAAATTGCACATATTCTCATATGGATCAATTAAAATGTGACGGAGGGAATAGTCTAGAGGATATTACCATACCAATGTTAAGGTGTCATAAGGAGAAATCAAAACCCCCTCTTCCGTTCAATTGAAAATGTGGTAAAAAACAGTATCAAAAAATTGCTCAACCAGGTTTTTTCAACCCACTGAACATACCTAACCCGTTGAGTCGAAACCGCGAAAAAAAAAATAAATCAACCAAACCCGATGTGTTTTAAAGGTCGATGGATTAGCGGCAGGTTAAAAAATTGTTAATCCGCCAAACACGAGTTAGTTAAAAAATACACTTTAGTTCGACCAACCCGACCCACGTACACTCCTAGTCTAACTCAATTGTGAGTAGTTATTTTCACTCAGTTTGTGATTGAAGAAATTGTTTTCGTCAATTTATTGGCATCTCTTTCTCTCTCTCTCTCTCTCTCTCTCTCTCTCTCTCTCTCTCTCTCTCTCTTTCTTTTTGTTGTACAATGTACGCAATGATCGGCCACCATATCGTTATCTAAGATAACAACATCCGCACACATTGGTTAGTTATTGCATGTTAAGAATCTAAAGTAGGAATGATTTATATAAGCACTCACTTCATCTATTATTCAAATGAATGTGGTCACCTATTTGTCTTCTTCTGTTTCTCTAATTCATGAGTCATTTTCCAACCTTGCTTTCTATTCACTTTTTAAACACTGTTCTTCATTACCAGCCATGCTTTTTTTCTTTTTTGATTTGTATAACCCAGTATCTGGACTAATTTATGTGCACATGTAACTTATAAAATTAACGGCCGGACAAATCTCTGGTGACTCTAAATTTTTTTTTGTGGTGTCGGTGAGAGTCGATCATCCGAATTCGAAATTGTTTTGTTCAGGGTAGGCTGTTGAACATGTGTATTTTTGGGACCAGACTATGCGTACAGAACGCAATACACAGAAAATGCACAGATCGAGCTTGTGGACCCACTTTTGGGTCCTACACTAACAATCCGAACCGTTCATTCATCTTAGAATAAAATTCCAAAGGGTCCCGTGAAAAATCAACTCAATCGGACATCTTTAGATGCTTGATCTAAGAGCTCCCCGTTTCAGTCAATTTTTTTTTTGAATGAAACGGGGGGGTCTTAGATCAAGCACCTACGCACGTCCGATTGAGCTGTTTTTCCTCAAGGCACTTCGGAATTGCATTCTAAGATGAATGAACGGTTCAGATAGTTCGTGTGAGACCCACAAGTGGTTCCCTGAGCTCGATCTATGCATTTTCTATGTGTATGGGTCGGTACCCATATAATTTTCTGTATTTTTGTTGCCATGTATCCTCCTGACCGACAAAATTCTTTGGGGTTATTTTTGAAATACGAAATCCTTGTGTTGATATCTTTGGACATAATAACGATTAGAGGTTGAAGGAATTATGATTTATAATAGGATTCCAACTACTCATCATTTAGGCTAACTAACTCATATACAAAAATTTCAAGAAATCCTCTTTACAATCAAGAGCAAGCTGACTTTAAACTCTTCATTTGTCATTCACTTTTTCAAGTGACATCTCAACTAAACTAAGTGATTAAACCCCATTAGAAGAAACAATGATCTTCCACAAATCTTAGAATGATGTTAATTAAGAATGTGAGCTTCACACACACACACAACTTATTTCCCACCAACAACTTCCACTCCCACATGGGGATGTCCATTCTTGTAAAAAACAACTAAGTAAAATTTACCAACTAATCTACTTTCTAGGACTATAAAGTAAAGTTGTCTCAAAACAAATTGATAAGAGAACATGCATAGATACAAGGAAATTACATGTCTACATTTACATATTTGTGTATCATGACCTTTATTTGTCTACAATCCAAGGTTTGAGAGAGATGCCTCCAATGGACTCAAACAAACCAAAAGGGTAATGCCCAAAGAAATAAAGTAAAAAATAGAGCCTTATTTTTTTCTTTATCACATATTTGAGTTTTCTTTCTAAACCAAGAAGGAGGAAAAAAAAAAAAAAAAATGAAGGGTGGCCAAATTATTCACCTTGAATATCAAGAAAAGGAAAGGAGGAAACATCTTTCATTAATTCCTCCAAATCCCATTCCCCAACTTTTAGGTCTTCTCCTTGGAAACAATTTTCAAAGCCTCCCATTGTCTCCACTTTGCTTATATTATTGAGAGGGTTGTAGTTGTAAGTGTTTCTATCAATAATGTTTTTGTTTTCACCATTTTCTTGAATGGTTATACTCTCCAAAGGAGGGAAAAACATCCCTTCATTTTGCCCAAACATTCCATGATTCCCAAAGCATCCATCACCAATATCCATTCCAACTTGTGGCATGAATGTTGGCACATTAAAGTATCCATTTCCAGTACCAATCACGGGCATTTGATCGATTGCTCGTGTGGCTGATGATGACGATGAGGACGAGGATGAGTTCATGAACATTGCCATCATGTTATGGTCTTGCATGGCCATGATCCCTTGCATGACATCGAGGGGCTCCAACGATGAATCACTCGCGTTGGGTGATGGTGATGACGATGATGTGTTCTTGAGCCTCTTTTTTATCGTTGAGTTCCAAAAATTCTTTATCTCGTTATCAGTGCGTCCGGGCAAGCGTGCTGCAATTTGAGACCACCTATAAAATTGGGAAAAAAAGAAAGAAGAAAGAGTTAGTTAAAACAGAAGTGTATGAAGTAAGGGTGTTTTCTGTTCTCTGTAAATACTTATGTTCTGCATGGAAGATTTAATTCCCAAAACAAGTTGATGTGGACTGTGGAGTGACTTCAACTCAAAGTGTAGATGTAGACACAAATTGGTGGCACTTGTGTCATTTTCACCTTCACTACTCCACTTTATTACCATAACATTTGAATTCACCAAATTAACCTACACACATCTGTGTAAAGTGTGTGTATTTGTTTAACCGACCTTTTTTTTTATTTTTTTTATTTTTATCGGCAAACACACCGACCTATTGGTGTACTTTTACAAGAAAAAAAAAAAAAGGATTGGAAAAAATGAAAATTTGGCAGCAAAGTGTACTTTATGACAAACAATTTTTTTTTATTTTTTTACAGAATATGCATGGTTTAATGATTTACCGCTGTCACGTCATTCTGAATGAACTTTTTGATGAGCATTATGTTTGTAAATGAAATGCAGCTCATTAAAATAATACTTCATAAGTGGACTTATATTTGCTACTTTTCCATACATGTAACACAGGAAAATTGGTCAATAACATAATCATTTATTCAGAATTTAAATGTTCATTCCTATCACTTCATTACGAATGTCCATTTAAACACGAACAGTGGCAAACGCAAGATTTATGTACCTAACTTATAGAACTTCAAGAAAAACTTACAGAACTTTGGGTTAATCTTATAGAATTTTTTTTTTAAATTAACCTGAAAACTTGAATAATTAAAGAGACTTTTCGAAATTGTGCCGGGGCTGGGCACCCCTAGCACCCCTTGGGTCCTTCCATGAACATGGATGTTGTCCTAAGCACATAATCTTCATACTGGTGAATAGATACAGCAAATGAGAACTCAGAAAATTCTTATTCATGGAAACTAATCTGTGACATTGGATAGCACGTAGGAAAATTCATGGTGAAAATCTTACTACTGAATGTAGGATTTGGAATCCGGATCATATTTTCCAAAAGTGAGTGTCCCAAGCCGGATCTATCTTTTTCATCGAACTATAATCAAGCTAGTTATTTACGTGGATGATCTACATTATGAGCTTTAAAAATTAAAATGATCGCTTTCAAATTGTTATAGATCCGGATTCTATGGTGTCAAGACTGGAGCTTCGTTCGTCTGATACATAGTCGTTTCACCGATGCGACATTGTAAATGTGTGCACACACACACACAGAGAGAGAGAGAGAGAGAGAGAGAGAGAGAGAGAGAGAGAGAGAGAGAGAGAGAGAGAGAGAGAGAGAGAGAGAGAGAGAGAGAGAGAGAGAGAGAGATGACCTGTTGCCAAGAAGGGAATGCAAATGGAGGATGAGTTCTTCTTCTTGAGGGGAGAAAGCTCCTCTCTTGAGGTCAGGCCTCAAGTAGTTAATCCAACGAAGTCGACAACTCTTTCCACACCTCAAGAGTCCAGCATTTCTCGCGACGTCGCTCCAGCACCCCAACTGTCCATTGCTCCTCACCATGTAATTCATCAGCTTCTCATCTTCCTCTGGTGACCACAAACCTTTCCTCAACTTGTTACTATTGTTATTATTATTACTGCCATTGTTGGCATTGTTGCCATTGTTCTTCCCACATAGATCTGGCTTCCTCATTTTGAGTTAACCTTCTCTCTCCTCTCTCTCTCTCCTCTCTCTCCTTCTTTGATCCCAGTCCCTTGGACGTCTCTTTTTCTCTCCCAACTGTTTTTGGTGTAAAGGACTGAAGCTAGACCTTATATAGAGAGAGACTAGTACGTATATGTTACTTCAACAAGAAAAAGTAGCACATGAATGTACATTAAGGCTTCTGTTCTCTAAAGAAAAAGAATGTACATTAAGGCTTCTGTCTCTCTAGTGTGAGGTACGGCTGAGTTTTCCGTTTGATTTTAGCAACCCTGATTTTAGCAAATGAGTTCACCAGGTACTAAAATCATGGTTGATTTACTGGGTTGCTAAAATCTTTTGAAAAACTCAGCCGGAGAAGGGTCAGATGTACGCAACTTTAAAACATATCGAGCAATTTATTTTGTAATTGCATATAATTTCTCTTAATATCGTAGTTTTTTTTTTTTCATAAGTTTTTAATGACTCATTTTAAATTGCCGTTTTTTTAACACTGTTAGATTATTAAAAAATATTACGTTACCATATTTTCTAGGTATTAATATTGTATTTCCTGTTAAAGCTACGTCATTATTCATGTTTCCTTGTTATGCGTATATTTCCAATGTAGGTTTAGATTTTTTGGTCACCAAGATTTGTAGCCTATATAAAGACATAATATGGTTATGCTTCGAGACTTGGAAATGCAGCTGTGTTAAAACTTGGTTGGGAGAGCTCTGCCGCCTTTGTGGTCCTACCCGGCTCCAATCCGGATTAGTCGGGGCCAATGTGGTTACCGGACACCGGATGGTCTTTACAAAAAAAAAAAAGTTCTTATTTATTCACCTTTTAACAAAAATAATGAAAAAGGAAATAAAATATGTCGATGAAGATTATATAGAATTCATCAACATAATAAAATAAAACTTAGCATTTTTGTAATTAAGAGGTATCATAACATTTTGAGAAGGGCTACAATACACGCCTTTATTTCGGTGTGTACGAATCGCCTTTTAGTTTATTATTATTTATTCATAACAATTGTGTAAAAATTCATGACATCAAGACAGAAACCTCACAAGTCACAACATATACATGTAATCAGTTCAAGGTTAATGTTATGGACTAAGGTGCAAATATTTTAAATTTAATTTATGCAAATTTATGAATTAAAGACTAATATTATGAATCTATAAGATTTATACTGTATACACTGGAATCTAAAGTATATTGTAGCATTTTCCAAAGGTTTTTGTTTGTTCTTTTTCGGTAATTGGGTAATAGGTACACAGTAGAACTTGAATTTACTAGCATTTGATTTGAATGTAGCATATTAGCCATGATAAAATCCAAACTTGTCATATCAAAGTTTGATTTTTGTTTCAGTAACAGTAACACTACGGACATAACATTCTGAATACAATATTCACATTGGATGAGAGTGAGACTCACGGGTTAAACCCGTATATGGATTCCACACCATGTGAGTATTGTGTTCGTAGTATTTCCGTCTTTTGTTTTATAATATTGCATTACCCTAACGATAATGATGATGGTGATGGTTGTGGGCTTTGCTTAGAAGTGGGGAATAAGAGAGAGAGAGAGAGAGAGAGAGAGAGAGAGAGAGAGAGAGAAAAGAGAGTTGGTTGATGGGTCGAGTAGGGAAAACGGTTTGGAGGGGGACCTGCGTAGCATGCATATGAGAGAGAAGAGAGAGAAAAAAGAGGAGAGAGAGAGAGAGAGAGAGAGAGAGAGAGAGAGATTGTCTTCTTGTCTTTGACTCCATACATTGTCGTTTTCTATATATTTCGTCTTTCACAAGGTAATGATTATATTTGTTTATTTGTGGAAACAATTTCTATGTTACTCCCTAGTTCCAATTTGTTTGTCCCCTACGAAAAGTCGTGAAAATTTTCAAATAAAAACATAAAGTGTTTTCGTGTATTATTTTTTAAAATTTTTTTACACCGAATTTGTACTTTAATTCGGTGCCAAAAAAATTAAAAATTAATACACGGAAACACTTAATTTTTTGATTTGAAAAAATGCAAGAGAGAGAGAGTGAGACAAACAAATAGGAACAGAGAGAGGGAGTATTTTATTATATTTTAATATAATTGTGGTGGGTACGAATGATTGGCAAGGTGAAAAAACATAAAGGTTATTTTGTAAATAAGCCAAAGATATTTTGCTTCCACTATACATAATCTCCTCTCTTACACCCACACGTGTATTTGAAGATAAGATTACGAGGATGGACAATAATGAATAATCACTATGCATTTGCCAAATTGCAATTAAATCAAACTTTAATTAATTTATTCCTACAAAAATAAGCGACATAGCAAGTGTAAAAAATCAATTACTCCTACTCTAGCAAAAAAAAAAAAAAAAAATTTGAGTTGTGGAGTGCAATCCAGTATGCTCAGGCATGCAATCGAATAGAGCTGCTTATTAAAGTTCGGCTCGGCTCGGCTTGTTTAGTAATTGACCTGAGTTTGAGCTTAAGTTCTGTTCGCTTAGTAAACTAGCCGATTTAATAATGCAAAACTCTACTCGTTTGTATAGGTTCGATTCATTTATGGGTTTGTTTTGTAAACAGAGTTTGACCCGTTAAGGACTCGGCTAGTAGAATAACTTAATTATAAATCCGGCGTTTAAGAGGCAAGCTTTAGGGGGTGTTCCATTAACAAAAAACTGTTTTTTTTCAAACACCGAGATAAGTCATTCTCTCACAACACATGACATAAAAAATCGTGAAAAACCAATTTTTTCAAAAAACTGGGTTAGTGGAACACCCCCTAAGTCCAGTTTGTTCAAAAACCATACTGTTTTAGAGTATTTTTGTAGTTTGTTTCTGTATATTGGTGAATGGCCCACAGACTCCCAACTTTAGCATATGAAATAAAAAGTAGAAAAGACTCCAAATGGGGAAATCAAACCTTTAAAAAATGTCAAAAAGGCCTATACCTATCTCAAATGGACATTAGATTGCATAGCCAATTTATTAATCAAGCTTTCACGGTCACTTGGATAATCCCGTAATGATCCAACGGTCCAATTTTAATACAGATCAACATCTTGCTTTTTTTTATTTAAAAAAGAATGTATAATCTATGCGTACGGACCAAGCGTATAGATCTGAACATAGATATTTCACAAAATATGAATCATGCAGTGATACAGATGCATTATAGGGCCTATTTTTTCCTTGATCAGCAGAAGAAATTTATTAATTTTTTTTAAAAAAAATTCGAAAAATACAACGACAAATATGTAGCCTAAGACCGAAAATACTAAGATGCCGACCAAAACAACAAGGACCAAGGGGGAAAAACACCCAAACCAAACCCAGACACTTCTAAACCTTAGAACCCAATCATAGGGGCCTATTTGAAATGTCTGTATCTGAATCTCCATGCTCATAGAGCTGTTGCAGATTGTTAAGTACTATAGTTTTTTTTTTTTTTTGATAACCGAGAAACAGCCCTACAATAGACCACTAATTGGACCCACTGCATGACCCAAACCTCGGAGGGAGCTGGCGCAATCCACACCAGTCACGGCCCCCCGCTTAGCACGGATACTTACCATGTGGGGAATCGAACACTTGACCAAAGGGACTACCCCTAAAGTCAGGCACTCGCCGCCCTAACTACTGGGGCAACCCTGGGTGTGTTGTTAAGTAACTAAACTATAAGTAATATAGTTGCACATTGCTTGGAGATTGAATGAGTGATCATTTCATATAATATTGGGAATCGGGAGGCCTGTAGTGAGAAAACTCACTACACCCGTGTAGTAAGCAATCAAGGCCGTTGGTTCGGCAATCAACGGTCCGGATTACATGAATTTAACATCCTTTGAGGGTCCACTTTCTATTGTTTATGTACTTGAGGTATAATAAAGATCAACGTGAATTGTGATTCAAGAAAGCATGATCTTAAAGCCTTGGATTTGCAACTTCTCATTGATGTTTTGTGTCAATAATTAACCAAAAGACGAAACGTGAGGAAAACAAGAAAGTTGAATATATAAATTGACTGGTTAGGGCCAACCCTCTTTCTAAAGTATTTACAAAAAAAGAAAAGAAAAAGAAAAGCCTCTTTCTAAAGTACGTAACTCAGAGTTCATTAATTTGCTTTTAGAAGTTTGGACCAGTAAAAATTCCTCTATTCACTGATAGTTTGCAAGGCGATGGTGAGTTTCACCTAAATTTTTCTGACTTTTTTCGCCAGAATTTTTTTATTGTTTTCTCTTATTCTTTATTAGATTCGGGCTAAATTTTCACACCATGCTTTCCATCTCGATGAGAGGAATCATAAAATTATAATAAAAAAATAGACTGAAGTTTAAAAAAGTTCATATAAGACAAAAAGACTGACTGACTGACTTTTGGGTCTTTTTCGCCATCTTATATGAATTTTTTTTTAAATTCTGGTTTTTATGTTTGTACCTTTTTTTTTTATAAGTGGTGAAATATCCAATTGTATATTAAAGTCCAACTATTTTTTAAATTTTTTAATGTGGAATTTGTTATTCACACATGCATGTTCTAAATTTTTTAATGGGGAACTTGTTATTCAGACATCTAGTTGATTATAATAAGAAAATTAGATTATACCTATCTAGTTAGGGGTAACAGTGTTAATTAATGAAAGGTATCATGACAAAGATATTTAGGAAAGTCTATTAACACAACAGTCAACACGATGCACAACAATCTACGCAACGTGTTTATGTGGCACCGTATTATTGTGCAATGTAAAATGACATCTCATCGGGTGTCCAATCATACAATGTCACGTAAACGCGTTGTGCATATATGTTGTTATTTTGTAAAGTCTTGTGTTAGTAGCACTCAAGATATTTTGGTTAATATGGTGAACCTATTATGTTCTTATTAAGTGGAGTAATTATTCACTTAGAGGACTCTGGGTCGAACTACTTTTTTGGTTTTCTGAAGTTGAATTAATAGAAAAATTGAATAGACAGGTGACCGACAAAGAAATGCATTTTCTGTGGATTAATAAAGATAAGTAATAATTAGTTTCAGGGACAGCCGCCAGAAAAAAAATTTGATTTAAAAAAAAAAGATAGAAACAAATTGAAAAAAAAAAAAAAAAAACAGGAGTAATTTTTTCAATATGACCTAATCCCAATATATATGATGGAATCAACAAAAAAAAAAGAAAAAGAAAAAGAATAAGGCTGCTTAATTCAGATGAATATGTAAAATAGAAGTTTAATTAGCTGTAAATAGCATGGGTTTTGACATAGTTGATCGATTATAATCAAGATTAGATTGTACCTATCTAGCTAGGGTTAACAATGTCAAATGAAAGGTATCATGACAGAGATATTTGGGAATGCCTATCAACAGAAAAATATGTATAACATTAATCTGCACAACATGCTTATATGACACTGTATCATTAGAAAATATAAAAATATGTTGTGCATATTGTAGTGCTAAGTATTGTGTTAGTATCATTCCTCAAGATACTTTTGGTTAATATGGTGAATCCATTAAGGTAGAGTTTTCGAAAGGCGCTAAAAGGATTAAATTGATGTATATGAAGATATGACCTATCCCTAAATCCGTGTTTAACTCTTTTAGCAATTGTAGTACTTTTAGCCGATTTGAGAAACTCCCTTTATATTCATATTAATGTTAGGAAATCTGAACAACGCGCTCAAAAATCACCAACACACAAAACTCTCAGGATCTTGGATGCTATGAATCACAGAAAACAAACCAGAGAAAAAGAGGAAGAGAAGGAAACACCAAACACACAGATATACGAGGTTCAGCAACTGCCTACTCTTTAAGAGCCACACCAGTTCACTATGAATCAATGGAGGAAACTCGCAAAGTTTCTCTCTACAAATATAGCAGCTTTCTCTCAAAGAATATGAAGTTCTTAACCCTAAAAATCTGATTAAGGGCCTTAAATATGTGTTATGTTCATGTCTGACGGTCCTAACCAAGTTGCGACGATCCTAACCATTTTTTCAGCAACTTGAAAACCTACCAGACGGTCCTGACCGTTCTCAGACAGTCCAGACTAAAAGTACAGAATCTTCAGAAATTGGTTTTCACAACCCGACAATTAAGTGGGCTAATTATTCACTTGAGGAATCTTGGTCGAATTCATTTGTTGGTTTTCTGAAGTTGAATATTAGAAAAAGTGAATAGACAGGTGTCGGACAAAGAAATGCATTTAGATATGTGGTTTAAAGAAAAGTACTCCCTCCGTCCCTTTTTAAATGTGTTACTTCGTAAATCCAATTTATTAAAGAAACATCATCATTACATCTTTCACATCAACTTTTTCCTCTACTTTATACTTTTCACATCAACTTTTATCTCTACTTTCCAAAATTGTCCTCCACTATTACCCATTAACTCTTTACCCATTAACTTTTCAAAATGGCAAAATGATAATTGTACAAACTTTTACCCATTAACTTTTCAAACCACACACTTATTTAGGGACAGTCCAAAATGAAAAGTTAAACACTAAAAAAAGAACGGAGGGAGTAATAATTTTAGTTTCATCATTGATAAGAAATGAGTTTGTATAAGAAAGTCCTACTTTTTGGGATAGCCGATCCAGAAAAAATAGATTAGAAAAAACAAATTAGATACAAATGATGAATTGAAAAAAAAAAAAAAGAAGAAGAAGAAAAGGAATACTTTTTCAGTATGAAATATTTCAACATGTATGATGGAATATTCAAATTCCTCCTTGAAACAAGCCCGGGTTCGGTTTCTACTGCGGATTTTATGTAACCGATCGGAATATGTAAATATACCTTCAAGAAAACTTGATCATTGAAAAGATCTTGGAGTCCCAGGAAGGCACGAAAGACATAATCTTTCAGAAAATAAATTCTTAAGCGCATGCACAATCACATGAATAAGCTCACACTAGCCTGTCAATTTAAGATCTAAATTCGAGATTTTTCTTGCACAATCCAACATCGAATGAAGCTTAAACCATAAAAAAGATTAATAAAGCTTAAAAAGTCTTCTTTAGGCCAGACCAATCAACTTAAAAAAAGGGTGTGTTTGCTTATTGTGGAGTGTGTAATCAAATATCAATAAGGATTGCATGAAACTTTGGCAAACAGTAAAGACAAAGCATTCAAAAGTTGAAACCATTGGAGTAGCTTCAGTGTTTCCTCTTACCTTTCTCTCTCCCCCCCTGCCTTACTTTTTTTTATATTTGGTACTATATTTTGGGTGCTTGGTTTTCTGGTTTTGGAAAAGTTATGCTTTTGAAGATGCTTCGGGGAAACAATGGTTTCTAACCGCAGTAGTAGAACCATGAAGGCCTACCTGTAATGATTAAAACAGGGATTCATTACGGACCGGTACAAAAAATAAATATTTATTACCACTAACTCCAATCATTTTTTTAATTACCACTAACTCCATTAAGGTCAATCACTTTTTTTTGGGGTTTAGGCACTCATGGTGCACTTTCCTATTATAGGGTTTTAGTGGTTTAGACACTATCATAGGGTACCCTAGGATTTTAGGCACTTTCATAGGGTACCCTAGAGTTTAGGTTTAGACACTTTCATAGTGTACCGTAGGGGTTTAAGTTTAGGGTGCACTTTCCTATTATAGAAATTTTTTTATTGGTTTAGGCACTTTCATAGGGTACCCTAGGGTTTAGGTTTAGACACTTTTATAGGGTACCCTGAGATTTAGGTGGGGTGGGTAGAGAGAGAGGAGACTAACGAATGGGGCTTGACTTTTGCAGAAAAGTTGCTGGGATGGCACATGGTGTCAGAAGACATCACAAGCCTCCACAAAGGTTTGGAACGCGCGGTGCATTTTTCCGGAAAAATTGAGTGCGATGTAAACGGGCCTCCAAAAAACTGGAGTGGCCCGTCAATAGCTCTTAAAACAAGTTTTGTTAATGGATTATGTGTGAGTGTGAGGGGCGGCCCAGGCACAATAGTAAGGGTGCCTCAGTATGACCGGTCACGAGCCCAGGCACAATGGTAAGGGTTCCTCAATATGACCTAGCGATCACGGGTGTGAGGGCGGCCCAAGCACAATGGTAATAGTGCTTTAATATGAGTCGGTGGTCACGTGTTCAAGTAGAGAAAAGATCCTCTCCACATGCGGGGTAAAACTATGTACATCCAACCATTTCCCAGAGCTAAAGCGATACGAGCCTTGTGCACTTGGTAACACTTGCTTTTTTAAACGTGTGGGAGTTGGTTTAGTGGTCAAGACCTACGACTTAGAGATTTGCTCCCTTCTAAGGAAGCATTTTCTCCAGCTTCAAGTGGGGCTCCCGCTAGTGGTTTATGGTCCTCCAGGATAAGTCAAGGTGCGCGTGAGCTAACCTGGATACCTGATTATATATATATATATATATCTAGTCCGGACTCCGGACCTCCACGTTCCCGATATTTTTTTTATGATCCGAACCGTCCAATGTGTTTAAAACGTGTTTTTAAGGGCCCCCACGAGAAATCATAAAAAAAAAATTACCCGGAAGGGCTTGATCCGAGCAGTTTTCGGTAAAAATATATATGTACGTTTTTATCGAAAACTGCTCGGATGAAGCCCTTCCGAGTATTTTGTTTTTTTACAAATCCTCGCGTTGGACCTTAAAAACACGTTTTAAACACATCTAATGGTTCGGATTGTCGAAATTCAATCCCGAACAAAAACTCCCTCACCGTAAAAAGTGAGGGAGCCCTTACTAGATATTCTCTGTATATATATATCATGGTACTCATTTTTGGTCTCGTAATAATGATTCTGATGTGTTATGTATTTTTGCTACGAAAAAAAGAAAGCGAGCTGGTTATCATGTTTGCCTAGATCTATTTCCTTATTTTTCTAAGGCGATTGGCGATGAAAATGCAAGCATTGTTTGTGCAATTCCTTAACCTATTGCACAACTATCCACACCCTTAAGTTACGGACTCCGTCCGGACCTCATGGTTCCGGACCAAATCTCGACGATCCGAACAATCCAATGTGTTTAAAACATGTTTTTAAGGGTCCCCGCGAGAAATGAGCAAAAAAAAAAAAATACCGGGAAAGTCTTGATCCGAGCAGTTTTTCATAAAACTATACATATACAGTTTTTATTAAAAATTGCTCGGATCAAGCCCTTCCCGGTAACCTTTTTTGCTCATTTCTCGCGAGGACCCTTAAAAACATATTTAAAAAACATTGAACGGTTCGGATCATGAAAATTTGATCAAGGATCTATGAGGTGTGGACGAAGTCCGCACTTTAAGGGTGTGGATGGAAAGTTTATTGTGGACTATGCTGGGCGCCCGGGTGGAATTGGAAAGAAACCCCAAAAATAATAATAATAATAATAATTATATGTAAAATTTTAGCCCACTAAATGGAAGCCCACCTCATTTTGTTTGAACCCAACCCTTTACCACCTCACGAAATGAAAATAATAGAACATATCCTTAAACCCACTCAATCCCATACTATGGCCTATGCTCTGATATCATTTTGTAACACCCCGAATCTTCAAACACCACAATAAATAATTATCTAATTATACAAGCTCATCGACTATAAACTATAACATAAATTTCCACGTAACAAGCTAAAATTCACTACTCTGATGTTTTTCTTTCTAGTTCCGAAAACCTCTTTCCTCCACGAATTACATGCACACTAATAGGTCTAGAAATCCCCACTTGGAGTTTCCTCTAACACTTGCTAATTGTGTACGTACTTACCCCAAACAAGAGAAAACAATCCATGGATTGAACCAAAACTCCTGACACATTTTTTCAAGCCACCTACTTCTTCCCGAAATGTTTTTCTTCTATCACGCGTATAAATACAAATCAATAACAAAAGACAATTCTCATTATTTTCGCATAATTGGTCGGGTATTACAGTAAAACTCTTTAGGTTAGCCCAGAGTAGATTTGAGTCCTAGCTCCGCCCTTATGTGTAATGCTAGAAGTATTTGGCGGACTACGTAACTTTGCTCCGGGACTAATGAATGATTACTCGTAATGACTAGTATTAGGTTGTAAAAACTTCATCATTCCATCGAAAAAAAGGCCCATTAAAAAAGCTGTAATAGTAAACATGGATCTATGGTGTATTGTGAAAGATGATGTGGACCTCACATAGGTTTCATTTTGATTTTTGAGGATATAAAGATTCCATCCCATTTTTCGTAAAAAAAAGGTAAGGGCCTAGGAGAGCTGAAAAAAGGAAAATATCTTCTTCGTAATTTGGATTCTGAGGTAAGATCTTATAATCGAGTGGTGTCAGCCACCGCCACATGGTAATGAACTGCGTACATTATATTTGGGTCTCACCAAAATATGCGGCGGATAATGAACCTGAGGTGGCGGCGCCCTAGGAGCACTCATAAATTTGTCTTAAGGTAACATGTTGAGTAAAAGCAACTGGAAAACCAATGGACTTGGGCGTCATTCCAACTGGGCTTTGGTCTGAACCTGCTGATGTTTGTTCAACCCATTTCAAAGTAACAAACATTCTACTGAGGGATGCAATTTGAACCCAAATTAAGCCTCCTTCTTCTTCTTCATTTTTTTTCCCCCTTCTGATAGGCAAAAGGAAATAGATACAATGATTAAACAGATAAATAATTCTTCTTTTTAACCCCAATCCATCTCTTTCATACACCCATTTAAAAAAATCCAATGTTATTGTCCTCATTTTCTGCCTTCCTAAGCCTGATTTCTTCTCTTCTTTATTTTGAACACCAACAAATGAGATTTTATTAATACTTGAAAATAATTACAAAAAAGAGATTTAATTCTTGTTGGCAAACAATCTTCTGAGACAATTTTCCCATATCCAGTAGATACCCGCCCCGCCCATATGGAGGTGGGGATCACCCAGAATTTTCTCCAATAGTAGCGGGTTTGGTATGATATAAAGAAAACCCGTTCGGGTATGAAGTGGGGATTATTTTCTAAACTTAAGTTTTAATATGTTTTTAAAATTTTGTATATGTATGGACTTCTGTATGTACAAAATAAAAAATTTATTTAAAGTTCTAGACTTGTATAAGAACATAAATATGTACTCCCTCCGTCCCAATTTCTTGGTCCTTCTTTCCATTTTGGGATGTCCCAAAATATTTGTCCCACTTCTAAAAACATCCATCAAAATTGGGTCACTTTCCAATTTTACCCTTAAAAAGTACTTTTCCCATCTTAATTGGCTAGTCTATTATCTTTTATTTTATAACGGCTTTTATGATTTTGAAAATTTTGTATAATAAAACTAATTGATATCTATCAAACAAGATCCATATTGAATATGTTTTGACTTTCATATAATAAATTAGCCTCACAAATTTGATAACAGTAATATTGACTGGATTTAGGGGAAAAATAGAAAAGTCAATACAAAATTTTCACACCCCTTAAAAACCCACTTCCCCAAAAGGGGCCAAGAAATTGGGACGGAGGGAGTAACATTTTATTGACTCATTAAGGCTCATGAACAAGTTCGAGTTCGACTCAAACCTAGGCAACCTCGGCTCGAGCTCGGCTCGTCAAATTTTAATTGAGTTCGAACTCGGCCTGAGTTCGTTTAAAAATTTATGAAAGAACTTGAATATTCTAAAGCTCAGCTCGATTCGGCTCGTTTATAGTCCTACCCTAAGGAGGGTCCGGGCCATAATTTAAGTTCCTTGGAATGAAAAATTTTCCTGTTAAAAAATTCAGTTTACTTTTCAATGTGATCTAATATTCCAAAAGATCATGCTTTTGATAACGTCAAAATTAAACCAACTTACATTGCAATATTCATGACCAAACCATACTCATATCTATAATTAGATTTGTATCATAGAATATATATATAATGGGGTTTGTCAGCCGCGCGCCTAACACGTAATCATCTTGTTTTATCCGGGCATGAAGCAGTTGTATGAAAGATAAAAAAGACTCTAAATATGACACATGCAGATTTAATACATTGCAATAGCTGACCTGAAAGTATAACTAACCATTTGCGACACAGCTAATGGTTGGTAATAAAATCATTATTTCAAAGTATTCATTTTGTTCTTAATGGACTTTGTTATTTTTTGTGTCGATTATAGGCTTATAGGCGCATTTCTTATTCATCTATTTCTCGTCTCATAAAAGTTAGTCTACGACAGGAAATCGTGTTATTTTTCAAATCAATAAAACAAAATAATATAAATTTATAATTGGTTCTTTTTAAGGTTAAGTTTAAAACAATTGTTCACTAAAGCATATTCATTATGTAGTTCTCTCATAACCACTTAGCGGCATAGGATTGTCGTGAGAGTTACGTGCAAGGACGGAGCCACAGCTGGGCTGTGGTGGGCTCCAGCCCAGGTGACCTCCCAAAAAGAAAGAAAAAAAATCTATAGGTAAAATATTAGACAAATGGTTTTAGTCCAACCCATATTTATTTATAGCCCAACTCAACAATTGTTCCAACCAAACATAGCCCAACCCAAAACACCCAAATCAACTCAACAATTGCTCCAACCAAACATAGAAACACCAAAACACCCAAATCAACCCAAGGAGTAAATCAGTAGTGTACATTCTTGCTTTTCTTTTGAATATTTACGTATTTATATAAAATTTTATTGCACATTAATTATAAAGCTCTTTTTGGTTTTTATATGTGTGTGTAGTAGTTTACTACTCCCTTTGTCTCTAAAAGTGACCCTACAAAATTACGTGCAATTTTTAGGTTAAAAATAATGTATTTATCAAAATATTTTTTTGTGCAATATATATGGATCTTGTTTGATAGTTTTCAATGAGATCTTTTGAATGGTGCAAAAAAAAAATCGAAAAATTATTTTAGTAGATACATTATTTGAAAATTGCACGTATTTCCGAAGGAGACTAACTTAATGGGATAAAAGGAGTATATTTTAAGTTAGCCCATGGTAAATTAATGTCCTAGCTCCGCCCTTGGTTACGTGCCAACCTAGTTGGTATGTTTCTCTTGCGTTCTGATGCCTTTATACTTTGTCCCCCTTATCTATTGTATCTATTCTAATTGGAGAAAAAAAATTCTTTTCTCGCCGTGCAAAAAAAGAGTTCTTATAACCCCTTTTTTTTTTTTTGAACAGTCTACAATCAAAGACATTGTTTCCTTGCTAAAAAAGAAAACTTTAACTAAACTAACACGACACGCATACGGCATTACCAATACAACACGCATTACCAGTATACAACAATCGACAAGTAATATACAAATATTAATCAATCTTGAAACATTAATAATCCAAGATTTCAATAGGAATGTCCTTAGAACTTCTTAAGAATTGGTGATAAGCATCATATGATCTTGAATTCTTCAAAATCAAGCACCCCGTCGGAGTTTACATCATACCTCTTGATCATGCTCCTGCAATCCCAAACACAATGCTCGTTCAGAAACCCTAATTGGGATAGAACGCTCTGAAGCTCCTCGCATGAAATGACGCCGTCGCCGTTCAAATCATACACTCTGAAAGCCTTGGCAAGATCCCTCTCCAAATCGTTACTTTCCTCGCCTTCTAGGCTTTGATCACCCATGTTTTGCTTTAGAATGGCATCGTAGAAGACCAAAAAGTCAAGACGATCGAGACTAGTTTTCCCCACTATAATAATATGAGCTCGTCTAAGCTTGTGTTATACACCCCAATTCGTTCAAGAAGCCATCTGAGCTCGTCAAAGCTCACTAAGCCATCACCATTTAGGTCTAGCTTTTCGAAAATCCGGTGCAAGTCATCGGAATCGAGAGGAGACATAGTGGTGCATGCACAAATACATATATATGAATGAAATAAAGCAAGATTTTAAATTTTTTTGTCGTTGCAGCTGCAAGTTGTATATATGTCTAGACTTATACTCACATATATAGAGGAAGGAAAGTTGATAATGTTGCTGTGGCTGAGGATAAGGAATTGAGCTTTGAGGAAGAAAACTTGTGTAGATTTCTACCACACAAGTTTCTCTTTCCTTCTTTGTCTAACTTCTCAAATGGGGTTAAGAAAGATTGTGGACTGCTCATAATTTATATGCTTGTTCTCTGTTCTAATTTGGAATATTTAAAAGTATTAGCACCTCTTTAAGAAGTCAAAGCAAAAAGGGGTGTAATTTCCAAAGAGTTGACTCTCGTGAATGATTGAAAATGATGTAAAATACTTAGAGAATTAAGGCACAAATTTTTTTCACTAATTTGTTAGTTTTGCATCTAATTTTTGTGGATTATTGTTTCGTCTCGATGAGAGAAATCGAAAAAGTAAAAAAAAAAAAAATGATCCAAACTCAAATTTTTGGCTTATTTTTGTCTTTATTCAATAAAATTTGAGTTTCGATCATATTTATTTAATTTTCTGATCTCTCTCGTGTGTTGAGACGAACCAATAATCTACAAAAAAAAAAAATTGACACGAAACTAACAAATTAGTGCAAACTTTTTTATTAAGCCAAACCTAGCCGAGTTATGAATTGGAATTCCAAATTTCATTAACTATTGAAATCCAAGATGGAACATGAAAGGAGGAGGAAGATACCCCACTTGGTTCAACACGGGACACGCAATTGACGTCAACTTTTCCGCTTTGCACCCTTAGGGCATCTCTAGTGCAGTACCTAAAAGAGTTTCCTAAAGTACACTAACTAGTTACCAAAGAAAAACTTAAAAAATGGTCTCTAGTGCACAAAAATTGACTCCCTAAAATCCTAGGTGGCACCCCTCACTACCTTAAGTGCCCTAAGTGACTACCTAAATTTGGGGAGAGACTTAAGGAGAGAGAAAGAGGAGATAGATAGAGAGAGAAAACAGAGAAGGAAAGGAGGAGAGAGAAAGAAGAGACAGAGAGAGAATAACTTTAAGGAGAAAGAGAGAGGAGAGAGAAATGAAAGATTTAAAGTTAATGAACATTTTTAGGGAGCCCCATTAAAGTGCATTTCTCCTTAACTAGCTAATTCTAAGTTCTTAGCACACAAAATAGGGTTCCACATGTACTTAGGTGTACACTTTAGCAAATATTTTTTAGATAGTGCACTAGAGATGCTCTTATATTCTACCTTAATTTTATTTTGCACCCTTTACTAGTTCACTTCCAAATTCCAACGGCTTTACCCGAACAGTTGGCCTAGTTAGAGGCCGTTTGGCCCCCTATTTATCAACTTATTGATTTCTCATTTTTGCATTCTGGGTGTTTGGGAGCAACACCCAGAAACTACTTCTCCAAAAATCGTTTTTCCATTTTTCCATTTAGAAGCCAGAAATCAAAAATAGGTTTGGAGGTGTTTTTTGATTTCTACTTCTCATTTTCCCTTCCAAAACACATTCTGCACATTTCTTCCAAACACTCCTCACATATCCAAAACTCATTCTGACCAAAAGCCAAAAAACCAAAAAACCAAAAAGTCAAAAATCAAAAGCTAAAAAGTAGGCTCCCAAACACCCCCTTAGTTGTTGACCTAGTGTTTAGGGCATCCTCATTTGTGTGTTTTCGTCATTTGTAGTGTAAGACTTTACCTGGCTAACAAGAAATACATATTTTTTGTGCTCCATTCGACAGCTTTAGGATCAATTATTCTCCTCATTTTTCTGTCAAGCTACAACCCATTATTATATGGGACCCATTTGACAGAAAGAAGAGAGAGAAATCTAATATATGCAATTTTTAAAAGATAACCTTTCAAATGTACATTGTAGAGCACTCAATGTCAACTTTCAACTCCCAATAGGGAAAGCAGAGAAATCTAATATATGCAATTTTTAAAAGAAATCTATTCCCTTTAAAGTAAGAAAAAGAAATCAATCTTGCCTAATAACCAGCCGCTATGATCATGCTATGAACAACAGAGCTCAAAATAGACAAACCGCACATATATATTTATTGATAACTAATATCTATACTATTGATTTACTTGTAACAAAACCATATGAAACAACCATTCCAATCTTCTTCTGATCAATGGTAGCTAGTGCTTTTCATTGTCGTGAATATTTGGAATTCTACTACTTAAAGACATCTGTACGTAAACAAGAAATATATTGATTAGATGGAGCCTCAAGGTTTAACGCGGATCGATGAATGGACTTAAGCTAAACACGGATGGAGCCTCAAGGTGCAACAATAGCGAGGCGGCGACTGGTATCATCAGAGCCGGTCCAAAGGTAAATCCAGCAAGCCTCTAGGCTTGGGCAACCCTCTAGGCTTGACACGTAATTAAGAATGCCAAACGTTGACGGCTAGACGTTAATGAAAAGCACTGGATTATTAGTTTATAAAAAGATCAATACGATGTCGTATTAATCTCCAGTTTGAAAGGTAGTTATTGGTAGTTATGAGCTAAAGAATTTGGCTTCGAAGCCACATTTTTAACTGCTAAAAGGTATGAGTTACACGTGTAAACATATAAAATTGGCAGTTCGCAATCGAAACACGTGGAGCAGGTCGTGTAAGGCAGTTATTCTTTGAAACTAATTATGTGCGAATATGATTTGTAACCGTGCAGATTCAAATTCAAACGTTTCTTAAAGGAGTTCGAAACAAGTCAAGTTCAAATGCTTTGGAGGGAAGAAACAATATTTTGAAATGCAATGATGAAGTTCGAAGTCAAGGAATCAAGCGGGAAATTCAAAACTGCAAGCAAGGCCTATAAATAGAAGAAGTTGGAGAATGAAAAAGCCCCCGGACAAATCTTCAACAAACAGCAAAAATGATGCTTGGTTTGTTCTTTGGCAGTTAGAATTGTAGATTTAGGATTTCGACTCAGTTCGAAGTAGATTAGGAAGTAGTTTAGAAAGTAGTTTTAGGAAGTAGATGTTAGTAGTTCTTGTATCAATCAAGTGTTCGAAGTTTCTGTTGTCTTTCTCTTTGAAGTTGAAGACGATTCCGAAGTAAGTTTACCTTTGATTTGTTAATCAAAGTAGCTTGTTTCTTTATTGTTCTTTGATTTCCTAAGTGAATTGGTTTATATTTCTTCACTTTGAAAGAGAAATCCTCTTAATTGTGGTAATTGAACTAATAAAACACAATCGTTTGATTAGATTTGGTTTTCCAAAGTTAATATGAGAGAGAAGACTTAAAGGCTTTCTCTGGCACGCTCACACACAATCATTTTCCATTGTAAAGAAGTAGGGAACCAAACACATTTTTTGGCACGCCCAGCGGGACCCCAAAGTGTTGAATGACTCCAAAATTTAAGAAGCAAGCAAATGATTCTCAAGTTGGTCAAACGCCAGAAGAAGAGAATAATGTTAATTCTAAGGAGAACGAACAAGTTGAAGGCCTTCAAACAGGCCCAGAAGTTCGTGTTTGTCACGCCCTCAAAAGATAATAATCCAAAAGTAAATAAAATCCACGTGGAACAAGTCAAAGTTTCACAATTTCCCTTAGAGAAGTCAAGTCAACAAAATACAACCTCACCATTTCAAATAAGCAAGTTTTATCCACTAGCGACCATAACCCGAATGCATAAGTGCAAGGTTTAAAAGTTATTACATTGCCAAAAAGTCAAAAGATTAATAAATTGAAGTTACAAAACCATATTTCAAAAAAATATAAAACAAAGATGGGAAAATAACTTCATGCTCGACGAACTCCAATGTTATGCAACCACACTTCAAGCATCCATCTCATGCTCCATGCCGTGTACCTGAAAATTGATAGGTTGAGCTTACTAGCCCAATAGGAAAACTATTCTACCAACGCTAGGTGTATAAACATGATACATGCATAATGAAGGAGTATAAAGATGGGCACGACCAAGGTACAAGGTTAGGATGAACGGAAGGCTATAACTCGACCACAAAGTAACCAAAGTGTATCCAAGTGTCCGAAATGTGTCCATGTGTTCCGAAACAAATTTAAGTTTCCCACCAAAGTCCAAGTAGTTACCAAAATCCTCATTTTCGCATATCGAAAGCCAATTTTCGTCAAATACGCCAAATTAATCCAAATACATCATGACCGACATTTCATAAGAAAACATTCATCAATTTTAATAGGGAAGTATCCCTTTGCCGGATTTCATGGGCTTCGTGCACCCCTGCCGGATTTCGTGGGCTCCGTACACCCCTGCCGGATTTCGTGGGCTCCGTGCACCCATGGCTAGGGACACCAAACGGGTGATCCCTAGAGTTCACATTATCCAATTTTATCATCTCAAAACATTTTGTCATTCAAAAACTTCCATAAGTTTCATTTGTTTCAAAAGTTCACCATTTTCGCCAAAATGTGTCAACCGACGCGTGTCCGATATGTATGACCAAGGGATTCGCAAATTCATGTGTCAAAAGATTGGTTTTATGATTCCAAGGTGCATTCGAGTTTCAAAACGATGGTATGGGTCAAAGACACGAGGAAACGGACGATCGGGGGCCAAACGGGCATCAATGAACAATTTTTTTTTTTTTGCTGAGGGCATAGTCCGGACCACCAAATCCCCGCCCGGACTATCGGGTCAGAATGTACAAGAAAATTTGACATATCGCATGGTCCGGACTACCAAATTCCCGTCCGGACTATCGGATCAGAAAGTGCGAAAATTTTACAGATTTTGCAAAATGCTCCCAAACTCATTCCAAAGTCAAATTTTGATAATTTAGGGCAAAAATTGGAAATGTAGAGCATCAAATGGACTTCAAAGGAGTGCCAATCAATCACCAATTGCATCAAACAAGTACTCAAATCATAGATCACAAAATCAAGCTCAAACAAACCCATCTATGGAAGAAAATCATGATTTTAATGGAATTGAACAAGAGCAAGAGATATGCTATACATCACATAGATACAACTAGAGGGAGTAGAATTTGTCTTCCTACCTCAAGATTTGAGCTTGAAATGAGAGAGAAAATGAAAGCCCTAGCCTCCAATGAGCTCCAACCCGAAATATGAGCTCTTGGTGCGAAATGAGCGCAATGCAAGCTTCAATACGCGTAAAGAATGTGATTTTAGGTGGGGTTCTTGAAGGGAACTTGAGGACTTGGTGAATCTTTGGAGCTTGGAGCAAGAAAAATGGAGGAAATGAGGGAGAGAGAGGGGTCGGGCTAGAGAAGAGAGGAGGGGCTGTTTTTTTGTCCCAATTTGCAAGACTAAAATGTGTTATATAGTCACACCCCTATACACTTTCACCCCTAGACTTTCAAATGCATATTAAACATACCCAAATGCACTCTCCCACTATCACATTGACCTTTCTTAATCAAAATTCAATTCCTCACATTTACCCAACATTATTCCGGAAAAATTATGTAAAAATACGGGTCCTTACAGTGTTGGTCAAGTCCAAATGTTGGAAATGGCCAAGCTTCTCGAATGAATACTAGAAATAAAAAAGCAACACATGTGGATGACCCTAAAAATTCAGAAGTTGGAGGAGGCGTGTCATCTAGTCAACACATGTGAAATGATTGCTACATTTAAAGAATTGGCTCAGACCCAAAACTTATATTTCAAAAGTTAGAAGAGCAATCAAAACTTAGGAATGAGCCTCTGCCTTCATCTGAAAAAGATAAAGGAGAGGCTAGTTCAAGTAAGTCAAGGCCTGGAAGAGCATATAAATGTAGATGACATACCAGAATCTTGGTATGAACCAGCAAAGACTTATGACTATCCAACGCCTAAACCTAATAAAACATTTAAGCAGACTGCGAATGATCCTTTCGAACCCAATTTTGAGGGATTAGATTGTGATAAGAGTTTCAAAAATGACAATTATGGTTTTGAGGAATGTAATTTTACTCCAGTAAACCATTTTTAGGATAGGGCTAATTTAAGAAGGTCTGCACCAGAAAATGGAATCCCAAGGTATCCAGGAGTACCAGAAATGGGTAGGGTGCATTCGAACCATCTCTATGAACCTTTTCCAAGGCAAGAAGGAGGTTTTAGACAACCCAGGCCATTTGATGACCTTTTTGAAAGATTTTCAGAAGATCATATGCCTAGGAATATGAATTGGGAACCACCTGTTAATCCAAGGGCTCATCTAGGAGGAAATTCTGCCCTTCGTGATGAGATACTTGGTCTTATGCAAGAATTTTATGGACCTTTAACTCGGGGGGTACAAACTTAAATATACAGAAAACCTTATCCAGAATGGATAGATAGGCAGTTCGAAGTCCCTAGAGGGTTTAAGATCCCATATTTTACTCTGTTTCATGGGGATGGAAAACAGTTAACCACTGAACACATTGCTAGATTTACTGCTTAGTGTAAGGAGTTAGGTAATAATGGGTTCATTAAGTTTGAAGTTATTTTCTAATTCTTTGACAGGAACAGCCTTCGAATGGTATTCTAATTTGCCACCTGAGTCAGTCCCAAATTGGCAAAGAATGGAAGAATTATCTCATGCTCAGTTTTATCAGACTGAACCTGAAGTTACCATGGCTGACCTAGAAAGGTTGAAACAAAAGCCTGATGAAAAGGCTACTCAGTTTATTGCTAGGTTTAAAAAGGCTAGAAACAAGTGTAAACTTCAACTACCAGAAGTTGAATTTGTGAGAATAGCACAAGATGGTTTAAGTAGAGAACTTAGAAAGAAGTTTGACTTTACTGAATTTTGGGATCTGGTTGATTTAACTTACAAAGCATCAAGATATGAATCTTTGCTAGAAGAAGATGTTGATAGAAGCAATTCTTCTTATTCAACATATTATAGGGATCCTAGTTATGAAATTGATGCTGCTGTGATTGTTGAATATGATCCTTGTGTTTGTGAAAGCTTAGTTCAAAAGGATTCTTCCATTGCACCAAGAACTAACAAGAAAGGAATTAGCAAAGTATATTCATTTGATGTTTCTAAGGCAGATGAAATCTTTCATTACTTGCTAAAGAAGAAGTTTATTAAGATTCCTAAAAATGTAAAACTTCCAACATTGGAAGAAACAAAAGGGAAAAACTATTGTAAATGGCATGCTTCTTGGACTCATTCAACTAAAAATTATAATGTTTTTCGTGACAGGATTCAAAAGCAGATTAAGAAGGGAAGGATCATGTTTCCAGAAAAGACAACGGGAATAGATACAGATCCATTTCTAAAGATTGAAGAAGTGACTGCCAACACCAATGTGCCAACATCTTTGGCAAAAACAGTTTCTAGAAGCGTGGTAGAACAAGCAAATGCATGTGGGAATGAACTCTGTGCAATTTGGGAGAGGAAGACCAAAGGTTGATCAACTTTGAAGTGATGTTGGAAGAAACAACAAGCAATAGTGTGCACCAGAAATTCCTTCTCAGGGAGGTTTTAAACAATCTCATCTTCCTATGCTTGAGGCATCCTTTTTGGAATGCTTGTGTGTGGAATGCAGAGCCAACTATTTGGTTTTCAAAGGCCTGGACAGGCAGGGGGTTGATTTCTTTCCAAAAAAGATGGAAAGAAAGGCTTTGGATCAAAATATTTAAAGGAAGCCTTGGGTGAATCCAAATCAAGGAAGAAATGAGAAACCTTGGTTGGTTTCTAATATAAATGTTCCTTCTAGCCCAATTCCACCGACTTCGAAGAGAGATTATCCTCCTTCAAAGAAGGTTAACACTGGAAAAGCTCCAATGGATTAGGAAAATTATAAGGTTCAAGAGGAGCAGTTTACTTTGTTTAAAGGAGTTCCTGATTGGTTTTTGAAGAAAGTAAAACCAGAAGTATTCCAAGGGTACAAAGGATCTTCCAAGACTGGAAATAAGATGGTCAAACCTCCAAAGGCTCCTATTGGTCAATGGGTGTTGGTTCAAGATCCAAAGACCAAAACGCCTCAGATGGTTCCTATGTTAACAAGGACTCAAAAGAGGAAATTGCAAAGGAGGTATACTAGTTTCCAAATGGAAGAGTTTGCTTCAAAGGAGAATACCAATGTGGATAATAAGTTTAACCCAAGGTTTAACAGATTCCAAAGAGAAGATTCAGAGGAATCTATTCGAAGGGGATTTAAACAAACTGAAAGAGAAACATTGGAAAGTTTGGCTGCAAGAATGGACAATGAGGTTCATGGAGCATCAGGATTTAAGTTCATAACTGATGAAAGCAAAGAATTTTTCCAATTGACCTTAAGGAAGTCTCTACCAATGCTTACAGATAGGAATACTGACTTCAAAGTGTGTGAAATCACTACTTCTTCCAGTCAAGTTGATTGGAGAGAACCTTTAATTGATTATTTGACAAAGCCTGATGCCAAAATAGACAGAGCAACAAGGTTAAGATCTGTTAATTACATTATGTATAATGGAGAATTATTCAAGAGAGGAGCAGATGGACTTCTACTAAAATGTTTGAATAAAGTAGAGGCTTAATTCCAAGGACACCCCCTCAACTATCATGTTTTGGCAACATGACCCCCTCAACTAAAAAATGTGCCAACATGACCCCCTCAACTATCAAAATCAAGCAACATAACCCCCTTCCGTCCAAATCCGTTAAATTTTTTGAAGATTGTGGATGGAAAATGGAAAAATTGGATGGAAAATAAAATTTTAATCCAAAATTACCCGTCAAATTGACCCATCCATTTATTTACCTTCTTTCTCTCTCTCCACCCCACCCCACCCCTCCCCTCCCCTCCCCTCCCCTGATGCAACCCATCCCTACACCACATAATCGAATAGATCAAACCTCTGATTGAAATTCGAAGCCATACTCGGCGAAGTCATCAAGAACTGACCCATCATCCATTGCCCCAGCCCATGCCGCTTCGACACCCCCAACTTGGACCCTCCATTAACGGCGTCAGCGTCTTGCCAACGCTGTCACTGGTCGGTCCAATTTGCCTCTGGTTCCTTCCTTCCACCTTCATCCCCTTGTGTAGATCCAATGAGTTTTGGATTGACGAAGCATCAACTAAATAAAAGAGAAGGGAAGTGACGAAGCGTTGGCTAAATAAAATGAGTTTCTGCTGGCGAAGAAGAGGGAGGAGTCGGTGGACGAGATGAGGATGGTGACAGTCGGTGGACGGCTGAAATATGGATTTTCAAACATCCAACCCAGATTTTAAAATCTCAAAACCCATATTTTAATGTTCAACCCAGATTTCGAACCTTCTTTCTGGATTTTCCAGATTTTGAAACCTCAAAACCATGATTTTTCGAAGTTCCAAACCCAAATTTCATATTGGAACTCAAAACCCAGATTTTGATTGTCTCATTTAAGGCTTCAATCAAACCATTTACAGCTCCAACCGAACCATTTTGGGCTTTGGTTTAGGGTTTCAAAGAAAACACTTTGCAGTTGTTACCTCTTCCCAGACCTCAAATTCTAGCAGCAACAACATATGTTGTATGGTTTTGAAAGGTTTCGATTGGAGAAGAGATGAGCTTTCAGGTTTCTACTAGGGATTTTATGTTTGAAGAGGTTTTGAATATAGATATTAGGGTTTGCATTCATGGGATTTTAGGGTCGATGGGGAGAGATGGGAGAGGATCCATGTTGATGACAGAAAGAACGAGGGGAGGAGAGTTCGTTGATGACAGAGAGAACATAGAAGGAAGAAAGAAAATCCTAATTTTACCAAAGGGGTATATTTGTCTTATCCCGTGTTTCCATCCATGTTTTTAACGGATTTGAAGGGAGGGGGTGTTGTTGCTTGATTTTGATAATTAAGGTAGGGGGGTTGTTGGCACGTTTTTTAGTTTAGGGGGTCATGTTGCCAAACATGATAGTTGAGAGGGGGTCCTTGGAATTAAGTCTAAAGTAGATGCTTTTAAAGTAATGGCAGAGGTTCATGAAGGCATTTGTGGAGCTCGTCAAGCTGGAGTCAAAATGAGATGGTTGATTAGAATGTATGAGTATTATTGGCCTACCATCCTTAAGGACTGTATTGATTATGCAAAAGGGTGTCAAGCTTGCCAAAAGACAAGACCACTTAAGCGCTTACCAGTTACTGAGTTGCAGTATGTAGTCAAGCCCTGGCCTTTTCGAGGATGGGCAATGGACATGATTGACATGATTTATCCTCCTCGAAGTGTAGATAAATTCATTTTAGTTGCTACTGATTATTTTACTAAATGGGTTGAGGCTCAAGCTTTTGAAAGTGTAACTCAAGAACAAGTTATTGAATTCATTAAGGGGATAATTTATAGGTTTGGATCTCCAGAAACCATAACAGTGGACAATGGATCCATTTTTTTAAGGAAGAGCAGTAAAAGCTTTTGCAGCAACTCATGGAGCTTCTTTAATCAATTCAACTCGTTATTATGCTCAATCAAATGGCCAAGCAGAATCAACCAACAAAATTATCAAAAGAGGAATTCAGAGAATGGTTGATAGAAATCTAGAAGAATGGCCAAGTATGCTTTTAAATGTGTTATGGGCTTATCGAATCACTAAAAGGACTAGTACATGGACTACTCCTTTTGCTCTGACTTATGGTCATGATGCTATGTTACCAATGGAGATTGTTGTGAGATTACAAAGAGTTGCTTCTCAAAATGATTTAAACATTGGGGCATACCACCAAGCAATGTATATGGAGCTCGAAGATATAGATGAAGAAAGAATTAAGGACCTACATCAAATTCTGCTACAGAAAACAAGAGTAGCTAGAAGTTATAACAAAAAAGTGGATGTTCGAAGCTTCGATATAGGTGATTTGGTATGGAAAGTAGTACTGCATATAAAAGAAAGACAACAAGGACTTGGAAAATGGGTTCCAAATTGGGAAGGTCCCTTTCAAGTACATAGAGTGCTTAAAAGAGGAGCTTATCATTTAAGAGAATTAAATGGATTTGTCCATAGGAGAAAAATCAATGGAAGATATCTAAAGGCTTATGTCCCAACTACTTGGGAATCCTTTAGTAGAAGATAAAACTATATGCAGTTTATCTTTTTGTTTGCTTGTGCTGTTCAAGGAGATAAGTTATGCTAATAAGCAAACAGTGTTGGTCTTGGAAGTAACATTAAAGCAGTTCAAGCAACTACAGAAGTGAAATAACAATTACTTCATTCATTGATCAAGTAATTGTGCAATTACATTTTTCAAATTGCTCAACACTTGAGCATTTTCATTACATACAAATTCAAAGAATTTATCCTGATCACTGATATGAACCAACTGTGGTTCAAGCATTTGTATATTCTTCAGGACTGAGGTAGCCTTATTTTCAGCAATTTTCATACCCCTAGTTAATTGAGCAATCTTCTCCCTCACTGCGGCTAAGGCTTACACCAAATGAGTCTCTTCTTCTCTCAATTGTTGTAACTTGACAGCCTCAGAGTCATAGGAAGAAGTCATGAGGGCAACTTCATTTTTCAGATTGGAAACTTTTGCCCTCATGGTTTGTCTGTGCTGATGATTTTCTTTGATCACTGGGAATTGCTTGGCCTTAACTTGTACATCAGTGGCCATATCTAGAAGTTGCTTGCATAGTTCTGGGGAGTTAGACTTTAGGGTGGAAAGAGCTTGAAAACAAGTTTTCAAATGCATTACAAACTCCTCCTAAGCAATAGCTTCAAATTCCTACTCAGAGAATTGTTTGAGAATTTCTCTCAATTCTTGAATTTCTTTTTTAGATAGAGCAGACTTGATCATTATAACAGAAGGTTGAGGACTAAGAAAAGCCTTGATCTTATCTATTGGAGATTCAAGAGTGGTTGTTAAAGCTTTACTCACTGCAATTTCTTGATAGAAATTGCTCACCCTTAGCCTAAATTGCTCTAAGGAAGTTGAGACACTTGTAGAAAGTAAAGGAGCTTCCTACTAAGAGAAAAGTTATCAGTTATTGGATTCTAATAACAGTGTACTTATAAACTTCATAAGGATAGAGAAGTTATATTACCTCAGATGTATGAACTTATTCTCTTGAAGGCTTACTACTTGAAGGTTCTTCAAGGATATTCTTCTCAATCACCACCTCAGGTTGCTCAACAACATGTGCAAGGGAGCCAGTATGCAGTGGTTCATTGATAAGACATGTATCCCCTTTAGAGGTAGAAGGTTCAGCAGCAACCTGTGTTGAGATATCAATATCAGAAGTTCTTACTGTTTCACCTCCTTGAATACCTTCTGAATTTGGAACCTCTGTAGCAACTGTGGTGGCAACGGGATGAGAAGTTTCTTTCAATATGACCTCTGGTAAATGATAGAAGGAACAAATTGTTGTTCCACAATCTTTGAAGGAGGTTCAGAAGCCAAGTTAGGCCTAGAAGCCTCATCTGCTTCAATAATAAAAGGAGTAACTTTTTCCTGAATCTCAACAGGGATGGGACCTACAGGTTTCGAAGGACTTTCTGTTGATTCAGAAGCTTCAGTGGGCTTCAATTTGGCCTTCTTTCCTGAAATACAATAAATGATAGAGAGTTAATACCAAAGGCCAAAGGAGTTAAGTCTAATAAGATGAAAATCATAAGGTATTACCTTTTACAAGTTGGCCTATTGGAATGTCCTCTGGTTCCTCATCTTCTGAGTTTGAAGTGACCAGTTTTCTTCTCTTCTTCGAAGCCTCATAGGCTCTAGCCCTTTTAGCTTCCTCAGGGTCAATTTCTTTCCCTTTTCTTTTAGGGCCTTTCTTTCCTTTGGCTGCTAATTGAAATGGAAAAAGTAAGGATATCATGCAAAACATGCAAAAATCAGTAAAAAAAAAATTATTGGAAGGTAGAATTACTTGGTTTCGAAGAAGGTGAAACAGGAGTTTCAATGGTCTCTTTCCTTGTTCTTGTCTTTTTCCTTGGAGGGGACTCTGCATTTCAAGTTATAAGTGAAAAATAGAAGTGCTTTGAAAGGAAAACTGATTGTAAAGGAAGTAAAGTTACATGTTGGGGAAGGTGGAGTAGCTTTCTTCTTCTGAGCCCTGGTGACCACATATGGCACAGCCCGAAGAGGTGGAACATTGAAAACAATAGGTACTACAGCAGAGGATTGAGAAGCATGTTTCTTCTTCCCTTTCCTCTTACTCTGTACCTCTGGTGTCTTCTCTTCTTGCTCTTCTTGGGATCTGTCATTTGAACCAGCCCCAAACCCATCATCTGATATGGAAAGTGAACTAGATAAGGTTGCATCTTCAGTTATGGTGGTGGCTCCAATGTGTTGTGCAAAGTGTTGGGCAATTTTGGTTTGATTGTATAACCCCATGACATTGTGCTACCAGTTTGTGAAGTTACTAAGAAGGGGGCTTTCAATGACAAATTTGAATGGCTCAAATATTGCCCTAAATCTCCTGAATTCTACATTAAGGCGTGAGATTTGGTTCTTATCAACTTTGTGCCTCTCAAAAAGGGTAATATTAGCCTCTCCAAGGTAAGGGCAAGGGATAGCTTGCACCAAGCCAAACTGTCTAGGAATTTGCGCAGGGCAATAAGTCTCAGCATGAGACTGTTTGCGACCTCCAATATAAGCACCTATGAAAATTTCCCTTGGAAGAAGGTTGCTTCCCCAAGCATCACAATAAGAAGCATCACTCCTGCGTTCCATCATTCTTCTTATCCATGCAGGTCCAATATTCAAGTCACTGAAAGGGAGGAATTCTTTTTCTTCTTTATCTTCTCTCATGTTGTAAAAGTATTGTAAATATCCAATTAGAGAAAGGGGATTCGAACCCAAAACTGTGACCTTGTCCCCATAAACTAAGGGGTTCCTTGACAACAACTTTATGGTCTGGAAAATAGGCTAAAAGCCAGAGTTGTAGAAACCAGAGAGGGCCTCCTAGGTTGTACATAAGTGGTTTGGTGTAATTATCAGACCCCATCTTGTAAACATAGCCTAAAAAGTATGAGGCCAGGTCGATGGCCTCACCTTTAGAAAGGATATAGGCTAGAGGTGCAAATTCGAGCATAATCTTTTTGCCACTGTGACAAAAAATCATTTTGCACAGAGTATACAAGACGTATGCAAAGAACTCTCTATCAGACACTTCATCTCCAAATTTCCTCTCGGCATGTAAAAAATTTCCATACGAGGCATGAGTACCAGAGGTTTTAATTTCTCTTTAAAATGGTACGTCAATGGGTGCAGAAATATCAAAGAAAGGACCAAATGGGGGAAGCCCAATAAGAAAGGACACGTCCAGAACTGTGGGAGCCCTCATACCACAGTTAAATCGAAAGCAATTGAAAGATGGGTCCCAGAAAGCTAAAGCAGCGTGAATAAGAGTAGGGTTCTGTTGTATACCATTTCGAAGCAGAGAGATGGCATATAGAAGCCCAGTTTGTTCTAGTTCCCTCTTTTTGAATTCCAATATGCGCGTAGTCCGTTTATCCCAATCATTGTCTGGATTTGGCCAGCAAACAAAATTCTTCTTTATCCAAAGCTTGAAATCGAGTGGTCTATCTTTTATAAGATCACTTCCTTCAAGAATAGGGTAACACGGTGTGAAATTGAGAGCAAGGTCAAAGAATGCAGGTCCGAGAATTTGAGTACTGGGCTTAATGGGGTTTGCAACAAACACACGATTTTGTAAAGTACCACTATTGGACTTTGCAATTTCTGCATCAACTAACTTCCTAAGAACATAGGAAGGAGTACCCTTTGGTATTGAACTCTCAGAGGCCATGGTTACAGAGGTTTGAAAATAAAGGAGGGAGAAAGAGTGTTTTAAAAGTTGAGAGTAGAAAGTGATGATGGAAGTGTCTTAAGCCCTAGCTATATACGTTGTGCTTGAAACGGTATGTCGATTCGGGTCAAACGTTGGATTAAGAATTAATTGGGCTTGAAAATGTTTGCGGCCAAGTTTAAAATTATGTTTGAAAATGGAATTAAACCCTTAAATAATGTTTGGGTTTAATTTTAAGATTATCGTGTCTTTTAAACTATTTTATTGATTTCCTCTAAAAAAAATTCTATTCTCCTTGTTCAATATTTGGTTTTGATTCAAGTTTTAATTGGTTTGAAGTATTAAGAAATGCTTCGAAGGGCATTATAAAGTACAAAACGAACCATAAAAGAAACCAACTTTGCATTTAACAAAAGAAACATTACATGCTATATAAAAGGGTCCTATTACATTGAAGAGAAAAACTAAGCAACTACTGGTGCAGGAGTAGAAATAGGAGCTTGAATGATCTGAAAGTAATGAGGAAAGCTCCAAGTCACCAAAGCATGAAACCTTTCCCATGCAAAGGTAAAGAATTGCGTCTCCATCACCCTAACCATGTTCTCTTCATCTAGCTTGGGCTTTTTATCAATTAAGGGTCTGATTTTCAAAACCAAAGTTTTGGCTTTGACTTGAAGCTTGGCCAACTTGAAAGCACTTCTCTTGGTGCGCCTCTTGAGTTTCTTTCGAAGCTGTTTTGAAGCTCCAAACAGGGACTTCGAAGGAACTTCCCTTCAAGTTTTCCATCTTATTGTAGAGCTTAGTGGCCTGTGCATGAATAATTTCATAATCATGGAGGTCCTGATTAAACCCAAAAGCAGCGCTACTAGTTTTCATCCACATTTGAAGGAGAGGGATTGGATTCAGAAAAAAGTGGATAAAAGAGCCAACTTTCTTAGAGACAACACACTGTAGGGTTTCACAAGCCCACATGAAATTCTTGTAAGGGACATCTTCTTCCAGAATCCCTATATCCAAAAAGGCAAAGACAGCCAAGACTTCTTTGGCTCTTGTTGAATTTGAATGAGGAAAAATGGTAGAAGAGTAGTCAGCATGAGAACTTGTAGGATCAAACCTAATGTTTTTCAGTTCTTCGAACTAGTCAGGATTTTCTGGAAGGGCTCGAAGGGGAGGAGAAGTAGGGTCAGTAAAGTTTTCAAAATGAGGCCTTCGAACCTCATTTAACCAATACATATATTGCTTGATAGCTCTCTTTTTTAGTTCAACATAACCAGCAAAGCCTGATTTCTCTGGCTCTTCAACCTTAAAGAAATGAGGAGTAAGGCAAGAGACAATAAGGTTGTCAAGAAGAGCCATATTTGGATCATCCCTAATGTAGGGAGAAAAATACCTACTCATAGCAAATAAGCGATATTTGCTCCAACCTTGGACAGAATAGGGTCATCCATCTTGACCACCACTATATCAGTGGAAGATGGTAATCCCCACATTGATGGCACTGGAGCAGAAAGAATAGGAGGGTCCCATGGATCAATGGGTGTTTGCTCTTCCATTTGAGTCACCAATAAGAACGATTGCTTCGAATTTGACCAGCAATGGGTGAAACCAAGTTTTCAGTTTGACAAGGAGTGTAACCATTAAGATCCATGTTTTCGAATGCGTTTTGGGTATTGGTAACATCAGCCATTGGCATTAGATTGAACATAGATATTGAAGTTTAAGGGTGAAAATTGGTATTGAATGTTAACCAATAATTGGGTACATTTATAGACGAAATTTGATGATGAAACGATTCAAATTTTGTAAGTGGAGAACGTGTAAATCAACTGCCCATTAGCGCGGATTGATGAATGGATTTAAGCTAAACACGGATGGAGCGTCAAGGTGCACCAATAGCGAGGCGGTGGATGGTATCGTGAGAGCCGGTCCAAAGGTAAATCCAGCAAGCCTCTAGGCTTAGCCTCTAGGCTTGGGCAACCCACTAGACTGTGTTTACGTATAAAATCAACACATCCAGTAATTAATTGACGCGTAATTAAGAATTCCAAACGTTGGCGGCTAGACGTTAATGAAAAGCACTAGATTATTAGTTTATAAAAGGATCAATACGATGTCGTATTAATCTCTAGTTTGAAAGGTAGTTATTGGCAGTTATGAGCCAAAGAATTTGGCTTCGAAGCCACATTTTTAACTGCTAAAAGGCATGAGTTACATGTGTAAACATATAAAATTGGCAGTTGGCAATTGAAACACGTGGAGCAGGTCGTGTAAGGCAGTTATTCTTTGAAACTAATCATGTGCGAATATGATTTGTAACCGTGCAGATTCAAATTCAAACGTTTCTGAAAGGAGTTCGAAACAAGTCAAGTTCAAATGTTTTGGAGGGAAGAAACAATATTTTGAAATGTAATGATGAAGTTCGAAGTCAAGGAATCAAGCGGGAAATTCAAAACTGCAAGCAAGGCCTATAAATAGAAGAAGTTGGAGAATGAAAAAGCCCCCGGACAAATCTTCAACAAACAGCAAAAATGATACTTGGTTTGTTCTTTGGCAGTTAGAATTGTAGATTTAGGATTTCGACTCAGTTCGAAGTAGATTAGGACGTAGTTTAGAAAGTAGATGTTAGTAGTTCTTGTAACAATCAAGTGTTAGAAGTTCCCGTTGTCTTTCTATTTGAAGTTGAAGACGATTCCGAAGTAAGTTTACCTTTGATTTGTTAATCAAAGTAGCTTGTTTCTTTATTGTTCTTTGATTTCCTAAGTGAATTGGTTTAAATTTCTTCAATTTGAAAGAAAAATCCTCTTAATTGAGATAATTGAACCAATAAAACACAATCGTCTGATTAGATTTGGTTTTCCAAAGTTAATCTGAGAGAGAAGAGTTAAAGGCTTTCTCTGGTATGCTCGCACACAATCATTTTCCATTGTAAAGAAGTAAAAGAACCAAATAGACTGGTACAACCAAATCAAAATAATAATAATAATCATAAGTTAAATATAAATAAAAACAACTCGAAATATTTTTTCCAAAAATCGAAAGATTTCACGCCAGGATTCTTTGTTCTTGATCTTCAGGGCAGACGGTCTTGGTCTCAAGGCTGTTACAGTACGCAAGAAAAATAGAGCATTCAATGCTTCCACCCACCAATTTCAGCTACTAAATCAATTTAGTAAGTTCTTCACCTACAAGTCTAAGAAACCCATATGGGTCTGACCCAATAAAGCAACTGCTTCTATGGCTTTCAATTTCGAGTCGAACAAAAATGCTAGGTACACAATAAAAATGGACAACAAAGTGGACAAAACACTCAAATGGTGTGTGGGCTCCACATACCACTTGAGTGTGAACTGTGTGTGGAGCCCACACACTATGTGAGTGTGTTGTCCACTTTGTTGTCCATTTTTGTGTGTACCTAGCATTGCTGCGAGTCGAAAGGTATTCAAACCTCCAAATCTGAAAATCCTAGAACCCAATTTTCCCCCATCACATTGCTCCCATCTCTTCATCTGTTTATGGAGTTCATAGTCCAAAAACCCTAGTCCTTCAAGAAGTTGCAGTTTTTTTTTTAAGTAGGCTAGTGATTGATTGGTAGTTGGGATGTCTCTTGACGTTATGATGCCACATCCTCGGCTCCTTTCAATATTTGTAATTTGTTTCCAAAGATTAATGAAATCATTTTTTTTTCTTAAAAAAAAAGGGGAGAAAATACAAAAAACTGAGATGAAATTAGCTAGGATTAATGTTGATTGCTCTGAACTCAAAGCTTAGTTGAATCAGCTCATTGTGGTGATGTGGTCGCGTCGTTGCCATCGTCTTCCATCAATGGAGCAACAGTGGTTTGTGGATTTGCGGGTTTTTTATTTGATTTTAATTTTTGGATTTGTGGGTGGTTGTGGAGGTTGAGGGTGGATGGTGGTGGTGGCCTGGCGGTACATGTAAGGACCCATGTTTTCTATAAATTTTTCAGAAATAACATTGGGGAAGTGTGTGAAATGTTATAAAGTGCTTATGCGGTCAATGTGAAATTAGCATGTACATTGGGGTGTCTTTATTACACATTAGGAACACAAGGGGGTGAGTGTGCAATTTAGGGGCATATATAGAGAGGGGTACATCAGATTTTTTACACACAAACAGTACTCCCCATCCTCTCCCAAAACATACGGTTCTTTCTCCCTCTCTATTCTCTCAAACTTCCTCCAAAAACCCTCCACAAAATCCACTCTCCACACTCATATAGTTCAAGATTCACCTTCATTTTCATCTTCTACGCGTGATTTGGAGTCCGGGCATCCTTGGAATCACCTTGGAGCAAACATTTTCGGTTGAGAAGCTTCAAGGGCAAGGGTTTTCCATTTTCTACCCATTTCAAGTTCAATCCTTGAGGTAGGGAACAATCTTCAACCTCCTCTAAGTGTATATTAGTTGAATGATTGCATTGTTGGTGTTCTTGTTCCCAAATTTCTTGTTAAACTTTTATCACCATGGAAATGAGCTTGGTTTTTTATTGAGTTAGGGTTTTACATGTTTAGTTGGTAAAATCATGAATTAGTTGTTGATATATCCCTCTCCTATGAGTAATTGTTGTTTGGAACCTCAATTTTTGGCTTGGGTTGAAACCCCCTCCATTTTGGAAAAATCTGAAAATTTTGCTCGAGATGGCCTTTGTATCGATACCCCCTTTCAGGGGTATCGATACCCAGCGTTCTGTTGAGATTTTGGTTACATTGTATCGATACAACTTTCATGGGTATAGATACCCAGCTGTTTGTAAGGCAGATTTTTGACCCAACTTCGCGAGCACGCCCCCGGCTTCGTCCGAACTCCGATTGAGGCGATTCTTGAACCGTTGGAAAGCTCTATGAGTCTACTTTCAAACCCAATTGGTCTCATATTCATAGCCATTGTATTTTGAGAGAAATATGTTTTTTCCTATCAAGGTGTCGGGTTTTCTCGAGGTTCATAACTCCATTTTCATGTTTCTTTGCGCCGGGCCTTTATTGGTCTTTCCTAAGCTTCTCAAATCGACTTCTAAGCTTTGGTAGCCTATCGTGGTATGAATGATGTTTTGTCATGATCTCTCACGTTCTTGGACACAGTTAACTTTGCCACAACCGACACACTACGAGCTTTCGAACTAAATGAATTACGTGGATGTTTTTGGACACTTGATTGTTTAATAAATTTTTGAAAAGGATGATTTGCTTATTCTAGGGCCACCATTTGGTGCGTCCCTAGCCATAGGTGTTTGGAGCCCACGAAATCCGGCAGGGGTGTTCGGAGCCCACGAAATCCGGCAGAGGGATTCATTCCCTATTTAAATAAGTGGTTATTTGTGAAGAGGTGAAAAAGGAAATGTTTTATGAAAATGACTATGTTTTGAAAGGATTGAACCTACGACATGAAATGTAACGTTTTTGAGGAAATCTATGGACACTTGGGTTTGATTCGATCTTTGGGGCATCTACTGGACACTCTATCATCAAGTCGATCTATTTTGGTCTATTTTAGCTTATTCATTCATGTGTATCACATCTCTATGTGCATGTTTCATCCTCTATATCCTTAGCGTTGGTAGAAAAGTTTCATATTGGGCTAGTGAGCTCAACCTATCATTTTCAGGTACTCGGCAAGGCACGTGATTGGAATGCTTGGCGTGTGGATGCATATCATGAAGCACATTTGACATGGAGTTATATTATCCTCTCCATAGTTAATATATTTTGAGAGATGATCTTGTAACTTTGATTCCTTCAATCTTTTGACAAAACTTGGTTTATGTAATAACTCTTAACTATTCATTACTTATGCATGGGTACGGGTACCTCTTGTAGAAACTCAGTGTACTTTGACTTTGACCTTTCAACGGTGAAATGTATGACTTTTAACTTATCCTACGTGGATTTTATTTGTATTTGGTTTATTAAATTCGAGGGCGTGACAGTACAAATGATTATGTATATTTTACAAAATAGTTCATTTCGGTCACTAACATTCGATTAAGTTTTTGCTGCTTCGGAGAGAGTGATGGAGCTCTCTTTTGCAATACATAATCGCTGATCACACTGTAAGGAGGACTCCAAGGCCAATGCGCACATGGTTGATATCTTCGCCTCCGACCACCACTCGTGGCAGTGTGAGGAGGAGCAGCTGCTGCGGTGGATCGAGGCCGGGCAGAGGAGATCGCCCGGCTGTGCAAGCAGGCAGAGGAGCTCGAGAAGTCTGATGCTGAGTTGAGGAGGGAGGTGAAAAAGCTGAGGAGTGAGGTTGGGGAGAGGGAGGAGATGTTGAATTTCGTCACTGGGCGGCCGGAGTTTGAGGATAGTGGAGGCGGAGGTGGGTTCGGGATTTTAGGGGTTTAGAGGGAGTGGGAGAATAGGTGGAGGAGGAGGAGGAGGAGGAGGAGGAGGGGTTTTTGGAGATAGAGGTGTAAAATTGATAATTGGGTCAATTCTAAGAGCAAAAAGTGTGAGTGATGGATTTCGTTTGATTCTTAACGGAAGTGGACGGTCGGCGGGGGATGACTTTTAAGATAGTCTAGGTGTTTATTGCCAAAATAAAAAGTTCAGGAGTCTATTTGTGATTTTAGGGAAAGGTCATGTGCTTTTTTGAAAATTTCCCCCATAATTTTATACTTTTTAGATTTCTCTCGTCGAAACAAATCAATAATTCACGGAGGGCAAAACTAACATGTGTAATTTTTTTTTGAATAAATTGATTAGAAGGGAATTCACGACTACGCTAGAAAGCATGTAGAAAGTTTCAGTCATTAATTATTTATTAAGGAACAATAATTGTCGATTTGGGATGAGTTTTTCAATTGATTTTATGAGATAAAATCTAATTTTGTTTGGAGGTGTGATAAAATTACATTGGCCTTGTTCGTTTCATTGTTTGGAGGTGTGATAAAATCTAATTGTTAGGGAACAAGAATAGGTGGAGGGAGATAGACAGACAAAATGAGGATGATGATTATAAAACAAAACTAAAATTAAACTAAACTATGAAACCAACAGGATGTTTAATAAATGTGTTTTTTAAATGATTTTATGAGATAAAATCTAATTTTGATAAAATGAGTTGAGTATTAGATTTTATTACAACTAGTGGATTTCATGAGAGAAAATCAAATCCAAAACTTGCGGCCGCCGGTGAGTTCATCAGAACAGTTCGGCGGCGGAGAGTATGTGCTGCCAGTGGAGTAGAACCAGAAGAGCCCGTCTAAGGTGATGTAAGAGAGAGAGGGAGAGGTGAACAAATTCAGAAACTTGTGATGCTTTTGATGGCTACGAGCATTGGACAACAGAATGCCACTGAACTCTCTCCTCCCCACTCTCACGCTCAAGCAACTGAACCAAATCCAGGCCCAAATACTGAAATCAACCAAACCTATAACCCTAAACTTACTTCTACGCTCTCTCGCACACTCAAAGACCCCTCAAAACGCCCTAATCCTCTACACCCAAATGCTCCAAAACCCTTCTTCTCACGACCACTTCACCTTCACTCACGTCCTCAAGGCATGCTCCTTTCTCCACGCCCTGCAGAAGGGTCTCCAAATCCACGCCCATGTCGTAAAATCCGGTCATTTCGCTGATATTTTCATTCAGAATTCCTTGATTCATTTGTACTTTCATGAAAATGAAATTGTTCATGGTTGTAGAGTTTTCGACGAGATTGTTTACCCGGATATTGTTTCGTGGACGTCAATTGTTTCCGGGCTTTTTAAGGTTGGGTTAGAGGAGGAAAGCATTGTTAGGTTTTGTTCAATGGATGTGGAGCCTAATGCTGCTTCACTTGTTAGTGTTTTATCTGCTTGTTCTAGTTTGAGAGCTGTTAAGCTTGGGAAAGCCATTCATGGGTATTGTTTAAAGAATTTGATTGAAGATGATAACATTATTTTGAATAATGCAGTTTTGGATTTTTATTTGAAATGTGGGTCTTTAACGAGTGCTCGATACCTGTTTGTGAAAATGCCTGAGAGGGACGTAGTTTCTTGGACTATCATGGTGGGTGGGTTTGCAAATAGGGGTTTTTGTCAACAGGCGGTTAGGCTTTTCGATAATATGTTGGATAGAGGTGAAGCGGAGCCTAATGAGGCTACGATAGTCACTGTATTGTCTGCATGTTCTTCGCTGTCTGCCTTAAGTTGGGGTCAATGGGTGCATGCATATGTCAGGACACGACCAGATCTTATGGTGGATGGAAATATTGGGAATGCTTTGATTAACATGTATACTAAGGGTGGTGATATGGGTATGGCAGTTAGGGTATTTAGCACGGTTATAAGCAAGGATAGAGTATCGTGGAGTACTATTATTAGTGGAATGGCCATGAATGGCTTTGGCATGCATGCTTTGCCCCTCTTTTCGCTCATGTTAGTTCATGGAGTATGTCCGGATGATATAACGTTTCTTGGGTTGTTATCGGCTTGTAGTCATGGGGGAATGATTGATCAAGGGTTGATGTTGTTCAAAGCCATGACTAACTCATATGGAATTGTGCTCCAGATGCAGCACTATACTTGTATTGTTGATATGTACGGTCGAGCAGGGCTGTTGAAGGAAGGAGAGGATTTCATTACAAAAATGCCTGTGGAAGCAGATGAAACAGTTTGGGGAGCGTTGCTTAATGCTTGCAAAATTCATGGGAATGAGGAGATGTTTGGGCGGATCACACGTTGTATTTCAGCTACTGAAGGTGTGAGTGTAGGAACTTATGCTTTGTTGTCCAATGCATATGCTAGTTCCAGGAGGTGGGAAGATGCTAATGAGGTTAGGGATGTGATGAGAAGTAAGGGGTTGAAGAAGATGGCTGGATGTAGCTGGATTGAAGCCAAGACATCCATCCCAAGGCTTATGACTTCAACAAGTTCATAACCAATGTACATTGTTCTTCTAATTGTTCAAAGCAAATGTGAGTAATATAAACATCCTTATAACGGAATATGCTAACTGCAGATTTATTCATAGCAGAACAAAATGTGCTATTGATGCATTGTTTCTACACTACTAGTTTACTGCCTAGTTTTAGGGTTTCCTTTCTGCAACATGGTATGAGGTTTAGAAAAAACTGCTTCATGTTTTTCTCAGGACATCAATTGTCTGTTATTCGTGCCCGAAAGTTGTTTGGTGGCTCACCTCCTAGCTAGAAGAATGAACTTCAGTGTAATGTAAAGAAACAAATTCTCTTGTTCTTTCTTTCCCTTCTCTCTCTGGGGTGGGAGAGGGGGTTCTGGCCATTGATTCTTCATTGATTGTAGAACAAATTTGTCTGGGACTAACTAATTCCATAGTCAGTACTCACTCGTACGAGCATGAGGAACACTATCATATACCCTCCACGCATGTAGATAAGTGTGAATTCTCCTTATTTTTAGTAGCAAAAACTCGAGAAACTAAAAATTTCAAATGTAAGGAAGAGGGAAATAAACATTCCGATGACTGTCATCTGCATCTTTAGAGAATTGCTGACTTGCTGTACTCTGTCACAATGCTTGGCTGCTTGCAATCCCAAAGCTTTTATTTTTAATTATTCGATACAACAAACTCCCGTTAGTGTCTGTCCAATAAAAACTTTTAGTGTTTGACATGACATGGCCCTGGTTTTTACAATTGCAGCTGGGCAATGGAACTTGATGATGAAGATGGTTATGATTATGAAGTTGCTGTTTTCCTTATGCACACATTCTTGGCAATGATAATTCAGGTTATATTTTCAACTGTGAAACCTTTTTTTTTTTTGCAGTAACAATACATTTTGTACGCAAGAGTTTTCAGTCAAATATGTATATGCACTTTCAGTCGTATGGAGTCTCCACAACACCACTGCAAGGCATAAAACCTCACCACCACTGCAAGGCATAAGACCTTACTCCGGATATCATCCTAACTCGTGATACGTCTTCAGAAGAATCAGCTCGAGAAATTAATGCAGGCGGCAAATCCCAAGTATTTTGGACAAACGCTTGTTGAAATGGAGCTGCGAGTGAGTTATGCAAAGTTTTGGCAAGTGGTTTGAACCGATGTGGAACTACCTAACAAAAGGGGTATTACCACGAGACAAGAATCAAGCAACAAATCACATAAGACAAAGCCCCATAGGTATGTAATCCTGGCGAATAGACTCCATCGAAGAATTTTTCGGGAGTATTAATGAGATGTGTCTTGAAAATACAAGGACAGAAGTTATGTGAGAGGAGGTGCACAGAGTTGATTGCGGGGAAGATATGAGTCAAGGAAGACTGAAAGGAAAATTAATTCATCTCGGATGCTGCTGGCCCAAAAGCTCCAGAGAGGATTTTCAGGAACTTGGACCAGGTTGATCAACTCCAAGATAACGAAACAGTACTCTCACTAATTGAAGGTTGGGCTTCTTTCTGGTCAGGTGGACATCTAGATCAGTTTCTTGTTAAAGGGCTAGTGGGGTTCACCGGGCCTACTGTTCGCTCCACTGCCTCACGAAAAATTGAATGGATTGACCGGAAAGAAGCTCGTTGCCTTAATGTAACAGTGATTGTGTTGTCGAAATGGTATGGGCTGTGATCAAGTTGGGAGGGGACTTCAACTGATAAGAACTTGCGAATGTATGTAAATCTTGGTGGCTGTCACACATTGAAATCTGACTCGTTTTCGAATGCGTAATCGGAATTTGGGTTTTAAATGAGAGAAGTGAGAGGAGAAGAGAGAGAAAACCCATCTCCCACGATCTTTGCGGATATATCTACCAAACCAAATTCGTACAGTATGGGTATACAACCTATTTTCAAAGTTTGGGAGGATTAGAGAGATCTTTATCCCCGACAAGAAGAGAAAAATTACTGGATATAGCTTCGGATATGTCAGATTCATCAAGAACAGTGAAGCAACTATGGCCATCAACAGCCTAAATGGTACTTGGTGGTGGGGTCAGAAATTAACAGTCAAATTCGCAAGATTTCTCAGGAAGGAGGATTATCAAGACTACAAACAACCCAGATATGGTGAGAAGGCTAAGAGAAACTCATACCAAGGTCAAGATTTTCGACATGTTCAGATACTCCAAACCCTCTTTTGAATCGAATAGGAGAGCTCAGATATCACAAAGGGAAGACATGCATGTTAGGGATCTACATCAGGTAAGGCCTAATAGAAGAACAGGAGTGCCCCATCATCCTCAAAACTTCAAAGGCAAGCACTTCCAAGGTAACCAACCGAAACCCCCTGTGGAACAAAGAGGCAAAGAAGTTTGGAGAAGAAAAGGTGTAGCGGAGTCCAGCAAACAAGGGGAAGAGAGGAATACGAAGTTAATAGAAGCACAAGAAGAAAATATTCATACCATTGATATCCACCCATCAAGAAATGGATGGCTACTGAGAAGCTTGGTGGGGAGGATGAGACGACTCACCTCAGCTATGGAGATGGAAGAAATCTTCAAAAGGGAGAAAATTAGAGACGTCAAGATCAAACCAATTGGGGGCAGGTATTTGATAATTACTTTCCCAGATGTTAAAGAAAGAGATGAAGCTTTTAAGGAAAAATGGTTGGAATTATGGTTTGACGAAATAAAACCGTGGTCTGAAGAAGCAGCTAAAATAGAGAGGTTTGTGTGGTTGGTCTGTTTAGGAATGCCCCTTAATGCATGGAATGTCCCTACCTTCAAAGATATTGGAAACAAATGGGCATTTCATGGGAGTGGACGAGAAAACACTAAAAGAGGTGTCCTATGAGAAAGGAAAAATTCTTGTGGTCACTGAAAGCAACAAAAAGATTGAAGGCCAGATTCAATTAGATTTATGTGGAAAGAGAAACATGGTCACAGTGGTAGAAGAGTAGACTTTCAGAGTGATGGAATCTAGCAAGCAGTTTTCCATGTCTGATTCAATGGTAAATGAAGAAGATAATGTGTTGGAATGGAACAAAGCTTACATGGAGGACAACAGGGCAAACTTTATCCAATCAGAGATAGATAAGGAAGCAAAACATGCTGAGAAGGATGCCAACTGTGAGAATGACAAGTGTCAAGAGGCAAGTATAGTGGGTGAATCAATACAGCATGCGGGAGACACTAAGGTGGATGACCAGAACAAAATAATTAATGCAGCAGAAAAGGCAGCACAAGAAACTAGAGAAAAGAATATCATTACACCTGTGGAGGATATACACTCCATATTTCCAAAGCAAGCTAACCTCTTGGCTCTAGAAATGGATGATTCAAGTAGAGAACTAAGAGAAGTTAATTCAAACCCATTTCCTGATTTGGACTCCTTTAGTTGAAGACTCACAAGGCCCAATACTGGAAGCTCTTCCCAACAAAGATATACCCCAATCTAGTGAAGCACGTTTGATAGAGAAATCAGCTCAAGAAAAGCTACAAAAGAGAGTTGGAAGTAATACAGCTGCCTGGAACAGTCCAATTGTCATTGGGTCTAAAAATATTATCAGAGCTTCTCAGTTACAAAGCATCAACTTACAGGTGGAACTAAACCCAAAAGAAGCCAGGAAAAAACTAAAAAGTAGAATTTCTGAGGAGTGCCAGGAATCAAATGGAAGTGCCTTTTGGGTGTTTATTTCTGGGCTATTTTCTTTTGTAGTGCTTTGGGTCTGGTTGTGTCTGGTCATAGCTCTGTCAAATTGTTGAGTATTTGTTTTTGTCTTGGTTCGTGTCCTTGTTTTGTCTGGGGAGAGTCCTATTTTCTCTCAGCTTGAGATGCCTTTGATGGTCTGTCACTTTTATAGCTGGTTCCTCTTTCTCAGGTACCACTTCTACTGCCATCTCATCTGATGTTTAAGCTTATTTCTGAAGGCCCAGGCATTGGCACTACCTTTGCCCTTGCTTGGGTTTTATATCTGTGAAGACCCAGGTATGTGCTTGAATATTCATGCACCTGGATGTTTTTACACTATTGCCTTCTACTGCTGCATGTCTTCTGCTACTTTCTTTGTCTCCTGAAGGCCCAGGCATTGGCATTGTCTTTTGCCTATGCTTATGTTATATGTTTCTAAGTAGACCCAGGTGTGTGCTTGACTCTCCATGCACCTGGATGTGTGTTATGCAACTGCCTGCTGCTGCTGCATTTTTCTAATTACTGCTGTGGACAAGTCTAATTTCTCATTACTTTTCTGCTACCCTGGTTGATGCTGTTTCTCTCGTCTGGATCTGGTTTCACTGCTACTGAGATTATGAGAGATGAAATCTGTTGAATGGGGTCCTTGAATCTGCTGAAGTTTGGATGCTCTATGCTGGAAGAGAGGTGAATGCAAAAGATGGAAGGCATTTGCTTAGATCTATCTATTCATGTTTGGGAGCAAGTGCTGGACTATAGAGTGGAATGTTTTGATCATCCGAGTGCATTTGGAAGTGTATCTCTCTGTTACCTGTAATTTTTTCTCCTTTTCAGTACTTCACTGAATTTTCTTTTTTCAAGCCAATACTTCGCTTCGAGTTCTGTATTTGGCTCTTCCTTGATCTACCCTTTGTCGAGCTTCAATAAAATCTTGTTGCCGATCAAAAAAAAAAAAAAGAAACAAAGTTTTCTGTTTCCTTTCACTGATGAAAACAAGAAACGAAACAAAAAATGTGGTTATAAACATTCTCTGGGATGTAGGGTGTTGCATTATCAATGTTGGTTACTGCTTCCTTCTTGTTGCTTTTCTTATTTCTAGGTGAACATCTTCTCCGTCCCAATTTGTTTGTCCACTTTTAAATTTCTAAGTGTTCCAAAATGTTGGTACATTTGACCTTTAAAAGAAATAAATTTCCCTTTATACCCCTTATTTCCTGAAATAAAATACTTAACTTTGGTATAAAATTGAAGGTTCAGAACCATCCGATGCACGTAAGTTCCACAAAAACAGTGAAGAATCTATGTGTATGCGCATAAATATGCGCACACAAACGTTCTGTATCCCATCCCGCCGAATAAATTTGTCAAAAATCAACTTGTTTATCAATTGTAGTAATGTTGTGATCATATCCATCTTTTGAAAAATAAATGTCAATGTCGATCTGTTTTTGTTAAATGCGCTCTACGATCATCTAAAGGGAAACCAATGTTGAAGGGAATTTTAACAGTTAAAATTATCAGCGAATTTATTTTGAGAATGATGATCCAAATAAACTCATCCAAGTGTAGGTGATCCCATTTTTCTTAAAAAACTGGATAGGAAATTGTTACAAAGACGCGGATCAAATTTTAATTTTTTTTGTTAAAAGCACCTTGCTAAATGCAGAGAGACTTCTGTTGTTACATTTCAATCGTTCATCTTTGCATTGAACAATTTAGATTTTAAAAAGACTACATTAGAGAATGAACTTTTTTTTTCCCCGGGAAAAAGTGGCTTTTCTAATACATATTACCTCCTCCGTTTGTGTTTGTTGGTTCTTTTTGGAATTTGTGTTATTTTTAATTATTTATATCTTTTAATTTATAATATTTTTTATAAAATTAATTGAGATCTATTAAATAATATCTCTGCATATTTTTTTAGATCCATACCAAACCCTTAAAGTAAAAAAAGACCAATAAACATGGGGAGTATTAAAAACACTAGGAAAAATTCTAAAATCAGCCCATTAGGCTGACATTAATGATTTAAAATGTGTGACAAATGTATAAAAATATGTGAAAGTGTATAAAAAAAATGAAAAAAGTACAGTGGAGTTTGGGTTTTATTTATTTATTTTTTATTTTTTATTTTCTCGTTGCCTTATTCTAAGAACAACCCAAAATAGGACGCAACATTTAGAATATCACATACAACACCACTCCTAGCAGAGACATTAGCATTCTGGCCCTTACGTAAGAGGAATTTTTCAGCGCTGGGTAGGTATTGCCAACGTGGTACCCGCTCGGCAATCTCAGTCATCCAAAACGCGATCCGACGGTTCGGAAGAGGAGAGAGTAAAAGAGAAGAGAGAGTGGTCGGATGAGAGGACAGAGAGGGAATCAATCTCAATTGTCCAAAACACTTTTGGACAGTCAAGATCCTGTTCGGCATGGGCACGCAGTACCCATTTGGTACCCAAATTTTTATCCTTACATAGACCTTGGTCCTTGGATAACTTCCAAACACTATTAGACGGCCCAAGATACCAGAAACATTTCTGAACTCCTCAAAACCCCCAACGGATAAACCTCCCTTCCCTCCCTCAACCTTCCATCCCAAACAATGTCCATTCTCGACTTCTCATGCTCATCTTCTCTCTCCAAAACTCTCTCTCTCCTCTCCCACATCCCCAGACCCCCTCCACCTCGTTTCTCTCTCTACACCTCCTCCCACTCCCTCTCTCTCTCCACCGCCCAACAACGCTGCCCCGTAAGCCTTGTACGCTCCCTGTCCCGCCTCCGCACCGGTGGGATTTCCAGCGCCGAAGAGGAGGATTTTGATGAAATAGAAGACCCGGACGGCGTCGACGATGAGGAAATTGACGATGAAAGTTTTGAGATCGATGTGGAAAAGCTCGAAGAAGAGGCGAAGCTTGTAGTTCGAGAGTATTCGGATTCTCTCTCTCGCGAATTGAGAATAGGTAGGTATATATGTCTGAATCTTAGTAACATTATCCATCCACTCGCAAATTTTGAAGTACTTTTAAAGAGGCTTTCACGTTTGTGCTCCCGCTTACGCACGCACGCGTATTATGGGACTCAGGTCTGAATGATGCAATAAAACAACCCTCCAATTGACAATCTGTAAGAAAAAAGTTTCGTTATTTCAAATTTTTTTGAATAATAGAAAATGAATTTAGAAAATTGAGTGCAGAGTGGAGGGAGATTTCAGGATTTTTCTTACTTGAATATAGGGCTGCAAACGATTCACCAAGCTGTTCGCTAGAAGCTCGAGGCTTGGCTCGTTATGTGATGGACTTTTCTCGTTCGTAAACTATTCGAGCTGGAACTCGAGTTTTAAGCTCGTTTAGTGGACCAGCTGAGCTTGAGTTAGTTCTGGAACTCGAGTTTTAAGCTCGTTTAGTGGACCAGCTGAGCTTGAGTTAGTTGTAGCTCGACTCGATTATAAAAGTTAGGCTAGTTTTGGGCTCAGCTTGGCTCGTTCGAAAATTAGTCAGGCTGGACATGTGGTTTTAGGCTCGTTTGGTATACGAGCTGAGCTTGAGTTGGTTATAGCGCTCATGGTGATTGATGTGAATTTCACAAGGGGTTTAATGTACCATTTTAACAAAAATGGAAGATGATTCATTAGATATGGCTGGTGAATATTTAGTGAAAGATGGATTAGAGGTAGAAGATATGTACAGTGTGTGAATTATGATATTATATGATTATATCTACAATCTTTACCATTGAAAGGTTTCAAGTCACTCTTATTACAATGATTGTAATTTGCATCTATTTTAATTTCAACTAGGTTCGTAGTTTTATTACCTTACGTGTTAAAAGCAATAGTTTGGATGCATATCCCCCAATCCAATGTTAAGGCTTGGAGAGTCTTGACATTTGGAGACACGGGTACACTCAATATCCATTCCATAGTCCATGTATTAGAGGAGTAGCACTAGAAAACATGAGCGATAGATCAACTGGAAGTGAATAGGATGGAAACTTTGTAAAACTTATGTTTTTGAATCATTTTCATTTTCGTATGTTTCCTAATCGAACTTTCTTTCTTTTTTAAAGTTTTCCTTTGTGTTCACTTTTACTTTGGTATAATGTAGAAAACTGGGTAGGTCTAGGGTTTTATGCTTCATCTAATGCTCTGAAAAGGGTATGCAGTATTGTTTATTTACCAGAGGAACATATTCCCACAAATTGGAATACAATTGATCTCTATCATTCACACTTTTGTTTCATGTTTTATATGCTAAATGAAGAACACACTCATCATGAGAGACTACAAAGAATGTAGAAAAGTTTATTTGTTTCCCCATTTGCCTTCGATGCTCCTTTTGAGTCATGTAGTTTAGTATGCAATGTTATCCTTCAAAGAAAATATGTGGTTTTCGACGTTGTCTTTTTGTTTTTTCATCCTTTTTGAGTATTTTCTACACTTTTGACTTTCTTTTTTTCTTTTGTGAAATTGATTTCAGACGATGAAACAACTGATAAAAAACAAACTCGTGGAAGGAAGAGGAGGCAAAAGAGTGCCACTAGAAATGTAGGTAATGATATTTTATTGGATTTGTTCTGCAAGTGGCTGTTGTACTGAGTGCTTTCATATGAATACTGTATAGTCTTAGTGTAGTACCGAGTTCTTTGATATGGATATTATGTATGTTTGGTGGTGTATATTTCAGTTTAAGCATTATCTACATGGTATACATAATTTTGCGGTAAATTAAATAATACAAATCTGATGATACATGATTTAATGCGTCGCATGTCTGAAGATTTTAACAGGATGGGTCAGAGTAAGATTTGCCTTTTACGAAAAAATGATATGATCACGATAGAATTACATGCATCCACAATGGCCTAACCAAAACCAAAATGTTGCTAAGGTTAGCAATGTTTGTTCAAAAAAGTGCTCACATTGGAATAACCAAACTTACCAACCCCTTAGCAATTAACTAAATTTTGGCCCTTGGATAACCAAAACTAGCAACCTTTTGCCAATAACCAAATTTAGTGGACCCCACATCTACCCAATCAAGTACACCCACCATTACATAAAATGACAATAACCTTCTCTCTCTCTCCTCCTCCTCCTCCTCCTCTCTCTCTCTCTCTCTCTCTCTCTGTGAACAATGTTTTCAAAATTTTAATTTAAAAAACTATTTTTTTTCAAAAGTTGATTTTAAAAAAACTGTTTTTTGTCACAAGCTTATTTTAAAGAACAGTTTTTTTTTAAAAACTGTTTATTTTAAAAAACTGTTTTTTTTTCAGAAGTTAATTTTAATTTTTTTTTTTCAGAAGTTTATTTTTAAAAACTGTTTTTATTTTTCAAAAGTTTATTTTAAAAAACTGTTTCTTTTTCAAAAGTTTATTTTTAAAAACTTGTTTTTTGAAAATTGTTTTGTTCTAAAAAAGGTTTTCAAAATATTATGGGAAAATTATTGAAATGGTCCCTGTAGTTTCACCCGAGTCTTGATTTAGTCCCTATAGTTTCAATTGCACTCCAACAAACCTTGTAGTTTCAATTTTGCTTGATTTTGGTCCAATTGATAACAGACGTTATCAAATTAGACGGAATCCCCAATTTGGGGCTTTTTTAGGGGTAGACCTGTCATTTCCCCCTCCCTCCCACCCAAAACCAAAACCCTAACATTTTACCCCATTTTTCTTGCCCTGCTACTCCCATTGATAACCCCAAAATTCAGGGGGAAAAAAGCCACCTCTCGTTGCCAACCTTTTTCTCTCTCTACCATTCACGAACATGCCAGCGATTAGCAAGAGACAGATGTTAACGGTCAAGGAAATGCTGCCGTAGATTTTGTACAAAAAGAGAGCCGGGATAGTGCAGTACATGAAGCCCGCTGCTGTTATGGCTCTTCCGTCGAGATGGTAGGAGATATAGCCTGCGAAAATTCCTCTGACCAAGCCTCCAATGTCAAATAAGGTGGGTAAGTTTCCGGCTGTGTCACTGGATAAGCGAGTAACGTGCATTTCAAAACAAATAAGACTCGCCAATCAACCATTACAATTCATATACTACTAAATATGATTTTCACAAGGCAAAGAATTGAAGTACAGAGCCTCTAAGTGCTCTGTTAGATTCAATTTTCAGAACTGGAACACTTTGCAGAATACTCGTCCTGTTGATGGATTCTACACTTGTTTTGAGAATCTATTGGATCAACACCCATTTTCTATAAAACACCAGAAGATGCTCGTAAATTCCCGAAAATCAATTTCTCCATAACGTAAATTAAATTATAAAAAAAACCCCCCATGTATTAGTACTTTCAAAAAACATGTCAACCCGTACAGATGCTAAAATCCACTGCTATTTTTATTTTTAGTCGTGGTTCCAAGAATTGCAAAATTTAGAAGCCACACATTGAAGGGGAGGAATGCTAGTATATGTTAAGCACAATATATAGGTAGCAAATTTGGCAAAAAACAAGCAAAGAGCCAAAGGAGTAGCCCCCGAAATCTTCCTTGCTTCTATAAACCCCACGGCAGAGAGAGAGAGAGAGAGAGAGAGGTGGCTGTTCCCCCCCGATTTTGGAGTTATAAATGGGAGGAGCAGGTCAATAAAAGTGGGTAAAATGTTAGGGTTTGGGTTTTGGGATGGGAGGGAGGTGGAAATGACAGGTTTGCCCCTTAAAAAAACCCCAAATTAGGGATTCCGTCTAATTTGATAACGTCTGTTATCAATTGGACCAAAATTGAGCAAAATTGAAACTACAGGGTTTGTTGGAGTGTAATTGAAACTATAGGGACTAAATCGAGACTCGGGTGAAACTACAGGGACCATTTCAATAATTTTCCCAAATATTATTTAAAAAAAGAGTTTCAAAAACTATTTTTGTAGTTTGAAAAATTTATGTGGCAAATTTTGGTTATCGTTGAAGAAGTGATGGGGGGTCATTGTTTTTGGTTATGGACAAAAAACACCAGTGTGAGACTTGGCATTGCTAACTTTAGCAACCTCTAAATGGATAACCAAAAACTTATGTGGAAACTTTTGGTTATCCAATTTTGGTTAGGTCATTGAGGATGCTCTTACAATTAAACTAAGTAAAATGAATGGAAACCACAAACAATGGTTATATATGTTAAGCTATGTTACTTGGACTCGGGTGCGGGAGTCGGGTGCGGGTATGTATCTAGGTGTCGGATTCAACTATTTCTCATTTCAAGGACATGGGGACACGGCAAAATATTCAAATTTGCTTCTATTTTTTGTGAATATTCTTACGTAAAATGGTGCTTTAAGGTTCATTGCGCATTTCATGGATAATAAGAGAGGTTTATGCATACTTCCATGATAAACTTGAATTACAATTAGGTTTTCTATAGAAATGTCTTACTAAACTTATCAGACACATATCCCACACCCTTATCTGAGTGTCGAGTGTCTAGCACGGATACTTTATACCATTATGAGATCCGCGTAACATAGATGTTAAGTTATCAATTCGTCCAAAAGCTCTAGCTATTATGTTATTAGGCTATTCAACACCTTCTCTCGTTTGCAACCCTGTCTTGCATCCCATTATTGCAAAAGCTTAAGCTATTAGGAAATGAGTGTGACAATGTATATCAAACTATTTAACACCTACCCTTACTTGCAACCCCATTAGCGCGATGCGATGCTCATATGTATACATAAGCGAAACAAAATACGAAAGGGAATAGCATAATGTACACGGAGAACTAATGTATACAAATAGAATTAGCGCGATGAGATGCTCTATTTGTATACATTAGTTCTCTCAACCTCATCCTCTGATACCATGTCAAGTTACCAAATCGAGAGCTTAAGCTGCAAGAAAATGAGCCTAACAATGTATATCAACATATTTTACAATATATCACAACAACTCTCATATGAGGCTCCATTATAAGTTAGGAACACGTTGAACTTTACGAATTTAGAGATATTCAATAACACATGATCAATGCTGCAAAAAGAATACAAGCTAGTAAGCAATGAAGGAAATTTTCATTTAGATATCTATTAAGTTACCAATTGTCCAAAAAGCTTAAACTGTTAGGAAATTGAGCCAACAATGTATATTAATCTATCTAATAACAACTGTTAGAGCTTGTCCTACATTGGTTAATTATATTACCTGTAACACTAGTATATGAGCTTGGGCGGCCTCTCCACTCATTGCCAATTGGTTTTGAGTTGGATGTTGTACATTGTATCGGAGCTAGGCTTTTGGAGGTTAGCCCGTTATTTGTGCTTCAAGCACACCTTGTTTTGTCGTGATCCTTATGTTATCAATCCTTGTTTGACTATCCACATGTTGGTTAGCGGTCACTTAGGGGAAAGTGTTAGAGTTTGTCCCATAGTGGTTAATAACCTCCAAAACTAGTGTATGAGCCAGATGGCCTCTCCATTCATTGCCAATTGGTTTTGAGTTGGATTCTTTAGCAATAACTACATAATATTACTTTATATATGGGTCGTGTTATATCTCTATTGTGTTCTACTACATAAACTTCCATGGGGGTACTTCTTGGACAACATTCATGCGTCATTTGACAAGATTGTGAGTAATATATCCGTTACACATCAGGAAAATTTATCACCCGGATATCTCGAACACCATTGGAGTAACACTTGAACATGATATTGAATAGGTATCACAGTCGACACGTAATGAAAAAAAAATTAGTAATTTAGAAACTGTTGTCAATAAGCATCCCCTCTTCCCCTTTATGAAAGTGGATGCAAGCTTTTATAATAAACTGGATAATATGTATGTATTCAATTTCTTAGAAAAGTCGGGGGACTTCCCAGGCTATTTTTTGCTTCTCTTGATGTTCTGATCCTTTCCCTCCACGCAATCCTTCTTGAATTTCCTTGTATTGTGTACTTCCTGGGAAATATCATCTCTTACGTAGAATATGGATGAGCTTTGGAGTTAATAACTGACTTCTTCAAAAGTTTGTTTGTCAAGAAACTTTTGAGAAAAAAGTTTCTCAATTTCTCAAAAGTTTCTTTTTTTTTTTTTTTTTTTTCCAGTTCAAAAAAAGAAAGATGAAACTTTTGAGAAATTAAGATAGTATTTTGTTTGTAATTCTTCAGAGTGGTATGCTTCGTTGATTTAGATAATTCGGAATACATTATCAAATTTCGAAAATTGCATATCTTGGTTTATTCTGATGCAGTTAAACTGGGCTCTTTTCTGACTCTTTTGGAGGGTAAAAAAGTAAAGTTCCCTGCTTTCTGGTTCTGACTTACTGGACATTTGTTAAATCCCATATGCAGATCCCGGATAATGTACTTCAGAAAGTTGCAATCGTGGGAAGGCCAAATGTTGGTAAATCTGCATTGTTTAATCGGCTTGTTGGGGTATTTCATAATCACTTGGACCTTGTTCTTTTGTTTTTTGGTGAGTGCAATTTTGTTCACCCTCCCTAAAAGAGGGTAAACAAAACCCTCCCTCCTATTGGTTGAAATGGTGTGGACCCCATCATAAAGTGATGTCATGCTTACCTCTGCAATACACTTTTTGGTAAGCATGACATCACTTTGTGGTGGGGTCCACGCCATTTCAACCAATAGGAGGGAGGATTTTGTTCACCCTCTTTTAAGGAGGTGAACAAAACTCCACTCGTTTTTGGTTCCTCAAGCAAGACTGTTTACTATCGTCACGTTAAAAGAAATCTCTTAGTTTTTATTTTTCTCCCCGCCTTTTATGCTACATCTTTCAGGGTAACAAAGCAATCGTCGTGGATGAACCCGGGGTTACTAGGGATCGCTTGTACGGTAGATCCGTTTGGGGAGTGTATGAATTTATGGTAGTAGATACTGGAGGAGTTCTCAGCATAGCCAAGTCGCAGACTGATGTTATGGAAGAATTGGCTATCACCACCACTATCGGCATGGAAGGGATTCCACTTACGACCAGGGAGGCAGCTGTTGCTAGGATGCCCTCAATGATTGAGAAGCAGGCTATTGTAGCTGTGGAAGAGGCATCAGTCGTTTTATTTCTTGTTGATGGGCAGGTATAGTACATTGATTCATGGGTTGTCTGAATGTAACACGCAACAAATTTTTTTTTTTTCTTTTTCTATTTTTCAGTTTCGAGTCAGTAGTAAAGGATTGATGTTATTCTAGTGTTTAATTGAACTGAGGGAGTATTTCGCAGCTTTGGGAACATTTGCTGGATAGTGTGCCATGCATTTCTGCGTGTCTTGATGATATCCTAGGCCCACAGATCTATCCTCATTCTATAGGTCCATAAGATCATATAATTCCTGGAAATTTCGAAACAAATTGGGGGAATCTGCAATTTCCCTTGGAGATCAAATCAAATAGCAAGTCCTAAGGTTGCCATATTCTAGGAGCCAAAACTATGTGATTGGCCAACTCCGCTTTCCCTCAATATTTACAAACTTATCTAGGTGCAGTTAGAGTTTTGTGTTTTGGGGGGGCTATTATATGGGTTAGACTTGTGCTGGATGGATTTTAAGATTTCTGTCAAATCTAATGTTTTTGGCCATTGGCTGCTGTTCTTAGTAGTAGTATTGGTTAAAAGACTCAAAATGGGATGGGCATACTTCATTTTACCCTGATTTTGTAGACCATGTGCACCCAAACCCTGCCATTAGGAAATAGCCGTAGAATCTCCATTGTATAAAAAGTGCACCACTAGCTTCCATCAGTGTTGCTGAAACTGGAAGAAAGTTCAATATATATCATTTCTCTGCGATTGATTACTAAGGGTTTGCAACATTGATCCTTGGATTTTGTCAGTGAAGGTTGTGTTCAAGTGCGGTTTCAGGTTTAAAAAAAAAGAACATTTTCTATTTGTGATTTGAGGAATCATTGAATTTAATTTCCAATGATGGAGCCTTAGGTTGGCCACATTTTTTGAAATGATGTTGAAGGAATTTGCAAGACCTAGAGATAGGTTATTTTTATTTTTTATTTTTTTATCTAATAAAAGCTCAATTGTATGGCTCTGTCAATTGTGGTGCAATGAGCTCAGAGCGTATTTGGGCGAACATATATGTGGAGGGGGATTATAGCGTTTCTCATAAATTAAGATGAAAGGCTTTGTCCCAGATTTGTGGAGCCAAGCTTCACTTATGCCAGAGGATTTTGACGTTTCTCATCATAGGGTTCTTCTTTGACTAGGTTGCATTAATTGGCTGTCAAGTGTTAGATTCTCAGTTAATCTTTGCTTCTTTGTTGAACATATGCATGGTCCATCTTCCTTGTTGGATTTCTTCTGGTCTCTCTCTCTCTCTGGTCCTTTTTTTTTTTTTGCCACTTTTCAGGAACCTATGTCTTCTTTTTGGCGTTCTTATATGTTTACTGACTATCATTCCACTGCCTTCCCCTTCATGTAAGCTCCGGCATTGCTTATGCAACTTCCTTTCTTTGGTATGCTATTGAAAAACGTTATCGATATCATAAGCTCAATGTATAGATTTTACAAGAACCCCTTCCCATTGAACCTATTTCTTCAGTGTGATGCTAGTCATATTGAAGGCAACTGATATGTGGGCTAGGCCCCTTCTTCATACCAATTCGGATTCTAATCTGTTTCAAGCCCGATTTCTGCTGGCAAGAAATCTCTTTGGTAGATCCTGCTCGGTTAAGAACGGCAAATAGGATGTTGAGAGAGTTGTCTTTGTATAGGGTATTCATCAACAAAATTTTTGCTTTTGGGCCTTTTAGTTAGTTTGGAACCTATTTCTGAATTCAAGCAATAATCAAACAGCTTATTTTTTTGTGGAGAACTGATCAATAACCTATACTGATCTTGCATGTCTTTTTTGTCAAGTTTCTGGTTCCATTACTGGATGGGTACTTTTTTTTTTAAAGGTACAGTGACAATAAACTTTTGCAGGCAGGTCTAACAGCAGCAGACGTGGAAATAGCGGACTGGCTGAGGAAGCACTACTCGTACAAATGTGTGATTCTTGCCGTGAACAAATGTGAATCTCCACGGAAAGGATTCATGCAAGCATCAGAATTTTGGTCCTTGGGGTCAGTTGTTTTTGTTCTCTCCTTTCTCTACCCTTAAGTCAAAGGTTGTGAACCTTTTTTTCCAATTGATCAAGATATTTACAACATTCTCTGAACATATGATATTGGACCACTTACATTTTGGATGGTAGACCGTCTTTGTCTTGTTTGATATCTATGTGTGTCATGCTAATGTAGCAGTTATTTGCACAAAGTGGTCGAGATGAGATAGATATCATGGTGTGGTACTGTGGTCCATTCTATGCTTTACTTATCATGCAACTAGTTTCTCTTGAGGGGAAAGAGAACAACACAACTTTTGAAGTTGACGAATAAGATAGGATTTACTATTTCTCTTTATGTGTGGAGAATCAGGTCTGTGTTTATGAGTTTAGAATACAAGAAATTCTTCTTTTTGTTTTTTTTTTTTGTTTTGTTTTTTTCACGTCATTAAGAAAAGAATAGAAAAGGGATAGAGAAGATACTATCACAGAGGTAAGCATTTCTTAAGCATATCCTAATATTGTAACCTCTATAGATAAGAGAGTACCTTGAATTTTATGTCCCAATACTTATCACTTACCGAATTTAAGAACTACTATTTATAGGAGTTTGATTCTAAGTTTTTAAAACTCAACTTGCATAAGTTGACTTAAAGTTTCACTCACTGGTGACCTTGTATAATAAAGCAGAAAATACGAAAATACCAGTGTTCCTTCAAGAAACATGGGAAATCTGACCAAAAGCATCTAAACCATTAAATTACTAAAACATAGAGCTTTCTAAATGCAAACAATCATTCACATAATGTCCAAATTTATTGCTGCTTCATATTTGACGAATTTCCATTTTTTCACTTTTCTGAACTTTACTTTTCTCTCTCTTTTGGGCTGCACGAATAATGTTTGACACCATTTTAAAATTCATTTAGGACTTTATTATTGGTACAGGATTTTAGTTTCCTCCTGGCTTTGTTTTGTGCATTAGTTATCCTTTCATACTGGATGGCTTGCCTTTTGTGTTCATCCTTTGAGTTTTGCTTTTAGAATGCTATTTCTCCGAAAACATTGAGGTAATTCAACTAGAAGTTAAGAAATGGGTTGAATAGTGAAGAGTGAAGCAATCTTGGCTGTGTTTGGTTAGATAGTTTAGTTTAGTTTTGATGATGTCATAAGGTGTAACGAGTGGAGAGAGAGGGAGAGAAATGAGGGAAATGATGATGTCATCAAAACTAAAACTAAAATGGGAAACGAACATGGCCCTTGAATTTTAGCATCCCGTGGAACTCGTTTTCTTATTGTTGTTTTGCTTCTAGCCTGTTTTAAAAAGCTAAGTTGTCTTAGGTTCTATGGTGAAATTGCAATTTCTATGTCCTTTTACAAGTATATGATGAATTCCACCTTTAGTACTGTTGAAAGATTTTAATCGATGTATATTCTTCTCACTAGGAGGCACAATATATAGACTGTGTACAAGATAATTTAGGAAAGGAAATAATAAGGAAATTGCTACCTACCTAATTAGACTAATTACAATCTTTCTAATTGCCTAATTGCCTAGTTGATTTACAACATGTGTTACAATATTTCTTTCCTTTTCAACACTCCCCCTCAGGCTGGAGCGTATACATCGTATACTCCAAGCTTGCGACAAATAGAATCAATGGAAGCCTTGGGAAGAGCCTTCGTGAAAATATCAGCAAGTTGAGATCCTGAAGGAACCAAAGTCGTACTGATCTCTTTAGACTCCACTTTTGACCGAATGAAATGACAATCAACTTCAATGTGTTTGGTCCTCTCGTGGAATACTGGATTATTAGCGATGTGGATAGCAGCCTGATTATCACAATATAAGGGAGTTGGACCATGTACTGGAATCCCAAACTCATGTAGAAGTGTACCCAACCAAGTCAATTCACAAGTGGTATGAGCCATTGCTCTATACTCTGCTTCAGCACTAGAACGTGCTACAACTAACTGTTTCTTACTTTTCCATGTCACAAGATTGCCACCTATAAATGTGCAATAACCAGTGGTAGAACAACGATCAGCAGGAGATCCTGCCCAGTCAGCATCCGTATACCCTTCAATACGAAGATGTCCAGATGCTTTGTAGAGAAGTCCACGTCCAAGAGCATTTTTAAGATACTTCAAGATACGAACCACAACCTCCATATGAGAAACACGAGGACAAGTCATAAATTGACTAACAACACTGACTGCATAGGAGATATCGGGTCAAGTGATAGTGAGATATATAAGTTTACCCACAAGTCTCCGATACAACTCAGGATCGTCAACTAACTCACCATTGTCAGGCATAAGTTTATGATTAGTCTCCATAGGAGTAGCTACAGGTTTAGAACCAAGATAACCTGTATCTTTCAAGAGATCGAGAGTGTATTTCCGTTGTGATAAACTGATGCCTGCTTTAGAACGTGCAACTTCAATACCAAGAAAATACCGAAGCTTGCCTAGATCCTTGGTGAGAAAACTGGAACAAAGGTGACGAATCAATACCTGAATCCCATCATTGTCACTCCCTATAATGACAATATCATCCACATAGACTACGAGAATCACAATACCACTGGTGGTCCTTTTAAAGGAGACAGAGTGATCAACTTGACTTTGTGTCATACCATGAGACATGACGGTACTACTGAATTTATCAAACCAAGCCCGGGGAGATTGTTTGAGGCCATAGATAGATTTGCGAAGACGACACATAGGCTCCCCCTTGGACTCAAAACCGGGTGGTTAAGCCATATAGACTGTTTCAGAGAGATCTCCATGAAGAAAAACATTCTTGACATCAAGCTGATGGAGAGGCCAATCAAGGTTGGCTGCAAGAGATATAACAATGCGAACAAAATTGAGTTTGGCAACCGGAGAAAAAGTCTCAGTGTAGTCAAGCCCATAGGTTTGGGTGAAACCTTTGGCCACAAGACGAGCTTTCAGACGATCAAGAGAACCATCAGGATTGTGTTTGACAGTAAACACCCAACAATATGTGCTCCAGAGGGCTTGTGAACAAGATTCCAAGTATGATTCAATGACAAAGCCCGCATCTTTTCTTCCATAGCAGAACGCCATCCGGGATGAGAAAGAGCCTCCTGATAAGACTTAGGAACAGTAACAGAGGACAAAGATACAGAAAAAGCGCGAAAAGAGGGAGAAACAATCATAGGACACAAATTGAGAGATAGGATGGGAAGTGCATGAGCGAATACCTTTACGATGAGCAATAGGAAGATCGAGAGTTGGATCTGGAGACGCTAGAGGAGATGGTGTGGGCACAGAAGCTGTATCTGGAGTTTCAACAGGAGCATTAGCTGAAGAACGTCGAACATACACCTTTGTAATCGGTGGTCGAGTAGCAGTCTCAAGAAGACCATGGTCAGTCGGTAAAGGAGCAATCTCTGGAAGACAAGGTGGTGCCAACAAGGGTGGTAGCAACTGAGTACCCTCAAGAGAAGAATATGGGATATTTTCAAAAAAGGTCACGTCAGCACTTATAAAGTGCTTTCGTAATGAGGGACTATTACACTTGTATCCTTTCTGTGTCAGAGAGTAACCCAGAAAAATACATTTGTAAGAACGCGGATCAAGTTTATCACGACCTGGAGAGAGATTATGAACAAATGCCACACAACCAAAAAGTTTTGGGGGTAGAATATAAAGATCCTTGTCAGGAAACATGACCTGATAAGGAATTTTGCCATGCAAAACCCGAGAAGGGGTGCGATTTATTAGATAATTTGCGGTGAGAACAGCATATCCCCAAAAATGTTTTGGAACGTTCATATGAAGCATAAGGGCACGAGTTACGGCTAAAACTGGCCCATTCTTCCGTTCAGCAACCCCATTTTGTTGGGGAGTGGTGACACAAGCAGTCTGATGAACAATACCATGAGTTTCAGTAAACTGTCTAAAAGGACGAGAAAAATATTCTTGGGCATTGTCAGTTCGCAAAATAAGTAATTTAGCATTAAATTGGTTGACAATCTCAGCATGAAAGACTGAAAAGACAGAAAATAATTGAGACCTATCTTTGAAAAGATACACCCATGTTAAACGAGAAAAATCATCAATAAATGTGACAAAATAGCGAGCACCACACAAACTCGTAGTGCGCGAAGGTCCCCAAATATCAGAATGAACTAAAGCAAACGGTGCTACACATGGTGACTCAGTTCGCAAAGGAAAAGAAACTCTACAATGTTTACTAAGTTCACATGTGTCACAATTGAAAGGAGAAAAACTAGGTAAACTAGGAACTAGTTTGCGAAGGTTGGCCGAGGATGGGTGTCCAAGACGACAGTGCCACTGATAAGGTGTAACAGTAGTATGTAAAGCAGAATGACTGGATGACTGCTGATGCTGCTCCTGAAGGTAATACAGACCATTCTTCTCATACCCCCCACCAATCATCCCCTTCGTCTTGAGATCCTGAAACTCACAATGAGAAGGAGAAAAAAAGAATAGAACACTAGTGAGTATGAGACAGTTTATGAATAAAAAGAAGATTAAACGGAAATTGTGGCAAATATTAGACAGAAGGAAAAACAAGACCAGATGAACGATATGTACCAATGCCTTGAACAAGAATTTTAGTGCCATCGGCAATAGTAACATAAGACTGAATAGAAGGGGTAACAACATCAGTCAAAAGAGACAAATCACCTGTCATATATGATCAGATGCGCCAGAATCGAGAATCCAAGGAGTGCTACGAGAAGATGAGTGAATACACATATTACCTAAGGTGACATGAGTTGCAGTGGAAGAAGAAGAAGATGCATTGGCCCTTTGAATCATAGAATCATACTCAGTCTTGGATATAGTAATCTGAGCAGGAGCAGGAGCAGGAGCAGATGGCTCCCCCTCAAGTGTAGCCTAATTAGCCCAAGCTGGCTTGGCATACAACTTCCAACAGAATTCAACATCGTGGTTGGTCGCACCATAATGAGTACACTTCTTGGTGCCACGACCACCACGCCCCCCACGTCCTCCACGACGACCACCCCGCTCAGAAGAACTACCACGACTGTGGCAGGAATTGCGATTACCAAAATGTCCAGAAGATGAAGCAGGAGAGGTTGTGGGGGCAGCTAGAGCGGATGGAGCCGGATGCTCTAAACTAGAAGAACGAGGAGCAGCACGTCGAACACGAGCAAAGGCTTCACCAACGGTGGGGACTTTCCTGCTAGAAAGAATCTGTGAACTAAGAGGAGCAAGGTCTGAATTTAATCCAGACAGAAGTTTGCAAGTTCTGAATTCTTCCCTATACTTTTGCTGAACCTTTAAATCTGTAGAGAGAGGCTGGTAAACATTTTACTCATCCCACATACCCTTTAAGATGGAAAAGTACTCATCAACGGATCTATCTCCTTGTTGAAGGGAGAAAATATCCTGATAAATTTGAAAACCTGAGAGATATTATAATCTGATGAATATAACTCGCGTAGAGTGTCCCAAACAGCTTTGGACGTCTCTTGGCAAGCAACATTATTAAAAATGTCAGGTTCTAGACTATTCCACAGTAAAGTCATTATATGAGCATCATTTTGGGACCAAGCGGAATTGGGATCAGTAGGTGGATCATCAGTAATATAAGAACTCTCACCGCTTGCGCGTAGAGAGACAGTCACAGCCCGTGACCATGGCAAATAATTAGATCCATTTAATTTGATTGTGGTTAGAGACCGGCGATAATCCCTAACAATATCCTTGGTTTCAGAGGTTTCAGCAGTGTCTGTTTTCTTTTCTTTCTCACTCATGATGAATTCAGATTTATAAAGACAATAAAAAAAAGGTGTCGTTACCCAGTAACTTTTGAGTAGGAACAGTGGGTACCCAGTTGGTTTAGTGCAAAATACCTCTAGATATGAGATTAACCAGAGAGAGCGGAGGTCCAACGAGGCTACCAGGAGGTCGCAGGAGGTCCGACGATGACTGGCAGTTGTCGGCGAGAGTCGCCGGAGAGAGACGAAGTGCCGATGAGGGAACAGACAACAGATCGAGCCTTGTGTAGGCTCTAACAAGGCTTGTTAGAGGCTGCCGAGATATTATGAAAGGCAGACGACGGTCGATGGAGTTCCGGTGGTAGTTGATGATGATCGTTGGTGAGAGATGATACCAGGTGGTGGTCGCTGCTGGTGGTAACAGGTCGTGGTTGCTAGGGTTTCCAGTAATATCGACTGGAAGAAAGAAAAGAGAGACGATGATCGATTGATAGAGGTTTAGAAGGTGATCATCGATGATTGAAAAAGGTAAACAACCTTTGACGATGATCAACGATAGAAAAAAAGAAAAGAAAAGATAGTAACGAAGAACATCAGGTTCTTGGAACCCGCTCTGATACCATGTTGAAAGATTTTAATCGATGTATATTCTTCTCACTAGGAGGCACAATATATAGACTGTGTACGAGATAATTTAGGAAAGGAAATAATAAGGAAATTGCTACCTACCTAATTAGACTAATTACAATCTTTCTAATTGCCTAATTGATTTACAACATGTGTTACAATATTTCTTTCCTTTTCAACAAGTACGGAATTGATTTCAAGTATTGTTGTGATGCAAAGTTGGTTTGCTCTGCAAATGTGATGCAAATTTTTGCTTAATTGCGGATGTATATTTTTTTGAATCCTCAACTGTGTCTGGTTCCAGAAATGTTTTTTCCCTTAATTGCAGATGTATATTTTTTTGAATCCTCAACTTAGTGTAGTTCCAGATATGTCGTATTGTGGGTTTTTTTTTATTAGCTAATACAAACAGCTAAAAAAATTCAGTCACAAGAGTAGTGGTTGGTGACTGGTATTTTGTGCTCAAATGCATGGCCTAATGCTATGAAGCACCGACACTCTTAGAGGTCGCCGTGTTCGTGTATTGGACACACCACGTGGGGTGTCTTTTAAATTAAATTATTTATTGGAGGGGGACGCGGGGGGACAGGGCATGGACATGCGTGTCCAATACATACACTCACAATCTCTCTCTCCCCCCGTATATATGGGTATATACATATGTATGTATGTATGTGCTGATATTTAAATTTCCGTCGCTTTGTAGGTGTATATCTTACATATATGTGTGTATGTACTAGTATATATGCGAGTACATAACAATACATATCTTATATATCAAAAGAAAAGTGTGTATATATCTATGTATATAAATTGTTACTGCATAAATATATAATATATTTAAATATATAGGTATTTATTTATTTATTTTTGCCGTGTTCCCCGGCATGCCGTGTCCATTTTTGAGAATTCCCGTGTCTCGTGTCCGTGCTATATAGATGTTGTCTGTTTATTCATCAGTTTGGTCTTAATCAAAGTGCAATTTATTTACCTCACAACTAGGTTTCAACCAATGCCTATATCTGCTCTTACGGGAACTGGAACAGGAGAGCTTCTTGATCTTGTTTGTGCAGGACTGAGAAAAATTGAGGTAATTGTTTTCCGAAAAGATTTCAGTTTCATGCATAACAGTAGACTTTCATTGAACACTCTCTTATTTACACATTTCTTGACCTATGATTCTAAGGTTATGAATGATTGTTTTGTTCCCATATCTTTTGTTGTCTCTATTTTGAGTAATATTACAGTGATAAAAGAGTATCCATATACCAATACCAATACACTGGACATATACACAGTGATTCTGGGAAGGTATTTTGGATAGCTGGGACAGATTACTCAGGGACTTTGATGTTTGGTTAATAGGAACTCAATGAGGGAGATTAGAGAAGACCTTTTCTTTATCTGCAGAAGAAAATTTCGGAACAATAGGAATAGAAAAAGCATAGAGAGCGCTTTAAAGAGTACACAAGACTCTTATCTTCTAATCCTAGTTCTCGCAAAATCTCAAGCTACCCCTCATTTTCTGGATTTTTAATAATTAAAACATAAAATAAGAACACTAGATGTTGACAAGATGCCAACAAAATAACCTAAAGCGATCAAAATCCTTCCATATCTACAAAAGCACCTAAAATCACCTCATTTCAACATCTCCTCAATACCCCTTTTCAATTTTTCTCGGATTGCTGAGAGAAGTCTAGATGGTTGTAGAGACCCTATACTGAACAAATATGTTGACACAGTGGTGGCTCCAGAAATTTTGGACATGGTGTTCAAGATTTACTTTAATTCTTAACTTATATATACCCACAAATATTCATATGGTAGTGTAAATAATGTGACCAGATGATATGCAAATACACAAGATTTCAAAAAAATTCTTGACGAATTCTATGTTCTTGGGACAAGTAAAATTAAGCCAGGGCACATATATGCTAGTATATATTATAGAAATTTGTATGGATATATATATTTTTTTGTACAGAGAGTTGTTTGCCGCTCGGAGAGAAGCCACAGGTCGACATCAATACAATAGATACTTTTTTCCCTCAAATTTCTCTAATTTTTGTTGTTAAGAGTGTGTACTTTGTTAAGGGTTCCATTTTGAATTACCAGGATTGATAAGCATTCGTATTATAAGATTACATGTTCAAGCAAAACCTGAGATAATTTACATGTAATATAAAATATAAAAGGCTTTAGAGTGTTAAATTGACCATTTACGGGAAGCACTTTAGTTGGATTGTTTACATAAAATTGATTTGTGGATTGATTTGTTGAGCTTGAGTGTTCAAATTTTTTTGAGTAGGGTGTTCAAATATTTGTGTGTTGGGTGTTCAACAATTGCTATACTTGTCTAAAACTAAAAAAATTACATGTATTTCATAACAATTTTTTTTTTCTGAGGGTGTTCAAGTGACCACCCTTTGCCCAGGGTGGAGCCGCCTATGCGTTGACAATCTTTTTAATGTGACATTGACAACTACCCCTAGCATGATGGTTTTTCTATGACTTAGTTTCATTATTGTGGGAGATTATTAAGGATAATTTCATGAAAGTTTTGGCTAGTTGCCTAGTTCTATGGGAGTGCTATAGTGAACGATTGGACAATGCTACTTTCGTTTCTTGGATTCGTCAAAAAGGCAAAGTTTGATAAGATGAGTGACGTTTTTGTCTCATTAGTATAGTAGCCTACATGTCCGAAACTCTTGAAAAAGTTTATCAAGGAGGTTGAGAGTAGTTATGGGGGATTCTATCTCTTCAAATATAACCTGTTAGGATCTTTTCAAATGAACATTACTTGAGTATTTTTAACAAGATCAATGCTAGAATCATTCATATGATGGGAATGTTATATTTTCAAAATGGTTTCCCTTCTCGAGGTCTTTTTAGAGTTTATCGTACCTACAGAAATTATATTTCATAAACATGATTTCATCACATTTTATTGACCCAGCTGCAGTATAGATAATTTTTAAATTTAGGCCTGTGAACTTGGCCAACTTGGATTGTTGTGTGTACCTATATGTCTCAAGCTTACCTTTTACCAAATGTGTTGAACTCAAAGTTACTCCTTTTCAATTCGTATGTACTAGGATAAGGATGGGTGTCCTTGCGTTCATGAATAGGCCACGGGGGCTAATGGTAGTTAGTATTTGGGTTGAAGAAAATTTTCATCGACAATTTTATGCCACAATTATATGGATGTTGTTTTCAGGACATGATATGTTCAGAAATCAAATATATTTGAAAAGTGTTTCCGATAACAAATGCTATAATATAGTTGCCAGTAAATAGAAAAAAATATGTTGAGAACAATAAGCGACACTAGGAGTAAATGATAGACCATGAATTACGTCGGTGTGTGTACGCATTTGTATGTATATGAGTACTATGTAGAAAATGCATTGCCGTTGTGCACAATGTCTGAACATAAGAGGAATGATTTATATGAAATTCAGACTGGCCCTCATTTGTTTGAGATAGATTGTCCATTTCCTACAAAAAGTTATAAACAACTAAGGGACGTTTCAGAAATGAGTTCCGGAAACTTGTTTACATATTATGGCTTTGACTCCGGGTTAGCTAAGGAACTTCACTAGTCGTGCGTTGTTTTATTGTGATTATAGAGTATGTTGCTTTCCGCCCTTCAATTTTTCAATTACTCTTGACAAGGCATAAGCATGTAAGGTATGTATTAATTTTCGTGATCATGGCCATGTAGTTGTAGGATCCTTCTGTAATCTGTCGGGGAGACAAACTCACTGCAGAACGTTGCTTCCCGTGCTCCTAAGTCAGAAACTCCTAGCAACCTCGTTCGATCGAGAAAGGAGAGCGAACCCAACTAGGATAGAACCTCTCAAGCATATGAACCCCTAAAGAAAAAAGTGAAGAGCCACCAAGCAAGAGAATATATGAAGTGCCGATAAGATACTAGAAAAACATACTTCATATGTGGAAAAAAACATTTGCAATTGACTCCAGTTTACGGGGATCGCCTAAATGATTGATCTTCTATGATTGGTAATTTATTAACTGGGTGGGTTTTTGCCGAGCTTGGGTCCTATGTAGGACTAGATTAATTAACAAATATTTCTATTAATTATTCCTAAATGCATCCCAGTGCTCCCAAATGAGGAGCTTATATGATCCTCTGCTCCCCGCCCCACCCTGCTCTTAATTCGTGCCTTTAAGCATGCCAATAACCCTTTGTTATATTCATTGTCTTATTAACAGGACTCGGAGGATCTTGTTGACGAAGTCGAAAATTATGTTCCTGCTATTGCTATTGTTGGCCGGCCAAATGTTGGTAAAAGTAGCATTTTGAATGCTTTAGTTGGGGAGGACAGGACAATTGTCAGTCCAATAAGCGGCACTACTCGTGATGCTATTGATACAGAATTTACTGGACCAGATGGCCAGGTTTGATAAGTTCCAAAACGTGAAATGCTCTTATAGTCTTATAGATGATGATATATTATTGTCTAGTGTAAAGTTCTAAACGATTGAAAAGAACATTGGCTGAAGGAATTAAAAGATTTTGTTGAAATTTATCCCACATCGGTTAATTATCACCTCGAAAGCTAGTATATGAGCCTGGGCGGCCTCTCCACTCATTGCCAATTGGTTTTGAGTTGGATGCTTTAACATGGTATCAGAGCTAGATTTTCGGAGGTTTTTCCCCTTTGTTTGTGCCATAGTTGCACTTTGTTTCGTTGTGATCCGTATGTTCCGGATCCTTTGTTGACCTCTCCACGTGCGAGTCAGGGGTCGCACGTGCGGGGGAGTGTTGAAATTTATCCCACATCGGTTAATTATCACCTCGAAAGCTAGTATATGAGCCTGAGCGGCCTCTCCACTCATTGCCAATTGGTTTTGAGTTGGATGCTTTAACAGATTTGATTTGGAACTTTGTTGCAGGTGTACAACTGACTATTATTTGGAATTAATTTGTGTGTCAATGTATCGCCATGCTGCCCAATTCATTATAGATTATTTTGCTAGATTTAGTTACATTATGTTCATTATCTTATCAACATTTCAGTTTCACCTTGTAAGTTCGTTTGAATTGAGAGTTACTTTCCTTCTAGGGAAAGCTAGTGACTCATCCTTCCCCTACTCAAAGGCAGGTCTCTTAGGCTGCCTGAAAAGGTGGACTTGCAGAGATTTCTTTCAATTTTACATCATTCCAATAGTTCTTTGATAAGCATGGTTCATCTTTTATAAACTTTTCAATCTCGGATCTGAGTTGGCGGTTGTGCTCGAGCTCTATGTGACTTGAGTAAGGTGAAATTTGACACATCACGTAGACACTTAATTCTTTTTCTTTTTTTCTTTTTTTTTTTCTCTCTTTGATGATTGTGTGAAGCGAAATCCCACATTGCATAGGAACCAAATTAATATGAAGTATATTGGCGTGATGGCACCTTCACTTCAAGAGCTAGCTTTTGGGGTAGAGTTCTACCCAAGATCGCGTAATATGGTATGGGAGCTAATTACCAAAGATGGGTAGGGTGCATGTCTCTTGCCTACAAGCGGCAGGTGCTGCCGAGTAAGAATGATACGCGTGAGGGAGGATGTGAAGCGAATGTGTCATACTAAAGGAGAGAAGAACTGATATATTACTGATAATCAGAATACAAAACAATGAAACTAATACATGTTTAGAGAAAAGTAACGCCTAAAAAGGGAAAATATTACAATATTTGACCACAATATGATCTGTTGAAATGTAGAGAGAGAAAGAGAGATCAAAAGGGTTTTTCTCATTACTTGGTAAAATGTGGCTATACACTCACATATACAAGACCAAACTATACATGACCAAACTATCCCTAGGAATAGAGAACATAACAAATTAAACCCTAATCTAACATAACTTAACACTCCCCCTCAAGTTGGTGCAAAGATATCTATCAAGCCCAACTTGAATACAATGGGGTGAAAACTTTTACTACTAAGACCCTTAGTAAAAACATCGGCCAATTGGTCTTCGGATCTCACGAAAGGCATGCATATCAAACCGTTGCTCAGCTTCTCCTTGATGAAATGCCTATCAATCTCAACATGCTTTGTTCGATCATGTTGAACAGGATTGTGAGCAATGTTTATGGCTGCTTTGTTATCGCAATAGAGCTTCATAGGACTACAATCAGGAAAACCCAAATCATGCAAGAAGGTTTGGAGCCATAAAAGTTCACAAACACCATGAGCCATGGCTCTGTACTCAGCCTCTGCACTAGATCTAGCTACCACAGACTGCTTCTTACTCCTCCATGTAATCAAATTTCCTCCAAGGAAGGTGCAATAGCCAGAAGTAGATCGCCTATCATCAATAGAACCTGCCCAGTCTGCATCAGTGAAAGCTTCCAATCTCAAGTGACCATGATTGGAGAACAAAACTCCTTTACCTGGGGCAGATTTAAGATACCTCAAGATACGATAAACGGCATCAAGATGACTAGTACGAGGTTCATGCATGAACTGGCTCACAACCCCCACAGCATAGGAAATATCTGGTCTAGTGTGAGACAAGTATATCAGGCGACCCACAAGTCTCTGATATCTCTCCTTTTCTGTAAGCTCCCCCACATTGCTACAAAGATGATGGTTGGCCTCAATGGGAGAATCAGCTGGCTTACATCCCAACATACCAGTTTCTTCTAAGAGATCAAGGATGTACTTCCTTTGAGAGATAAAAATCCCTTTGTCAGATCGAGCCACCTCCATTCCAAGGAAGTACTTCATAGACCCCAAATCCTTAATCTCAAATTCTTGAGCAAGAAGAGCCTTAAGGCTAGCAATCTCATCCACATCATCACCTGTCATGATTATGTCATCCACATAAACAATAAGAATGGCAATCTTACCATTACTTCTCTTGATGAACATAGTATGATCAGCATGACTCTGCTTGTAGCCAAATCTCAACATGGCTTTGAGAAACCTGTCAAACCATGCTCTGGGAGATTGCTTCAAGCCATAGAGTGCCTTCTTCAATCTGCACACCTTCCCCTCAGTCTGAGACGATGAAAAACCCTGTGGGATAGCCATGTACACCTCCTCCTCCAATTCACCATGGAGGAAAGCATTCTTCACATCAAACTGGTGAAGAGGCCAATCCAAATTGGCCGCACAAGAAAGCAATGTCCGAACAGAATTCATCTTGGCCACAGGAGCAAAGGTCTCCTCATAGTCAATACCATATGTTTGAGTAAAACCTCTGGCAACAAGTCTGGCTTTGTATCTCTCAACTGTCCCATCTGCCTTGTGCTTTACAGTGAACACCCATTTGCATCCCACTGGTTTCTTTTCCTTTGGAAGAATTACTAATTCCCAGGTGCCATTCTTTTTCAATGCTGTCATCTCCTCTACCATAGCTTCTTTCCACTCAGGTATTATGATGGCTTCTTTCCAATCCTGTGGGATAGATATAGAAGAAAGAGAAGAGACAAAAGCACGATACGAAGAAGATAAACGGGAATATGAAACAAACTGAGAAATAGGATGTTGGGTACAAGTTCTAACACCTTTCCTATGAGCAATAGGAGCATCAAGATCATCAACAACAGTAGGGAAAGAAGCATTACCAGATGAATCAGCAGCGGGAGAGTCCGAAACTGGAGTAGGTAATGGAGATTGGCAAAGTGGCGCTGCACATGTAGACTTGCCTTTATTCCTTCGAGAGAAGGTCTGCAAATTTGACCTATCCAGTCTTTCCCGACCATCATGCTTTGCTCCTTCTGCAGGTAAAGGTTCTTTCTCCCCCTCACCATGACAAGGTAAAGAATAAGACCACGACTCAGGAGTATGAAATGTCAACATCTCTTCCTGTCTATCATTCTCCCCCTGAAGAGATGAAGTGGACAGAGGATAAAGGGATTCAGTTTCCCAAAAAGTGACATCCATGGAGACATACATTTTGCGAGAGTGCGGGTCATAGCATTTGTAACCCTTCTGAGTGGGAGAATAGCCAAGGAAAATGCACTTGCGGGCTTTGGGATCCAGCTTACCACCTGGGTGCTTAGGCGCATGAACAAAACACACACAACCAAAGACTTTGGGTGGGAGAGATGAGACCCGAGAACCACCTAAAAGAACCTTAATTGGAGTTTGAAACTGAAGAACACTAGATGGCATGCGATTGATAAGAAAAGCTGCAGCAAGGATAGCTTCGCCCCAAAAGTGTTTAGGAACATTCATGGTGAACAATAGGGAGCGGGCTACCTCAGCAAGATGGCGATTCTTGCGCTCGGCAACTCCATTTTGTTGTGGAGTGCCAACACAAGAAGTCTGAAAAAGAATGCCATAGTCATTGAGATATGCCCGAAAAGTCCCATCTATATACTCAGTCCCATTGTCACTACGGAGCACTTTAACATTGGCATCAAATTGAGTACGCACCATTTGGTGAAAAGATTTAAAACACGAAAATACCTCATTTTTTGCCTTTAGTAAGTACACCCAAGTGACACGAGAATGACAATCAATGAATGTCACAAACCAACGATAACCAGACAAGGATGTGACTGGAGAAGGACCCCAGACATCGGAATGAATGACCATAAATGGTGAATCACTTCTGTGATTAACCGGAGCATAAAAGGAGCGTTTATGTTTCGCAAGCTCACAAGCTTCACAAAGGAATTGACTCCGAGAACATTGTTTAGCTAAAGTGGGGAATAATTTTTCAAGAATCCCAAATGAAGGATGACCCAATCGACGATGCCATTGGTGTAACAAGGAAAGAGCCGAACCCGTATCTGCTGCAAGAGCTTGACCACATGACAAAGGTGGACAAACTGGATTAGGTTTAGACTCCAAGAAATAAAGGCCCTCATGAGCTTTGCCACTGCCAATCATCCTCCCCGTATCCAGTTCCTGAAAGACACAATGTGTAGGAAAAAAATGTTACGGAACAATTTAAGGATTGGGTAAGACTACTAACGGATAAAAGGTTAGTAGAAAAATTGGGCACATGGAGAACTGATGAAAGAGAAATGGTTGGAGAATAATGAATAGAACCTTTCCCAGAAATAGCAGATAAAGAACCATCAGCTACTCTAACTTTATCCTTACCAGAACAAGTGGAGTAAGAATCAAAAAAGGATGAACAACCCGTCATATGATCCGTGGCACCCGAATCTATAATCCAAGGACGGGAGTTAGATGCACTGAAAGCACTAGCATGAACGGAAGCAAAGAAATCAGAGGCAGTGGAAGCAGTGGAAGTAGAAGCCGTGGTAGATGGAGCGTCGAGCCTAGCCAATAGGCGCCTGAGAGTTTGTAACTCCCCTTCAGAAAAAAGGGCGCCAACTTGAGTAGTTGTTAAAGCCTCCATTGTACCAACAATTTCCGTTTCAAATCACCTTAAACCGACCCCGCGAATGGATCCGGAACGTCGAAATTAGTCAGGGACAAGTCTTGGAGCTCCCAAAAGTGGTCAAAATTGGTCAAAATGGGTCCCTGAACCCTTCTGGACCCCAATGAACCCTCCAGATGAGCTCCTTGGCCCTTTTCCAAGCCCCTGAACCCTCTAGATAAGCTGTTTGACCCCTTTATAGTCGCTGACCCCTTTCGTGACCCTTTTTGACCCTTTAAATGAACTCTTTGACCCCTATCCTGATCCCTTTGAACCTTTTGAACCTGACCCGGACAAAAAAAGACCAAAAGGGTCAAAAGATCACTGACCTTAGCGGTGACATCACGCTGATGTCATCGGTGACATCATCGTCTTCAACCTCTGGCAGTTGACCCGTGACACTATTCACGCCAAACTTTGACCGGACCGTGTGGCTTACTCCGACATCCGATGACGACGAGCTTTACAGATCCGTGATCCTCTCGACGAGTAGAACAAAACCCACTGCTCAAATCTCGCGTTCGATCACGTTTTCCAAGACCGCTACACCACGGCTCGTCCGCCTCCGCCCGCCGCTGTTCAGACGCCTTTTCCGACCAACTCCGGCGACGAAACACGACTGTGAGCACACCGTTGGACTCGCCTCAACGAGACGAACAAAACCCCGTGAGCAAAACTTCCATCTGAGCAACTTCGTTTTTTTTTTTCCGATTTTTGATCCGTGAGCTTCAATGGCGTTGAAGGTGATGATGAATAGTGGAACAAACGACTGACAAACACAGTCAAGAGAGAAATGCGATCTCTAAAGCTCTACAAGGCCCGATCAACGTGGATTGGAGCTCTGATACCATGTTGAAATGTAGAGAGAGAAAGAGAGATCAAAAGGGTTTTTCTCATTACTTGGTAAAATGTGGCTATACACTCACATATACAAGACCAAACTATACATGACCAAACTATCCCTAGGAATAGAGAACATAACAAATTAAACCCTAATCTAACATAACTTAACATGATCCCGATTAGATAACGATACAATCCCGATTTGATGTGATCTCGATATACTCCCTAAAATCGAGGATTCCACTAGGATACTTTCAAACCCCCGCTCAAACTCATGATGCAAGCCCAGAGAGTATTGTGAGTTTGCCAAGGAAGTAAGCCAATTCCGATCAAGTGCGTTCATAATGCTGGAAATGCCAAACACCAACCAAAAGCCAAACCGATACAAAAGGAGAAGAATGCAAACTGAGACCAGAACAGATGCAAATAGGAGGAAGAACCGATATTGAACAGATTTTGGTTGCAGATAGGGGGACGAACAAATTTCGGTTGCAGATAGGGGGACGAACAAATTTCGGTTGCAGATAGGAGGAAGATTGGATGCCAAACATATTTCGGCTGTAGGTTTCAGATTGATTGAGAGAGACCGAAAAACAAAGACAAATTGATTGCATAACTGAATGTAGAAACAGATTTCCTACGGGAGAGAGGAGAGATGCAGATTTCAGATTTCGTCGGAGGGCTGGATTTACTTGCTGGAGATTGACGGAGCTCAGGCGAGGGTCGCTGGAGGTGTTGTTGCTGTTGAGTTGTTGTGGCTATGAATTGCTGCTGCTGATGCTATGTGCTGATGATGCGGCTATGAATTGCTGCTGCTGCTGATCCTTCTGTTGATCTTTTTGGTTGGTTAAGTAATTTAATTTAGCGGTACGTTCCAGTGTTCTTGTTTTTTAGTTTTGACTAGTCGTTGTGCACATGTGTTGCACGTGGTGTGTTTGATTAGTTAACTTAAAATAAAGTCATTGCATTGTAAAAAGAATTACAAAACCGATATAATCGGTTCGGTACAAAAATAATGAAGCCGAACAGTTTAGATCCCTATGAGCATCACCAATGGCATACTTAAAAAGAAAAATACTCAAATTTTGGCTTTTGGATACCCAAAAAAGGCTCACAATGGCATTTGGATAAATACTCAAAGTTAGCAACGTGCATTTTTTTATAAATACTCAAATTTTGGCATTTGAATACTCAAAACTACCAACATTTTCCTAATAATCAAACTTGGATACTCAAACCTGCCAACATTTTTCCTTCTTTTGATTATGGACAAAAATGAACCCTTGTAGAGCTTCACATTGCTAACTTTAGAAACCCATTTTCCTAAATGAATACTTAAAAGGTGATGTGGCAACATTTGAGTGTCATTGGTGATGCTCTAGAAATGACATCATAACACGTCTTAAAATGTTGCACAACAAGTTCATTGATATTATCGATGAATTAACCCAAATATCTATATCGTATTTAATCGTCACACTCGGCTCCATGGGATCCATTTCCGCATCTATATAAAACAAGTCATTGTGAGCCTTCCATAAGGGCCATGACACCACACACAGGGACACAAACCACCAATATTTCTCAAAGTTCACAAACCACCAATATACATATTGATGATATTGTGGTCTAGGAAAAGGCTAAAGTTTTATGGTTCATATTCTCTGAGAACTCCTAATATACATATTGATGATATTGTGGTGGAAGGCGATGATATAGAGTAAATGCAGAGGTTAAAAACTTAAACTAGCTGAAGAGTTTGAGATAACTGATTTGGAGAGAGATCTGTTTCAGAAAGTTGCTTTGTCTAGGATGAGTATTTTTATTTCACAAAGGAAATATGTTCCTGACCTATTGATGTAGACAATAATGGTGGGTTGTGAACATGTTGATGTTACACGGTCTTGGGTAGAACTCAACCCCAAAAGCTAGCTCATGAAGCGAGGGTGCCCTCACGCTTATATATTTCATATTAATTTGGTACCTAGGCAATGTGAGACTTCGCTTCACACCCTCCCTCATGCGCAGCGTGCTCACTCGGCAGCGCCTGCCGGGTGCAGGCGAGAGACACGCACCCTACCTGTTGAAAAGAAAAGAATATTGTAGCACATGTTGTAAATCAATTAGGCAATTAGACAATTAGGAAGATTGTAATTAGTCTAATTAGGTAGATAGCAATTTCCTTATTATTTCCTTTCCTAAATTATCTTGTACACAGTCTATATATTGTGCCTCCTAGTGAGAAGAATACATATCGATTATAATCTTTCAACATGGTATCAGAGCAGGTTCCAGGAACCTGACTTTTCTTTCTCGTTACCTCTTATCTTTTTTTCGTCAAACTCTCTCTCTCTCTCTCAAATTGACCACAACCAAAACCTCTCTAACCCCAATACACAACCCTCGATCCAAAAAAAAAAAAAAATCCAGCAGTGAACAGTGTTTCTGTGCACTGTAGCAGTCGTGAACAGTGCTCGCGCGCACTGTAGCAATCGTGAACAGTAACCCTAATCTCTTTCTGGCCCTCGATCAATCTTTCTGGAACTCGGTTTGTCTGTTACAGGTGTTCTTCAGGCTCTAAATCAACCGGGTACCCTCTCTTTGCACGTGTCAATCCTCTGGGTAACAACTCCTCCCTTTTTGGCTTGTGTCTTTATCTCTTGAATCCATTATGGGTGATAAACCTAAGCAAACAGACACTGCTGAAACCTCTGAAACTAAGGATATTGTTAGGGATTATCGCCGGTCTCTAACCACAATCAAATTAAATGGATCTAATTATTTGCCATGGTCACGGGCTGTGACTGTCTCTCTACGCGCAAGTGGTGAGAGTTCCTATATTACCAATGATCCACCTACTGATCCCGATTCTGCTTGGTCCCAACATGATGCTCATATTATGACTTTACTGTGGAATAGTCTTGAACCTGACATTTTTAATAATGTTGCTTGCCAAGAGACGTCCAAAGCTGTTTGGGACACTTCACGCGAGTTATATTCATCAGATCAGAATATCTCTCGAGTTTTTCAGATTTATCAGAATATTTTCTCCCTTCAACAAGGAGATAGATCCGTTGATGAGTACTTTTCCATCTTAAAGGGTATGTGGGACGAGTTAAATGTTTACCAGCCTCTCTCTACAGATTTAAAGGTTCAGCAGAAGTACAGAGACGAATTCAGAACTTGCAAATTTCTGTCCGGATTAAATTCAGACCTTGCTCCTCTTAGTTCACAGATTCTTTCTAGCAGGGAAGTCCCCACCGTTGGTGAGGCCTTTGCTCGTGTTCGACGGGCTGCTCCTCGTTCTTCTGATTTAGAGCATCCGGCTTCATCCGCCCTCGCTGCCCCCACAACCTCTCCTGCTTCATCTTCTGGACATTTTGGGAATCGCAATACCTCCCACAGTCGTGGTAGTTCTTCTGAGCGGGGTGGTCGTCGTGGAGGACGTGGGGGACGTGGTGGTCGTGGCACCAAGAAGTGTACTCATTGTGGTGCGACCAACCACGATGTTGAATTCTGTTGGAAGCTGCATGGCAAGCCAGCTTGGGCTAATCAGGCTACACTTGAGGGGGAGTCATCTGCTCTTGCTCCTACTCAGATTACTATGTCCAAGACTGAGTATGATTCTATGATTCAAAGGGCCAATGCATCTTCTTCTTCTTCCACTGCCACTCATGTCACCTCAGGTAATACGTGTCTTCATTCATCTTCTCGTAGCACTCCTTGGATTCTCGATTCTGGCGCATGTGATCATATGACAGGTGATTTGTCTCTTTTGACTGATGTTGTTACTCCTTCTGTTAAGACTTATGTTACTATTGCCGATGGCACTAAGGTTCTTGTTCAAGGCATTGGTACATATCGTTCATCTGGTCTTGTTTTTCAGCCTGTCTTATATTTGCCACAATTTTCGTTTAATCTTCTTTCGATTCATAAAATGTCTCATACTCACCAGTGTTCTATCCTCTTTTCTCCTTCTCATTGTGAGTTTCAGGATCTCAAGACAAAGGGGATGATTGGTGGGGGGTATGAGAAGAATGGTCTGTATTAACTTCAGGAGCAGCAACAGCAGCAGTCATCTAGTCCTTCTGCTTTACATTCTACTGTTACACCTTATCAGTGGCACTGTCGTCTTGGGCACCCATCCTCGGCCAACCTTCGCAAGCTAGTTCCTAGTTTACCTAGTTTTTCTCCTTTTAATTGTGACACATGTGAACTTAGTAAACATCGTAGAGTTTCTTTTCCTTTGAATCGAGTCACCATGTGTAGAACCTTTTGCATTAGTTCATTCGATATTTGGGGACCTTCGCGCACTACGAGTTTGTGTGGTGCGCGCTATTTTGTCACATTTATTGATGATTTTTCTCGTTTAACATGGGTGTATCTCCTCAAAGATAGGTCTCAATTATTTTCTCTTTTTTGGTCTTTCATCTTTGAGATTGTCAACCAATTTAATGCTAAATTACGTATTTTGCGAACCGACAATGCCCAAGAATATCTTTTCGTCCATTTAGACAATTTAATGAAACTCATGGTATTATTCATCGATCGTGTGTCACTACCCCTCAACAAAATGGGGTTGCGAACGGAAGAATGGGCCGATTTTAGCCGTAACTCGTGCCCTTATGCTTCATGAACGTTCCAAAACATTTTTGGGGATATCTTTGTTCTTACCGCGAATTATCTAATAAATCGCACCCCTTCTCGGGTTTTGCATGGCAAAATTCCTTATCAGTCATGTTTCCGGACAAGGATCTTTACATTCTTCCCCAAAACTTTTTGGTTGTGTGTCATTTGTTCATAATCTCTCCAGTGTCGTGATAAACTTGATCCGCGTTCTTACAAATGTATTTTTAAGGTTACTCTCGACACAAAGGATACAAGTGCTATAGTCCCTCATTACGGAAGCACTTTGTAAGTCCGACGTGACTTTTTTGAAAATATCTCATATTATTCTCTTGAGGGTACTCGGTTGACACCATTGTTGGCACCACCTTGTCTTCCCGAGATTTGCGATTCTGCGGTGACCATGGTCTTTCTCGAGACTGCTACTCGACCATCAATTACGGTATATGTTCGACGTTCTTCTCACGCTGCCGCTACTCTGTTGCACCTCCGGATACGACACGTGCCCACACCATCTCCTCAAGCGTCTTGGATCCGACACTCGATCTTCCTATTGCTCACCGTAAAGGTATTCGCTCCCGCACTTCCCATCCTATCTCTCAATTTGTGTCCTAAGATCATTTGTCTCCCTCTTTTCGCGCTTTTTCGTGTCTTTGTCCTCTGTTACTGTTCCTAAGTCTTATCAGGAGGCTCTTTCTCATCCTGGATGGCGTTCTGCTATGGAAGAAGAGATGCGCGCTTTGTCACTGAATCATACTTGGGATCTTGTTCCCGACCATCCGGAGCACATATTGTTGGTTGTCGTTGGGTGTTTGTCATCAAACACAATCGATGGTACTCTTGATCGCCGCAAAGCTCGTCTTGTGGCCAACGGTTTCACTCAAACCTATGGGCTTGACTACACCGAGACTTTTCTCCAGGTTGCCAAACTCATTCATTCGCATTATTATCTCTCTTGCAGCCAACCTTGATTGGCCTCTCCATCAGCTTGATGTCAAGAATGCTTTTCTTCATGGAGATCTCTCTGAGATAGTTTATATGGCTCAACCACCCGGTTTTGAGTCCAAGGGGGAGTCTGTGTGTCATCTTCGCAAATCTATTTATGGCCTCAAACAATCTCCCGGGCTTGGTTCGATAAATTCAAGCAGCACTGGCGTCGTGTCTCATGGTATGACACGAAGTCAAGCTGATCACTCCGTCTTCTTTAGAAGGACCACCAGTGGTATTGTGATTGTCGTAGTCTATGTGGATGATATTGTCATTACAGGGAGTGACAATGATGGGATTCAGGTATTAATTCGTCACCTTTGTTCCAGTTTTCTCACCAAGGATCTAGGCAAGCTTCGGTATTTTCTTGGCATTGAAGTGGCTCGTTCTAAAGCAGGAATCAGTTTATCACAACGGAAATACACTCTCGATCTCTTGAAAGATACAGGTTATCTTGGTTCTAAACCTGTAGCTACTCCTATGGAGACTAATCATAAGCTTATGCCTGACGATGGAGAGTTGGTTGACGATCTTGAGTTGTATCGGAGACTTGTGGGTAAACTTATTTATCTCACTATCACTCGACCCGATATCTCCTATGCAGTCAGTATTGTTAGTCAATTTATGACTTGTCCTCGAGTTTCTCATATGGAGGCTGTTGTTCGCATCTTGAAGTATCTTAAAAATGCTCCTGGACGTGGACTTCTCTACAAAGCGTCTGGACATCTTCGTATCGAAGGGTATACGGATTCTGACTGGGCAGGATCTCCTGCTGATCGTCGTTCTACCACTGGTTATTGCACCTTTATAGGTGGCAATCTTGTGACTTGGAAAAGTAAGAAACAGTCTGTTGTAGCACGTTCTAGTGTCAAGCGGAGTATAGAGCAATGGCTCATACCACTTGTGAGTTGACTTGGTTGCGTACACTTCTACATGAGTTTGGGTTTCCAGTACATGATCCAACTCCGTTATATTGTGATAATCAGGCTGCTATCCATATTGCTAATAATCCAGTATTCCACGAAAGGACCAAACACATTGAAGTTGATTGTCATTTCATTCGGTCGAAAGTGGAGTCAAAAGAGATCAGCACGCCTTTTGTTCCTTCAGGCTCTCAACTTGCTGATATTTTCACGAAGGCTCTTCCCAAGGCTTCCATTGATTCTATTTGTCGCAAGCTAGGAGTATACGATGTATACGCTCCAGCTTGAGGGGGAGTGTTGAAAAGGAAAGAATATTGTAGCACATGTTGTAAATCAATTAGGCAATTAGACAATTAGGAAGATTATAATTAGTCTAATTAGGTAGATAGCAATTTCCTTATTATTTCCTTTCCTAAATTATCTTGTACACAGTCTATATATTGTGCCTCCTAGTGAGAAGAATACATATCGATTATAATCTTTCAACACTACCCATCACTGGTACCCAGCTCTGATACCATGTTACAAGGTCTTGGGTAAAACTCAACCCCAAAAGCTAGCTCATGAAGTGAAGGTGCCCTCACGCTTATATATTTCATATTAATTTGGTACCTAGGCGATGTGGGACTTCGCTTCACAGTTGATACACTAGACCAGAATGACAAGCTTGTATTATAAGTATGAAGTCAAACCTGTGACAAACTAAAGGAGAGAAGAACTGATATATTACTGATAATTGGAATACAAAACAATAAAACTAGTACATGTTTAACTAGTGAAAATCAATGCCTAAAAAAGGAAAAGATTACAAGATTTGATCACAATACGATCCCGATTAGATGTGATCTCGATATACTGCCTAAAATTGAGGATTCCGCTAGGATACTTTCACACACCCTCTCAAACTCATGATGCGAGGAGTTTTCCAAGGAAGTAACCCAACTCCGATCAAGTGCGTTCATTAATGCTGAAAATGCCAAAACACCGATAAAAAAACCAAACTGATAAGAAGAATGCAAACAGAGACCAGAACAGATGTAAATAGGAGGAAGAACCAATGCAAAACAGATTTCGGCTACAGATAGGAGGAAGAACCGATGCCGAACAGATTTCGGCTGCAGATACGAGGAAGAACGGATGCCGAACAAATTACGAGGGAGAGAAGAGATGCAGATTTCTGATGTAGATTCATAGTGTCCGCCGGAGAACAGATTTCGACAGGCCTAGAACTTAGGCTCTCATACCATGTGACAAACTAAAGGAGAGAAGAATTGATATATTACTAATAATCGGAATAACAAAACAATAAAACTAGCACATGTTTAAATAGAGAAAAGCAACGCCTAGAAAAGGAAAAGATTACAAGATTTGATCACAATACGATCCCGATTTGATAACGATACGATCCCGATTAGATGTGATCTCGATATACTGGCTAAAATAGAGGATTCCACTAGGATACTTTCACAAAACCCATTCAAATGTGGTTCAAAATTTGACATCCGGCTTCACATCGGCATGATGGGGAAAGTTCATAGGCTATATAAGTGAGTCTACATCCACCAACTGTAATGGCTTTGTCCACTTTGGGCTAGGCCAGCTAGGCTTTCTTGGCTGCAAAATGCGTAATCACTTGGAATGGATATGAACTCTTTTATAGCCCAAGAACTTTTCCTACCTAGGGTTAAAGGATAGCTGTGTCAGTAATCTTATGTTAGTCATAAGTCCTCAATGCAAATGAAACACCCCTTTGATCCCATCCTGCAAAATGAAACAACAGCCAATGCCAATAAGCATTCCCTGAGTAGTTGACTTGAGTTATTACTGGCAACAAGGTTTTAACTCAAATCTGAGCCTAGGATATAAGAAGGATAATGTTTGAGTAGTTCGCCTACATATTCTTGCAGCCTGTTTTTTTTAGTGGTTTTGGAGGTGGAACAGAACAATGAATTGCCTCTTGCTAATTTGAATCCTTGTAAATAGTATTTCATCAGTGTTACCTTTCCTCAAAGAAGGAGCCAGTCAAGTTCTTTGTGCTTTATTTATTCGAGAAATAAATTAGTAGAACAATAACATTTTTCAGGAATGATCCTAATTTGCCATCGAAACTTACCCTTTTTCATTACTACAGTTGTTGATTCCTTTTCATTACTCAATGAATCTGTTCTTTTCTCAGAGAGAAAGCTAGTCAAGTTCCTTGTGTTTTATTTGCTTGATAAAGGCATTAGTACAATAACAATAGTTTTCACAAACAACCCTAATTTGTGATCGAAGTGCGCCCTTTTCATTACTACAGTCGCTAGTTTTGTTCAGCCACTCTTCATTCGAGGTGGTTCTATTGTTTTCTTGGATTTTGTATCGGCACCCTTACCAGCTAACCCAATCAATAAGCATACAAAGTTAGACGTCTATTGACAAGCTTTTTAACATTTTGGTGAGGTCTTAATTTCTTGATCCTATTGCTGCTTAGTGGAATCATTTAGTCTAGTAGATTGCATGCTTCAGGGACTACCAAAATTATGCACTTACACTTCTTGGGTGGGATACAGCCTCCTATGAAGATTATCTGATCACTGCTGAATAATAAACAAATGCATGTTGCTGTTAGTGCTTGGTTTCCTTTTGCATGCTTGATGGTGTGAAAATCTGACACATCGACATGTTTTGGTTTTCTGGCAGAAATTCCGGCTTATTGACACTGCTGGAATCAGAAAAAGGGCTTCGGTGGCTTCATCAGGTAGCACAACAGAGGCTTTATCTGTTAATCGGGCGTTTCGTGCTGTTCGTCGTTCTGATGTTGTTGCACTCGTTATAGAGGCCATGGCCTGTATTACAGAACAGGTAACATGTCTTTAGCTTTTGAGGAGATAGATTATTTCTTGAAAATCAGGTTTTAGTGCTTGGGTTTGGAGGTAGATTGGAGAGTGAGCTGGGGCTGAAGGGAAATGGAATGTATATATCTGAAACTGCAATTGATCTTTTGATAGCTGATAGAGTAATTTGAAAAAAGGTTTAAGCTACTTATGTTAAATGTGAAAATGAAACTACTTGGATGTCTAGATGGGTGGTGTCAATGTGTTTCTGGCTTTCCTTCTTCGTATCTTTCTTTTGCCAGTAATCACTTTGGTAAAAGTTTATTACTTTCCTGAATAGGATTGGAGGATTGCTGAAAGGATAGAAAGAGAAGGGAAAGGTTGCCTGATTGTAGTAAACAAGTGGGATACTATACCAAACAAAAACCAAGAAACTGCGACCCATTACGAGCAAGATGTTAGGGAGAAGCTCCGCAATCTTGGATGGGCACCTATTGTTTATGCTACTGCAATAGCTGGTCATAGCGTTGAGAAGTATGCTTACATCCGATGTAATCTTTTTCATGCATCGTTGAGAGTTCCATTGCATTATTTTCTTGAGCCTGTGATCCTGTTGTAATTCTTACATTATATTGACAAATGACGTGGTTGAAAACCTAACTCATAATAACTACAAGATGTAATTGCATCACTTTTTTCATCGGATATAAAGCTATGCCTCCCGGAACGCAGATCTCTCCGGTTGGTGGACCGATGATGGGAATGTGGCAGTTCAGTTGCTCTATATATCGTGGTTCTATGTGGGGTACGGTTCAATAGGTTCACTCTATGAGAATGCACTTATTTGAAGAACGAGAAAACAAAGGCCGAGTATTGTTTTATAATTATTCATGTGAAACACATTCCTAGGAGCATTATGACCAATTTTTCCACATTTTCTCTTGCCATAGGTATGCTCTCTAGATTTTGTTAAATATCATCTGGTTTTATTTCCACTAAAGCAAATGGTTAGATAGTTTATGGTGCTTTGGATTACTAAAGTCACCGTTTTAAAATTAGTATTACAATGTTTTGGAATTTATGTTCGAAACCTAAGGTCCCTAGGGTATTGACTATGTCGATTATGTAGGGAAAACGTAGATCAGAACTTTTTGGTGGTTATATGACATTCTCAAACTCTTACTCATTTGCTATTACAGTTCAGGGTCTTTAGACCTGTTAGTGGATGTACTTGTGTCTAGTTTTTATAGAGCACTCTAAGATCAAATCAGCTTGTCTTTCTTGATCAGAGACACAAGTTTTTTGCTCATGCTCTGATTGTTGTTAGCAGAAAGAAGGCCATGTTTTTATTCTTTAACTATTGTGGTGCAGTATCATTGTTGCTGCTAGTATTGTTGAAAAAGAAAGATCAAGAAGGCTAAGCACTGCAATATTAAATCAAGTTGTACGGGAGGCTGTAGCTTTTAAATCCCCTCCAAGGACTCGAGGTGGCAAGCGAGGACGTGTTTATTACTGCACTCAGGTACATTGTTCCTACGGAGTTTGATGATTTCTATTAAATGTTTATACTCTACAGTTTTATCATTCGTTTTGTCAAGCTGTAGTTATGTATGTGTTCTTTTTTTCTTTTTTTTTCATAGGCATTTCTATATTGTCAACTATTCTAAGTAAATGGACCATGTTTTTTCTTGCATATTGTTAATTGAAGGCTTGGAAATTAAAAAGAGCATTTTTGGAAATTTCTTACGAATATATGAAAAATTGTCTTGGAGACTTGGAGTAAAACTCACGTTCTCCTATCTTAAGCTATTCAAACTTTTAGACATTAGATATTAATTATATAACTATGCTCACTTTAAGTTTCTTACATGCAAACTTGAGAACGTCTCGGCTTCGTCTTTCTCCCTTCGCCCGTCTATCGTATCAGATGGGGTTTTGTAATGTTTTGGAGCTTATTATGGATGTTTTTGGGAGTGGGAAATGATGCCTTTTGCTCATTAAGGAAAGTTGGGGGTAAAAGATGCAGCATGAAAGTGCTCAAAAAGCGGGTCACCACCAGCGGTGAGCCAGGAATTAATGTTAGTGGGAGCACCAAAGTGCTCAAAAAGTGGGTCACCACCAGCGGTGAGCCAGGAATTAATGTTAGTGGGAGCACCTTTTGAATACCCTTCAACATAAAAAGTTTGTAATAAACAGTGCCAAAATAATAAAAAACGTTTGTGCTAAAAATAATATAAAAGCTAACATATTTATTAAAACAGTTAATAACAAACCAATTTGCTTGTATTGTCTGAACGGATCAATTCTAAGAGCAATTCAATACACAATAACGAAAATGTCAATATTTAACAATCATGATCCAATTAGGAAGATTTTTTTTAACTATCCCTAAACCTCCAAATTTGTTTTGTGTTGTGTGTTGAAACAAGAAAGAAGGCTACTGTAAAATTGTAAATACTCCAATAATTGATAGGGTATAATGCATATAGCCCATGGTTTAACCACTTTTGAATGTGGACATTACGCATTAGAGAGTTTCAAATGGTATGTGGTGGTTATTTTTTGCATTAGACGTTTCATTTTGCTCGTTTACTAGAATTTGTTGTAATATTTTGAATAAAATTTTGAGAATGAATGATGTACAAAATGTATTAGAATGATTAAAAAAAGATTCAAAAGAATAATCTATGAAACCAATTCATAAGGAAAAAATAAAAAAAATTTGAAGAAAAAATAAGGAATTTAATGGGGGCCTGGGCCCCTACTGCCCCAACTACTGGTCACCGCTTAGAAAGGGGGAGAGGGAGGTTTATTTATTCCTTTGGTTACCAAGGAATCATTGAAGCTTGGTCTTTGCTTTATCGGCAATTTGGCATATAATAGGTTCATAATGGTGGCTGTTGAGCAGCTGAAAGGGTGTGTAGGGTTTGAAGGAAAAGGTGGAAAGCTCGATTCTTTGCACTTTTATGTCAATGTGGTTATTAGGGACAACGGAAGAGAAGAACCTTCCAAGGAAAGGAGGAACCCATTGATTGTTTCAAGAGTCATAATTTGGCTATATTTGTATAGTGTCTCATGGAAGGTGTTCACAAGCATGGATGTATATGTTGTTAATTTCTTAGGCTCTTTACACCTGAGTTGGAATGGCCTTTTGTATTAGTGGCCTTTTCTGTTTGTTAGTTTTCAATTTGGTCCCTTGTTTTGGTTACGAGTAGCATTTCCTTGATTCACTTTTATTTTCCCGACGTTTAGAACAATTGAAGAAAGAGATTGTGAGATGTTGAAAGTAGTGACCCTAACCCTGATACTAGTTTTGGAAGAGAAATATACGGAACACCACAATTGATCATCTTGTTCTATGGGGAAGAGCTACCTGGGTTCTAATAACTCCATTTTTCCTATCGTGAGATTAACCTCATCAATCCACCAAGGTAGCCCTCTGGGATAGCCTAGTGTTTTAAGGTTGTAAAATTGGGGACCATGTGTGGGCTAGGAGGTCTGTCTTACCCGGTTAGTGTGGCTTCTGGGTGGTTGCAAGTATCTGGTGTTTTCCCTCTTGGGGTGGGTCCAAAGTGACCCTACCTCAAAGAGATTCCGCATCACCAAAGAAAATGAAAATTCTCAGGTGATGTTTCAATGAAGTATGGGTTGATGAGTCAAAATTTGAGAGCCTACATTTACCTCACGTTCCTCCCAAATATTTATTCTTCCTTATTTGAATGATGATGTTTACTTGATTGGATTTCTTTTGCAGGCTGCTATTCGGCCACCCACGTTTGTGTTCTTTGCAAATGATGCAAAACTTTTCCCAGAGACATACAGACGTTATATGGAGAAGCAACTTCGAACAGATGCGGGGTTTGCTGGAACACCTATTCGTCTCTTGTGGCGCAGCAGAAAAAGGATGACAAAAGATGATAGTAAGTGTGATGGGCTTCTTTTTGTGATAACTTGTTGGTGCTCTGTCCTTGGTCATGTTTGTTTGTCAATTAGCGCTGATAGTACATCATATTTTGCACGATATAGAATGGAAAAGGATAGAAGGGCTCAACTTGAAATAACAATATTTGTTTGGTCAAAACGAAATGCTGACAATCATGATGATTATGATCATAATTGAACAATAAGCTATCTTTTGTGGCATAGTGCACACTAATTTGATCTACATTATAAACCAAGTCCATAAGATTTCCAAAACGAAATATTCTCATTTGTGGAAGGTAGTATATGAAGGAACTCTGCATTTTTCTACGTGGAGACAACATTTTGTCTATGTTAGAGCTTATCCCACAATAGTTAATTATAACCTCCAAAACTAGCATATGAGCCTGAGCAGCCTCTCCACTCATTGCCAATTGGTTAATTTGGTTTTGAGTTGGATGCTTTAACATGACATCAGAACCGGGCTTTAGGTGGCTTTTGAATAAGACACTCTTGATTTGATTGCCTAATTTTTGTCAAATAAGTGCACCTTGTGTCATTATGATTTCAATATTATGGATTATCTATTTACATCTCCACGTGCGGGTCGGGAGTTCCATGTGCAAGGGAGTGTTAGCGCTTGTCCCGCATTGGTTAATTATAACCCGCAAAACTATTATATGAGCCTGGACATCCTCTCCACTCTTTGCCAATTGGTTTTGAGTTGGATACTTCTACAATTTACATATTCAACACGAGTTTACCTGTCTACTTCGTAAACATTTGAAATAGCCTGTTGATGTCATGCAACCGATGTTAAAGGTTTCTCTACTTGGTACTTCCCAATCTGTACCTGTTTCAGCTAGGTGTAACAAAGATATGGAATATGTATCCCATCCCCATACCCAAATTAGGCACTTAGGACCTCTAGGATTTACTTTGTTTCAAACAGTATTATCTCCCGAGTCTTAAAATATTGATATTGTCTCTTAGTCTCAGGATGCTTGTGTGATCGGTAGGCAAATTTTTTATGCAGTACAGATGGCCAACAAAAACATTTATTATTCGAGGTTGAGAAGCATGATTCAAGGATTTGATTGTAAGCTAGATATTGGAAAGGGCATACTATCATTTGAATTGGGATTTTTGCTTTATGTATGACGACAGTGGGTTTTGGGGTTTGTTGTTTGAGAGAGAGAGAGAGAGAGAGAGAGAGAGAGAGAGAGAGAGAGAGAGAGAGAGAGAGAGAGAGAGAGAGAGAGAGAGAGAAGTGTAGGGTGTTAATGAACCCTAACACATGAAACCTTTATTTATATTATGGGACGACTAGATACATTACTTAGCTAGCCAATGTGGGACAAATACTAATAAGCACTAATAAGCTATTCTAACACTCCCCCTCAAGCTGGAGAATAAATATCACAAAATCCCAGCTTGTTACATAAAAACTCTAAACGCAGTTTAAACAATGGTTTTGTGAAGATGTCGGCCAACTGTGCTCCTGTAGAAACGAATGGAGTAGATAACACACCACCATCTATCTTCTCACGAACAATGTGACAATCAACTTCAATATGTTTCGTTCTCTCATGGAATACTGGATTTGAAGCAATATGTATTGCCGCTTGATTATCACAATACATAGGAATAGGTAACTCCACATCAAAACCTAACTCCTTGAGTAAAGCTCTCAACCACACAATCTCACAAGATGTGTGTGCCATGGCCCGATACTCGTCGCGCTAGACCTTGCGACCACTGTTTGTTTCTTGTTTTTCCATGTGACCAAATTGCCTCCAACAAAAGTACAGTACCCAGTAGTGGATCGTCTATCAGATGGTGATCCTGCCCAATCAGCGTCGGTAAAGGCTTCAATCCGTAAATGTCCATTAGACCGATAAAACAGACCACGTCCCGGATGAGCCTTAAGATATTTCACAATACGAAGACAAGCTTCCCAGTGTGGAAGTCGAGGTGCTGACATAAACTGACTCACCATACTGACAGCAAAAGAGATATCAGGACGTGTATTGGTAAGGTAATTCAACTTACCGACTAAGCGACGATACCGGTCTGGATGAGGAAATATCTTCCCTTGATCAACACAAAGTTTCACATTAGGATCCATTGGGGTCTCCACAGGTTTTGCTCCCAATAAACCTGTCTCCTCAAGAATATCCAATGCATACTTCCGTTGGGACAAACTAATTCCATCCTTGGATCTTGCTACCTCAATACCCAAAAAATACCGTAGCGTACCCAAATCTTTAGTATGAAACTGTCGCTGTAAGAACTGCTTCAACTCCTCAATACCCTTCTGATCATCTCCAGTAATAATGATATCATCTACATATACAATCAACACTATTTTTCCACGCTCTGACTGAAGAGAGAAAACAGAGTGATCCGAATGGGAACGACGCATACCAAACTGCAGCACAGCATCACTAAACCGACCAAACCAAGCTCGAGGGGACTGCGTTAGACCATATAAGGCTTTGCGAAGACGACAAACCCGAGAACGCTCCCCCTGAGCAACAAACCCAGGAGGTTGCTCCATATAGACCTCCTCAATCAGATCACCATGTAAGAAGGCATTCTTGACATCCAATTGAAATAAGGGCCAACCTAGATTAGCAGCAAGAGAAATAAGAATCCGAACAGAGTTTATCTTGGCAACTGGGGAAAAGGTCTCTGCATAATCAACCCCATATGTCTGTGTATAGCCTTTGGCCACAAGGCGGGCCTTATACCTCTCAATAGTGCCATCCGGATGATACTTGACTGTGAATACCCAACGACAACCAACAGTAGTTTTACCAGCAGGAAGAGAAACCAACTCCCAAGTGCCATTATGATGAAGAGAGACATCTCATCCTCCATAGCTTTCCGCCACTCGGACATAGATAAAGCCTCGAACGAGCAGTGTTAGGAAAAAAAACGGAAGAGACCGAAGTAGTAAAAGCACGAAGGGACGGTGACAAATGATTATAGGAAACAAACTGAGCAATAGGATGTATAGTGCATGACCGAATACCTTTACGATGGGCAATAGGACGATCAAGGTCGGTGAGATCCCGCAACGGAGGAGAAGACGAGCAAAGTGGTGGCGAAGGTGGAGCCGGTTCTTCGATGGATGGCTCAGCCGAGATTGTGCCGGGCCGAGATGGCACCGGTGGAAGTTTAGGACGACGAACATATACCCGCAAAGGTTTTGGTGGAGGAAGACCGAAGACTGATGGGACAACTATAGGAAACACAGACGAGATGCAAACCGATCACTTGTACCGACAGCTCGAATAAAACGGAGCGACTCATTAAATGTGACATCAAGCACACACAAAATGACGACGTAAAGATGGAGAATAACACTTATACCCTTTTCGAGTCCGAGAGTAACCAAGAAAAATACACCTAATGGAGAGGGGGTGAAGTTTGCTCGGTCGTAATCCGAGCATGAACATAACACGTGCACCCAAAAATCCGAAGGGGTAATGAGTGAAGAGGGCGACCAGAAACAATACCGATGGGGTATCTCGACCTCTAAGAAACAGTAGATGGCATACGATTAATTAAATAGCAAAGTGTAACTGCGTCACTCCAATAAGACTTAGGAACTTGCATTTGAAATAACATTGCACGCATAACTTCTGATAAATGTCGAATCTTGCGTTCGGCAACTCCATTTTGTTGTGGAGTCCGAGCACAAGAGGACTGGTGAATAATACCGTGATCATCAAAGAACTGAGAAAGACTATTTTTAAAATATTCACGGGCATTATCAGAACGAAATATGCGAATGCAAGTATCAAACTGGGTTTTAATTTCCATATAAAATGACTTAAAAATAGAAGATAACTCGGACCTTGCTTTCATGAGATAAATGTAGGTAACACGAGAGAAATCATCGACAAAAATAACATAATATTGCAAAACCAAAAATATTAGGAACATGCATTGGACCCCAAATATCAGAATGAACTAACTCAAAAGGACGCGACGCACGACTCTCAACTCTAGGAGAAAAAGATACTCTATGATGTTTGCTAAACTCACAGACTTCACATGGCAAAGCATCCACACGGCTACATGAAGGCACTAGCCTTTTAAGGTTCTGAAGTGATGGATGACCAAGACGACAATGATGTTGATACGGTGACACTGATGACTGAAGAGCAACAGAGCTAGGGTGAAAATCATCGGTAAAGTAATACAAGCCACCACGTTCCACACCGCCACCAATCTTTTTCCCCGTCTTGAGATCCTGAAACACACAACCATTAGGGAAGAATGTGACTGAGCAATTCAAAGACTTGGTAAGTTTACTAACAGACATAAGATTTAATGGAAAACGAGGAACTTGCAGTACGGAATCCAAAGTAAGAGAGGAAGTAACATGAACAAAACCCAAACCAGTAACATTGGTGGTAGAACCATCAGCTAAGGTGACACGAGATGGTTTACCGAGAGACTTACGACCGAAAAGAATAGAAGGAGTACCAGTCATATGATCAGATGCACCAGAATCAATAACCCAATGATTAGAAGAATGAGAAGATGCAATGCAAGCAGCGGAGGAACCTGTCTGAGATAACGTAGCAATGGAGGAACTTGTCTGAAGTGACAGTAGGCTTTGGTACTGCTGATACTCCTTTGCTGAGATAGTCACCCTACTGTTGGCAGAAGAATGAGTAAACTGTCTAACATCCTCAGAAATAGCAACCTGATGAGACCGGGGAAAACCATAAAGATCATAACAATACTCCACTGTATGATTGGTACCCCCACAATGGGTACACTGTCGAGTACCATAATCAGAACTTCCACAACTAGAGCTACCACGACGAGAACTACCTCCCCCTGACATACGACCATGGCCAAAACCACCACAACCACGAAAATTAGAACCACGACCACCAAATCCAGGGCCAGAAACAACTGAAGCAGACTTCATCATAAACAAACTCAAACACCAACTCGGAATCCACTAGCAACCAAACCAAACAACCAGCAGACTGACAAACTTTGTTACTAGCCACCGTATGAAATCAACATCAAATAATAATAGAGTCAAAACTGGAACCAGAACTAGCAAACTTGTCTTCAAACATGTTGCCAAAATCAATCAACTGATCAACCACCAACCCTGTCAAATAAACCGGAAACAACTGTATCTACCAAGATGTGTATCGAACCACGAATCAACCAAGTCTCTATTACTGCCCTGATTAACCACGACTAACACCGGGAACCAAATCGACTAGACCAGCCATCAATATGATAGAAAACATAACCCAAATAGCAGTAACGGAACTATAATCACAAGTTAGAACTCAGGTACCTCATCAGATTACTATACCGCAACGCAACCACAGAGATGAGAAACCCACTTCAAACGACAGACATCAACCAGCAATATACCAATCACGAGGAAGAAACAGAGTCAAACAGTGTTGAAAGAAGCCAACGAGGTATGAAATCAACCAACGATGTTGAAGGACCAGTTGGGTATGCTCGAAATCCACTGAGTAGCAAATGCGAGTGCAGGATAAGAGCAATCCAGGCCAGACGAGTGCAACATATGGAGTTTCTAAATCATACGTGAACTGGGTTACAGTTTTCAGTAGGTTTCAGAGGTCGTTTGGGGCATATTTATGGGATTTCAAAGGTCGGTTTAGAGTTTCAGGGAAGGATATGCGATGCCGTTTAGGATTCGAGTACTGGACTGGGTATGGGGTGTCGGTTTAGGGTTTTAAAGGTGATAAAGGTATTGATTTGAGATGTATAGTACTGTAGAGAGGTCGATTTAGGGTTTAGTTGGTGGGTTGTGGCTAGAGATGATGGATGGCTAGGGTTAGAGATGATGGGTGGCTAGGGTTTCTGGTAGGGTTAGAATTTCTGGAGATGGCAGACGAGGATGATGGCTTTTTTTTTGATTTTTTTTTTTTTTGGGTTAGGGTTTCTGGAAATTTGGTTAAGACGGTAGAGAAGGATTAGGATCAGAATGCTTTGATACCATGTTGTTTGAGAGAGAGAGAGAGAGAAGTGTAGGGTGTTAATGAACCCTAACACATGAAACCTTTATTTATATTATGGGACGACTAGATACAGTACTTAGCTAGCCAATGTGGGACAAATACTAATAAGCACTAATAAGCTATTCTAACAGGGTTTAAGGGAGAAATGGATAAAATTCTGCATTTCTACTGTGAGATTATTGGTTTTGGTGAATTGGACCAACAGGCTTGTTGAAGAGAGGTGTGTGATGAGGAGATCCTTTTTCTCCCTTTCTCGGAGGGCTTTGAAGTGGGTAGTCTTAATGGCCCATGGACGTGGTGTCTCATATTTCCTCCATCCCGTATTTTCTCTTTACAGAAACTCAATCTTTTAAGGGATGTGATGCCTCCTTAGGAAATTTGATTGGATTTCTAATATTATCCCTTATTCTCTATTTCTAAATCTACTTTTATTTATTCAATTATGGGGGTTAGTTTATGAAAATTAACATCACTTTGTTCACTTTACATTTCCAAAATTTTTTCCAAAAAGATTCTTTCCCCATCTCTCATCTCTCCAATCATTAATCACATTTCTCTCTCTACTCATACCCCTATATTCAATCATTATTCTCATTTCTCTCTCTATCTCTCTCCAATTATTACACCTATCTCTAATTATTACTTTTTCCAAAAATTCATCCAAACACTATCTCAAAAATATTTTTCAAAATATTCTTTTCAAAACTCTCAACCAAACACAGCGAATACTTTTTTCTTTACTTTTCAGAGAGAACCTTTGGGGACATCCCAAAATGGAAGAGTAAGCAAACAATATGGGACAGAGGGAGTAGTAATTTTGTAGATGATTCACTTTTGTTTTGTGGATCAGACGTGGTATAGTTGGTATAACTTTGGTGTGTGCTGCTTTGCTTTGAGGTGTCAGGTCTAAAGATAATGTCGGATATTTATAAATTACCCATTTGGGAGGTAAGCAATAATGAGTCCCTATCAATCAATTTTAGGTTTTTAGGTATAAGGTTGGATCTTTACCTTCTTCTTACTCGAACATTGGGAGCTTGTGCTTGTTTCAAAACCAAGGTAGTATGGGATGCAGTTATTGATAGATTAGGGGAGAGATTGGTGGGTTTGAAGAGACACTACTTGTCTTGAAGGTGAAAAGATCGCGCCATCTAGCCTCGCTACTTAATTTATGGCTTTCTTTGTATTTCCAATTTCAGTGGCTAATTGGTTAGCAAGTTGCAAGTGGACTTTTTTGGGGGGAGAATTGGAGGAGGAATTTAGTAGCATTTGGTTGATTAGGAAACATTTGCACTCCTATTAGAAGAAATAGGGGTTTAGAGATTAGAAGATTGGAATTTTTTAATCAAGCTTTAGGTAAATTGTTGTTGGGATTTGTTTGTGAGGGTATGTGGCGTAGGCAGTGGTGTAGTACTATGGAAGTATTGGGGTGTTTGGTTCTCTTTGGAGTTCTCTATTTGTCACGGGGTTGCTTTATGAAAAGGTTCAAGGAGGACATCATATATTTTTGTCGGTTTCTCAAGTTTGGTGGCAGTTAGGTGCAAAGGAATAAGGTGTGCTCTCATCTGTGATATGGAATAGAGAAGCTTCGGGTTGTCTTCTAAGCTATTTATGGTGTGTCGATGAATAGGAATGCTTCAAACGATTTGTATAGGAAGGGGCCCCTTAATGTACTAGGACATTCTCATTGAAGGGATTTGCTAGTCTGGGAGATGAACGAGATGGTGGACCACGCGGAAATGCTCTATGGAAGCCTTGGGACAGGGCAAGACCTTTTGAGATGGAACTTGGCTTCCTCTAGATCAAGTGAAGTTCCTTGAGCTGGTCTTACGTGGGGTCCAAATTCGACTTTTCAGTAGAAGGTTATTTGGGGAGTGTTTGCCATGAAAAGTTGCCTTCTTCGTGTAGAAATTACTAAGAAGATCATAATAGTTGTAGATGTGATTCAAAGGATACTAATTTTGAATTTAGGCTGCCTTTGCAAAAGAGATGGCGAGTTGGTGGATCACCTGTTCATTCCTTGCCGGATGGTTAGGTCCTTACAGCCCTCGGTGCTATTTGTTTTCTTGATTCAACATGGAATAGGTGTTCCCTGTCAATGCGATGGAGCTTCTACATGCTTGGCGAGGGGCTAAAGTTAGGAAGAGCCGAAGAGTCTAAGTAGGATATGGGAGAGGATTCCTCTACGCTTGATGCTGCTTACTTGGTGGGAGAGGTATCTTTACCATTTTGATGGGTTGGAGTCCTTTGTTTAAACTCAGGAGCTCTTTAGTTAGTCTCTAAGATAGTTGGGATTTATAGGAAAGTAGTCATTATGTTGATCATTTTTGGGCTTCGTAGTAGACTTGTATGGATATATGTTCGACCTTTTTATGTTCAGCCTTTTGATAGACGGACAAACCCTAAATGGAAAGGCCTAATATCTCCTCTTCAATTTCCACCTTCCAATGTCAAAGTTGGCTCAGGCTATTCTTAGTTCATGCAATAGTACATCTGGAGGCTAATGTAAACCTGCGTGAGAATGTCGTCCAGGGGTAAATTGAGATAAAATCCACCCAAGAGATAAAGCAGCATCGATCGCATAGAGCCATTAATAAAGTTGATACTAGCTCGCATCCTAGATACTTCTGGAAACGCCTTTCTTTTGGTCATGCGTTGACTGATTACAGTCCCAGGAGCCGGCTGACATGGGTGGGATGAGTAGGAGCCTGATCTCCAGATTCAAACCTTCTCTTTAGTAGCTGAATTATGTGTTGATTTCTCGCCCTTCAATTATGCGTTGATAACTTTTGTGGCTAGAATATCTAAGTCCTAGGCAGTATATTTGAATATTACTCACTGATATCCAACTTTTTTATGCATATCACTGTGCTTCAAGATTTTGGAACGGATCGACACCTAGACATATGCATCCACGATACTTGTACACGGCAACGTTAGACATGTCCAATGATCATAGTAAATAAACAGCCTAATAGCACCATTACCATCGGATTGTTTTACCTATGTACAGTTCGGACCTATGATGCACGGACACGGAAACGGACACGGACACAGACACGGACACGGACACGGGGACACGGCAATTCTAAAAAAATTGGGACACGGACACGGCGGGGGACACGCCATGTGTATATTTATTTATTTATTTATTTATTTACATATATATATATATATATACACAATATATTTTAAAACATTTAGGGGACAAATTGATTTTTTTTTAACGTTTCAGGGGTAAAATTGAATTTTTTTTAAACTTTCAAGGGTAAAATTGAATTTTTTTTTAACTTTCAGGGGTAAAATTGAAATTTTTAAAACTTTCAGGGGTAAAATTGAACCCCTGAAAGTTTTAAAAATTTCAATTTGACCCCTAAAAGTTTTAAAATTTTCAATTTGACCCCGCCGTGTCCCCATCCGTGTCCCCCCGTGTCCCCAGCCGTGTCCCCATCCAAAAAAGCACTAGAGCCGTGTCCCATGCCACGTGGCGTGTCGGGACACGTGTCCCGCCATGTCCCCGCCGTGTCCCCGTGTCGGGACACTGCGATACAGGGTCCCGGAGAGGTGTCGGTGCTTCATAGGTTCGGACATAGAATGGTTCCAAGGGTTCCTTCAGCATTGTACCATTCCATTTTCTATAACTAGTAGAATGGTGTGTTTTCTACTATATGGTAGTATTGTCTTTTTGTAGTCTTTTCAGTGACTTCCCCTTTCTAGAATATCTTGTCTGTAAATTTTCCTCATGTTGCTTTATTTTCAGGAAGCGCTGCGAGAAAACAAGAAAAACCAGCCTCGGAAGTCAAGAAAAAATTGGCAAAAGCCTTATGAAGCGATACAACGTTCCGTCACCTGAGAATCAGCCAGTATTTTGGTCCATAAGCTTCCAGTTCCATGAGTTTTCCTCACATTACTGAAACCAAGCCACTGGAAATTCTGATTATCAGGCCTGAAGTGGTAATTATCAGAGCGTACTCCGTCATGTAGAATCCAATCTGAGATCTCCGAGTATAGCTTGGTAAGTTTTGATCAACATAAAGAAGCCAATAGTAAGGATAGGTTGGAAGGAGAATTCAGTAGTATGTAAATGGTTCTGTTTCTAACGTATGGTGGTGCTGCAACCAGTAGATGATGTTTGTGGAGGGCCATTAGGTTATTCAAACAACGACCTGGCATTACATTGCATTCTGTTTTTCCAATCTTCGGCTCCATGTTAATGGGATAAGTTTTTGAAGGTTGGTGGAAATTGTACGTGTCATGGTTATCGGGCATGTTTGTTTCACCAGATTTAAGCATTTGATTGCATTATCCAATAGGACCAACTCTGATATATGGTTAGATATTCAAGCTAAATATCCATTGGTATTTTATCCCGCAAACAATGGAACATACAATAGCATGAGGGGTGTTGTTACTCTGGGTTTAAATAAGACTAGTGATTGGCATGCATGCAATGCACGGGAGCTTGTGCCCAAAACTCAATTGATTCTACAATAACTTGTGTAAAATAGATATGTTATTAGTCATATATAACCATGGACAATATACACGTTAGCAAGCCATTATATCCCGATTAAGCTAGACAATATAAAACCATTATAGCTAGATTAAGAAATCAAGTTTGGTTGCACCATATGTATTTGGTAGCAATATATATATAGGATCAATGAGGTCCGTAATTTAACAAGTTCAGGGAGTTTGAGGGGAAGTGTGGTGTATATATATATAGAAGAACATTTTCATATATGGAAGCCGGTCTCCTAAGGGATCCCTTATACAAAATTTGGTGCGGACCTAGCATTTTTTCAACTTTCCGGATCAAATTTTGACGATCCGAACCGCTCAATGTTTTTAAAATGCATTTTCCAAGGTCCACGCGGGAAATCTTCAAAAAAAAAAAACTCTTGATCCAAACAGTTTTCGATAAAACTGTACATATGTTCGATAAAACAAAACACAACTCTTTCAGTGAACATGGTGAATTTGGTTGGATGGCATCCAAATTCAAAACACATTTCATGGTAGATTTGAATAACATCCGAACAAATTTCATGGTAAATTTGAATAACATGAATACCATTCAATCATCCACAACTCAAAACACATTTATCGTAAATGGGAATACCATGAATACCATCCAATCAAATTTAATGGTAAATTTGTCCAAAATTCATGGTAAATTTGAACATAATCAACAAACAGAAAACATGATATAGTTTTTTGCATTAATACTTACGGTGTCTTGCCGTTATACCCTGCCGGTTTGTGCTAATCAAAATTTTCCGAACAATTGTTGCCCAACCACAAAGGTGAGGGAGACCTTTATGGAGTGGGGCACTGACGTCAATTTCGGATGGTTCTGGTGAAGATTTGGAACGCTGATTGGTGATGATTTCGGACCACAATTCGGGATGGCGGTGGGTGGAAGATTAGGGATTCTGGGGTGAGTTGTGGGACGACAATTTGGGATGACGAGTGTTGATTTGGGATGATTTCTGGTGTTACAGAGTTAGGGCATAACTTTGAAGGATAATTGTTAAAGTATAATTTCAGGGATTGGGTTTTATCCCCAAATTCCTAAATTACAGGGGAGGACCTCCTAATATTGAAAACAGTCTAATTTTTTCGGCTCCTGTATAGTATATTTGTTGGAGTCCCTTATATATATATATATATACAAGAAGTTTCCTATGAGGGTTCCCTCACAAAAAAAAGTGCGGGAAAACAGTTGTGAGCCGTTGGATCGCGTGAAGGGCATAGGATCCAACGACCCACAACTGTTTTCCCGCACTTTTTTTGTGAGGGAGCCCTCACAGGATATGTTCTCAATATATATATATATATACGAGGCATTTCTAGTAAGGACTCCCTTATATAGGCTATGGTGCGGGATTTTTCGTTCGGGATCGAATTTCGACGATCCGAATGGCTAGATGTGTTTAAAACGTGTTTTTAAAGTCTAATGTGAGGATTCGTCAAAAAAAAAAAAATACCCGAAAGGGCTTCATCCGAGTAGTTATCGATAAAAATGTACATATACACATTTTATCAAAAATGACTTGGATCAAGCCCTTTCGGGTATTTAGTTTTGATGAATCCTTGCGTTAGAACTTAAAAACATGTTTTAAACAAATCTAACTGTTCTGATCGTCGAAATTCGATCCCGAACAAAAAATCTCGCACCATAGAGTTTAAGGGAGCCCATATTGGATATTTGTTGTGTGTGTATATATTTATATATAATTTTTTCTGCTCCTATAGTATATTTGTTTTAGTTCCCAATCTCCTTGTACACACACACACACACACACACAATAAAGGGCAATATTGGGTTTATTTGAATTTCGGGATGAAAACATAACTCCAAATAAGCATGGGATGAAAAGATAAGTTCAAGCGAGTTTGAGGCTATTATTTAAGTGTCCCTAATAAAAAGGAACAAAACGATATTTCACACTAAAAAAGGATGAAAACATAACTATTTAAATTAACCGGGATAAAAACTTACGTGTTGTCCAAAAACTGGATAATTATTTAATTACCTCATAAAAGAGGACATGACTAACAAAATTTCACAAAAGACGTGAAAAATTAGCAAAACCAAAAAAATCCAAGTTTTATTGCAGGCTGGTACAAAAAACAAATATTTATTACCACTAACTCCAGTCATTCTTTTTTAATTACCACTAAGGTCAATTACTCTTTTTTGGGGCTTAGGCACTTAGGATGCACTTTCCTATTATAAGGTTTTTAGTGGTTTAAGCACTTTCATAGGATAACATATGATTTTAGGCACTTTCATAGGGTATCCTAGGGTTTAGGTTTAGGGTGCACTTTCCTATTATAGGGTTTTAGTGATTTAGGCACTTTCATAGGGACCCTAGGATTTTAGGCACTTTCGTTGGGCACCCTAGGGTTTAGGTTTAGGCACTTTCATAGGCTACCCTAAAATTTAGGTATTTTGTCTGAAAAATGTTGAGTTGGGCGTGCAATGCATCACCTTTTCGTGCGGGGGAATTGGCTCATGTTCATACGGGCCTACAGGGAGTTATTGGTGCATTTGTGGATTGGACAAAGAGTTGCCGGTAATTAGCAATCAAGAACTGGACCGGCCTGTAAATGGCCCAAAAATCCAAATACAATACAGTTGGATACTCGGATGAGAGGAGTTCGGCTCCTAATTGGGCCCTATCCAAGAGAATCCGATACACAAACAAAAATGATAAAGGTACAATAATTGTCTCCAACATGGCTCCAGCACACTCACAGTGTGAAGTGTGTGTGGGTTCTAGACACCATGTAAATGTGTTGGAGCAATGTTGGAGACAATTGTTGTACACCTATCATTTTTTATACACAAAAAGTCATAGCTTCGTTTGTTTGACCGGAGATAATTGGATGGGATATTTTTTTTTGGTACATCGGAATAGGAAACAGAACAACATAAACAGAAAAACAACAACAAGAAGAACATAGAACAACAACAAGAATGATCCACACAAATCAAATGATCGGGTTCCAGAGAAGAAGAAGGATCTGCCTCCAACTTCACCGACGCTAGGGTCTTTACTGTTGCCGCCGCCGCCGTCATTCTTGCTGCAACCTGAGAACCACCCACCACAACCTCCAACGAAGCCATAGAAGCCGGACCCAAGATCCATCACAGATTGGTGATGGTCAAACCAAAAAAGCAAGAGATAGGGCGATTCCAACTCTCACGAGGAGAGTGACTCAGCCCAAATCTTCATGGAAGTGGAGCATCGGAGAGAGGAGGAGAGAGGAGAAGGGAGGGGAGGTGGGTGAGGGGGAGGGGAAGAGGGGCGGCTGGAAGGGAAAGATGGGGTCCCCTAAGAGAGAAAAGTGCAGAGCACTTTCTCTCTCTAACCTCTTCTCTCATAAAGCTGTCAAAGCTGCCAAAGTTAATTGGATGGGATATGAAGTCCCTTATGTGGGATATGAAATCCTTGGGATATTGCTCATGATATAAATGGATGGAGAAAATCCATATACTGTGTTTGTGTTTAACGAGATATAACAATTGGAAAGTACACTTTAAAATCCATTATGAGCGGTGATGATTAGAGACAGACCTAAACTTTAAAAATATGCACAAAGTGGTTGCTCTCGGAATATCACTGAAACAGTGGCTTTCCTAAACCTCCAAGAACCGGTGAGCTACATGGATGTTTTACTACAGAACCATGCTCCCAAATTAAAACCGAAAGGCATCTGGGAGGGTAGACCTAGAGACCCGTATTTCATTTTTATCAGTTGAAACAATGTCAAGAAGTAATTTTTCACCCTCCAAATTGGATGCCCATTCTTATTCCTCCATTATTTTTTTATAGTCCTTTGGAGGATGAAATAGTATCCTCTCACCTAGACAAGAGAGGGGCACTTTCAAGACTCCCCATTTCTCTAACTTTTCTTCTAATTTTTTATTTACGAAAGGGAAATTCAAACTCCAGGCTTTACTTCTTCCTCTATTGAAAAGATGGAGTTTGACATTCCAGGCACTACAAGAAATTGTGTTGTTTGCGACCATCTTTTTGGGAGCTAACAAAATCTCGCGCGATTTTTTAGCTATGGTTCTAGCTAGCGACTATGAGCTACCTTGGTTGCCAGAAGTAGAAAGTTTTCACCACTTGCGGTGAAGAGAGTTTGGTCACCAAATAGGAGTCGACCTTTGGCACGAAACATGCATAGCCACTCGGAGGGTAACTTGTGGCGAGCAAACACTTGTTCATTTTTTTGACCAAATCATGTAAAAGAGTCAGATAAGTAAGTCTTGCAACCAATGTATGATTATTTTGTGACCAAGAAGAAAATGATTGCGCTATATCTTTGTTCAATTGAATAAGATGTCGTGTCGCAAAATCTTCCAAGTTTAGCAACCAATTGGGAAATTATTAAATTTTATAATTGAATATTTTGTGACCTGATTCTTTATATTTATCTATTTCTTGTTTTGAGACTTTTGGTCACTAATAGACATGTATGCAAATATTTCTTTGTGACCAACAATTTGGTCCTAAGTGATTCTCAATTTCCTATTGCAGTTTTTCCCCCCGTTTTTTGTGATTTTGGCCATTTGATTGATTGTTTAAAGTAAGAAACATCCAACAGACAAATTTTTTGTATTTTCCTTTAGTTTGTTGTCATTTAAGCATAAAAAACTTTTACAATTAGCCCAACATGGCCTATAAATGCGCTCTAAACCCTAAACCCTAAACCCTAAACCCTAAGCCCTAAAACCCTAAAACCCTAAACCCTAAACCCTAAATGTTTTTTTAAAACCAGACCGGACCGGCCGGTTTGACCGGATGAACTGTCAACCGGACCTTGTCCCGGTCTGGGTGATCCCAGGAACCGTTCATTAATCAAAACCGGTCTCTTTTCAGAAAAACCGGTGTAAAGTAACGGTTAAACCGGCAAACTGTTAAACCCAGACACAGGTCAGTCGGACCGGACCGGTGAAATTTCTTTTTTGAAATCCACTCTTTACTGCTGCATTTAAAGCTGAAACTTGGTTCTCTTTGACAGCTGTCCACGTGGGCCACTCTCAGCCTTTCAAACGCATGACTATGGACGAAATTTCCCCTTCTTTACCTTTTATATATATGTTGTAGGTTGTCTCAAAGCTCCAATTTAGGCGATGTGGGACTAACCCACATACAGATTTCCATCTCTCTCATTTCTCTTATGCCATCTCTCTTTTCTAACGTTTTTATTTTTCAATTTTTTTTTTGCATATTAAATATATATTAATGATACAATTATGACGTCACGGTTCGATAGCGGTTCAACCGGTGACCCGTCCGCTCGGTCTCCTTTCTGGTTCGCCCTCCGGTCCGGGTTTCAAAACATTGCCTTTTATGCTTTTGCTCACTTCCAAGTTCAAACTTTACCTATTATCGTAAAGAAATGGTGTACCCATAATTGTAACTGGGCTATTGTTTATTTATATCATATGTTGGGCCTTTTACATAAGTCATAAGTGTGTGGTCTAGACTGCTCTAGTGTAAAATTAGCCCAAGGTCCAATGTTGCTAGTATATATATCCATGTAAAGACATTTCTTGAATGAAGGAGAGAAAAATCAAGAAGTCAATGCTTCCTCATTACTCTGTTTCTTGCGTGTATCCCCGAAGAATTCCAGCGGCATTCAATTGCTTGTTTAGTTTCTAATTGCTCCTTAACCAATCAAGGGTATTAGGTTAAATACTTATTAAAAGAAAAAAAAGAAAAAATGAAAGGGGGATTAGGTGAATCCAATCTTGCTTAAAATGGAACCTCGGTGCTACCTGTTGTACCATTTTGACTGCGGTATGTTCTACGGTACAAAATTCTACAATAACGTTGACATTGAAGTAGGTTTCGGCTTTCACTACGCGAAAAGTGTACTTTAAGGGCAATGAATGCATATCATTCCAGCCGCCTCTTGATCGTTATCCCTTCCTCCCAAACTCAGCCAAATGAAACCAAATTCCGGTACAGCCAAAATATTGTTTTTGTTCTTTTGGCATCTCTAGCCTTTTGGTCATCATTTTCAACAAAGAACTTGACAAGGATTACAAAGTTTTAAAGGTAACCAACAAAACTCAGTCTTAAAAGAGGAGAGATGGGTGATTCAAGGATAAAAATGCTATGGTAACCATACACACTCCAAAAAAGAAAAAACACTTGCGCATTCATCTGATAGGACGCAAACTTATCTGGTGTGTCCAATCTATTGCGCGATTTGTGTGGCATCCGGCTAGTAGCTGCTCATATATATGGCCACTTTCTGTCAATTTTTGCTGTAGAAGTGAGGGTGACTAGATTAAAACCAGTGTACACTTCCACTGAGTGTACTGTAGCAATACAAAAAATGAGTACTGTGGCAATACCAAGAATGCGAACTGAAACAATGTGAGGAGAGGAAAATCAAAATGACAAAAGAAAGAAGAAGAAGGAGAAGGATGAGGAGGAGGAGATTGAGATTGAGATTGAGATTGAGATCATTGAGATCTAATTCTACAACAGAGAGATTACTCAGTTTTTATATGCTCAGTTCCTTACCCTCCCAGCACACTGGAAACCAAGAATTTCCCTTGAGATAAAAATCTTGTAGTTGCACCAATTCAAAACAATGAAGTCAAGAAAAGGGGAAAAGCAAGGTTTTTTTTTTTTTTTTTTTAAACTGTAAAAACTTCTCATAAATCAAGGAACCTCAAAAGAGGCATCAACATTACAAAAATGAGAAAGAGAAGGGATAGTTCCTTCTAAAAGAGGCATCAACTTCTCATAAAGGCCCAATCAACTGGGATAGTTCCTTTTAAACATTCAGTGGCTACCCAGTGTGCAACTCTATTACAAGTTCTAGGAACCCAAGAAAAACAGCAGTGAGTTTGCGAAGCAAGAACTCTAATATCTTCAACAGAGGCAGCAGCCGGCAGCACAATCCCAAGGCGGAACATCTTCATTGGAGCAAAGCTTAATAAGCACTTTGCTGTCACTTTCAATTGTAGCATTTTGGATTTGATTAACCTGAAGAAATTGCCCTGCTAAACAGACGGCGAGAGCTTCTCCTTGGAGGACAGAGGAGGAGTAAACTATGGAGGCTTGGCCGTCTAGAATTTTCCCTTGATGGTCTCTTAGAACTATAGAAATAGCAGCTTTTGGGATTCGTTTACGCAAAGTTACATCACAATTGATCTTCAGCAAATCTGCTCTTGGGGGAGTCCAACGGGATTGAATTTGTGAAGGCTCATCATGATGTTGCAGAGTTTCTTGGTCACTATGCTTCCTTGAAATTCAGACCAGATGAAGGAGGCTCTATCGACGGTATCCATGGGATTAACTGGGACTGAGTTGAAAACCCAATCGTTCCGAGATTTCCATATTTGCCAAGCCAAACAAACACATTTGCTCCTAAATTCATGGCTATCTATAGCTGAATTCAACCTTTCCATATTGAGATGGTCCACTTCATGACATACGAGATTGCCAAAGGATCCACTTCGTAACTTAAGCTACTGCCAAACCAAACAGCTGCAGTCCAACTACATTGGAATAGGAGGTGTTCAATAGCTTCAGGTTCCTGGTGGCAGATTGGGCAAAGAGGAGAGGGGCTGCACCTGCGTTTATGGAGATTCTCCTTGGTAGCAGGAAAATTACAGCAAGCCTTCCACCAGAAATTTTCCAATTTAGGGGGAGTTTTCAGGTTCCAAATAAATTTCCAGATTCTCTTTGGGGGTTGAAAAGAGGAAGAAGCTTTGGGAGGGTTTTGGATAAAATTGCATTAGATGCTAAATGATACCCAGATTTTACCGAATAAATTCCGTTAGGATTAGGGTGCCAAACCAAAAAGTCTTCTTTCCCAGATTGAGAGATGGGAATGCTAAGAATAGAATCGGCTTCTTCCTTTGACACCAAGGCACGAATATCTTATATATGGGTAGGTAAGAACTAAGAACTAATTGACGAAAAATCACACAAGTTAATGTGAGTGCATCACTAAAACAGTGAACCCTTGAGCTGTTGTATTCAAACGTCTCCATTTTTCCCAGCCCACACCTGAAATGTATAGAACATCACTAGAAATAGACCTTTCTCCACGTATGTGTCAGCGTGCGAGCACGCATGTGTGTGTGTGTGTGTGTGTGAGAGAGAGAGAGAGAGAGAGAGAGAGAGAGAGAGAGAGAGAGAGAGAGAGAGAGAGAGAGAGAGAGAGAGAGAGAGAGCAAAATGTCACAAGAAGTACCTAGCTAACAAACATTAAATGTGCAATCTCCATGCATTCATTCAGTTATACCTCTTTTTTACGTCTTCTATTGAACCTGTTCAATTTATTGTCATTGCCTCTTTCAGATCGTCAATAGGAAACTTGTAATCTTAGAGAGTTTGAGGCAATGGAATTAGATTGATCAGCAAACTCAGTACAAAGAAACTTCCTTCAAAACAAAGTTTCGTCGGCAACAGTTCCAATCCCACCCATTTGCAGGACTGAAGTTCATATTATGCACTGTTTTGTTGTTCATGATCTTCTCTAATGAGGGTAACAATTTCACTTATTGAAATGCCTTAAAGTTCGATCTTTTCAAATTAATATCATCACAGCTCTGCGTGAAACTAGCAACAGTGTCATGGAAAGAAAATAGGAACGAAGTACAAACCATGAGTTCCTGGCGAAGAAGAAAACGAGCAGTCAAGTGCTATAGCGGACAGATTATCACTCCAAATAGTAGCAGGAGTAGGACTGGGAAATGAAGTTCATGCATAAGATGAGTATGCATTAGTCACAAGTGATGATGCTCCACTATCAAAATACCAATGAATCATGTTACCCGGATTTGCCTGAGGTTGAAAAGTTCAGTTCGATGAACTCCTATCAGACCTGTGAAAGTCTCATTTTTTACTAAATTAAGAAAAACGGGCTTTGCTGTGCTTGCACATTTACTCAGGCACCGGGTAGGTATGCAATCACATCTTGGTCTCTCCTCTTTCTTGTTAGTCCTTGGCTCGGGCTGGCCCTTTCGAGGTGCTTCCGAACCACTCAGTGGATATGCTGTTTGCAACACCATTGAAGCCCAAGTAGGCAGCTTGATGCAGATTGGAAATTTATATTACTTACAAATATAGTGTTCTTAGTCAGAATAAGGCTGTCGGTATCGATACTGTAATTGTGCCGTATCGATACCGGAATGTCAATTGGCAAACAGAAGCCACCCGTATCGATACAGGCTTATTCCCGTATCGATACCGAGTGCCCTAACTGTGGCCGATCGGCTTGCCTCGTTATTTTGCTATTATTTCCGATTTTTCCCTTTTTAGTAACTTTACGTTTTCCATTGATTTGCCTTCCTTTTTCGGAACAAATCAATTAGGGTTTCTAGCTTCCTATATAATAAGTTGTAAGCCTAAACGGCTAGAGTTGGTTGTTATTGAATGAAAGAACGAGTTTTACTCATATCTTGATCGTTTAAAGAGGGAGTACCTCTGGGTCGATCTTATTGTTCGTGTTTCTCTTGCACGACTGATTCTGTTCCATAGGCTGCGCTGCATCACAGCTATATTAGGTGAAGTTGCCTGGTTTGAGAAATTGTGGAGCTATCTGAGTTAAGTGAGCTTGTGATGGAAATTGAGCCTGTTTTTTAGTGTGAAACTTGCCTTGACAACTGAGCCTGATTATACTGTGGGGGAAAGACTTAGTGAGAGCTGTTGTTGAACTGAGGCACCTGATACCCCAAGTTTAGTCCGTGACAACATGTTGCAGCTGTATGATTTGTCTTTCCACAAATTTGACAACTAAAAGATGGAAAACTAGACGAATGGCCAACCAAGCATTGGATGGGAAACCACTTTGAAAACCTGAAAACCAGCCCTGAGGTTGTGGCTTATTTCCTCTTCCTCTATTGAAACCTCTCCCCACACTACTAAAATTCTGATAAAGTTGTGAGGGTGGACCACTGTTTTGAGGCATATACATGCCAGAAGGGTAAATCCTTGATCTTGAACACTAGATACACCAGAAGTGGTCACACTACCACCTTTAATGTGTCCCTGAGTATTACTCAAAGTAGATGTATTATTTGACGATTGTGCTGCTATCAATACTGCAGAAGTTTGATTCTTCTCTACTATTACATGTTCATCATTCAACAAAGAAGCAAGCTCATCAAACTTAAGTGGCTTAGATCTCATACGTAGAGCAGTTGCAGCAGCACTAAATTCTCCCGGTAGACCTTTTAGGGCATGAAACATCAATTCCTCTTCGTCCAATACCACGCGATACAGCCAATTTATGTGATATTTCTCTGATTTGATCCAAATAGTTGTCCATGGAAGATGTCTTACTAATTGTGTATAATTTGCACTTTAATTTGTGTTTATGTGATCGTGAAAGTGAACTAAATCGCTTAGCCAACACATTCCACACTTCATATGCATGATTTAGGTCTAAAACAATAGATTGAATCGAAGGAGAAATTGTAGCAGTCATACACGATGATAACAGATATCCTAAACCAAAAACAATAGGCATGAAGCCAAAATCGTAAATACGTGATGAAGTAGAGAGATATTTATCTTGGAGCTAGCACTCGGCAGAAATGGATATTCATCCGGGGGCGGCATCACACATTCATCGCCATTAAAGAAAATCTTCCGTGGTAAAGCCCATCCCTGGTGCAATGTGAATGTGGACCGGTCCTTTCGGAATAGAATTTCGGATTGAACGTTCCCTGATGGACCAGCTGTCGTGAGAACATCATTGAATGACTTGACTCCACATAGCATTACCGTGTCATCTGCATTTCATTTGGTAAAAAAAACAGGAATAAAATATGAGAACCTAATATAACTCTGATTTACTAGTAATTTGTTACAATTCTCAATGAGATATTACTTACTGATGTTTGGATAAGGAGTTAATGACTTGTAATTGAATCTGAAAATCTGGGCGACATTCTCGAAGTTCGGATGTTGTATAACGAGATTCCACTCAGAGTAGTTCATCCTGTAATTAAAATTTGTTATTGTAACCTTCACCCGCCAGTACTCGTTGTAGTTGAACATGACATGCCAATGGACACGGATGGGGCACATATGGCTAGTACACTGCACCAGAGGTGTGTAACGGTGTTAAGTTATATAAGGGTTCATTTTGTTATGTATTATATTCATAGGGGTAGTTTAGTCTTGTACATGTGTGTCCTGTATATCTCAGTGTAGAGTTCCATTCTAACGTTAATGAGAAAATGTTTTACCCTATCTCTCTCTCTCTCGCTGGAATCTAACATGGTATCAGAACTTCGATCATCAATGGTGCGTGGTAGATGACTTCCAGTGATTGAGACTTGATAATCAATCGTATAGAGGAGAGGCCTTTCTCAGAGATCGACAGATCCTTCTCGTTATCAGAGAGGATCACGTTTGTCGACTTTTGCCTGGATCTATTGGGTTTACGACTGCCGACGACTGTAGTAGAACCTCCGGCGAGCTCCGACGTGAGTAGCACAGCCTCCGGCGAGCCCCAACGAACGTCGTACGATTTTCGTTTGGTCAAAATTCACCTGGGTTGTCACCGATCCTACTTAGAGTGGTCGGGGAGCTTTTTTGAGCACAGGGTTTTGTTCCTTACGTCGAGTCGATCGCCGTGGTGGGTGGGTGGTCGCCGGAGACCATCGGAACAGTGCTCACGCGCCGGAGGAAGGTGGCGCGTGGGCGAGTGAGATCCACTCGCGGAGAGTGTGTTACACGCACGTGAGCAGTTGAAAGGGGGTCAACGCGGGTCAACGCCAGTCAGAGGGTCCTCCGCGTGTCAGACAGGTCAGGGGGTTCAAAAAAGGGGGTCAGCGGCTTAAAAAGGGTCAAACAGCTCATCTGGAGGGTTCATCGGCTTGAAAAAGGGCCAAGGAGCTCATCTGGAGGGTTCGTTGGGGTCCAGAAGGGTTCAGGACCCATTTTGACCAATTTTGACCACCTTTTGGGAGCTCCGAGACTTGTTCCCAACTAATTTCGACGTTCCGGACCCATTCGCGGGGTCGGTTTAAGGTAATTTGACATTGGACGTGTTTTGACTGCTCCGGATGTGTTTTGACTGCTCCGGACCATTTTTGGGAGAACCGAGACATGTTCTAGACTAATTTCGACGCTCCGGATTCATTCGCGGGGTCGGTTTAAGGTGATTTGAAACGGAAATTGTTGGTACAATGGAGGCTTTCACAACTACTCAAGTTGGCGCCCTTTTTTCTGAGGGGGAGTTACAAACTCTCAGGCGCTTATTGGCTAGGCTTGACACTCTTTCTACCACCGCTCCTACCATCGCTTCTACCACTTTCTTTGCTCACAAAGCGATACATGCTAATGCTTCCACTTCCACTGCCTCTCTTCCGTGGATCATAGATTCTGGTGCCACGGACCATATGACAAGTTGTTCGTCCTTTTTTGACTCCTACTCTACCTGTTCTGGTAAGGATAAGGTTAGAGTAGCAGATGGTTCTTTATCTGCTATTTCCGGGAAAGGTTCTATTCATTGTTCCCCCACCATTTCTCTTTCCTCAGTTCTACATGTTCCCAATTTTTCTACTAACCTTTTATCTGTTAGTAGTCTTACCCAATCCTTAAATTGCTCCGTAACCTTTTTTCCTACACATTGTGTCTTTCAGGAACTGGATACGGGGAGGATGATTGGCAGTGGTAAAGCTCGTGAGGGCCTTTATTTTTTGGAGTCTGCACCGAATCCAATTTGTCCACCCCTGTCATGTGGTCAAGCTCTTGCAGCAGATACGGGTTCTGCTCTTTCCTTGTTACATCAATGGCATCGTAGACTTGGTCATCCATCATTTGGGATTCTTGAAAAATTGTTCCCTAGTTTGGCTAAACAATGTTCTCGGAATCAATTCCTTTGTGAAGCTTGTGAGCTTGCGAAACATAAACGCTCCTTTTATGCTCCGGTCAATCACAGAAGTGATTCACCATTTATGGTCATTCATTCCGATGTCTGGGGTCCTTCTCCTGTCACATCCCTGTCTGGTTATCGTTGGTTTGTGACATTCATTGATTGTTATTCTCGTGTCACTTGGGTGTACTTACTAAAGGCAAAAAATGAGGTGTTTTCGTGCTTTAAATCTTTTCACCAAATGGTGCGTACTCAATTTGATGCCAATATTAAAGTGCTCCGTAGTGACAATGGGACTGAGTATATAGATGGGACTTTTCGGGCATATCTTAATGACTATGGCATTCTTTTTCAAACCTCTTGTGTTGGCACTCCACAACAAAATGGAGTTGCTGAGCGCAAGAATCGCCATCTTGCTGAGGTAGCCCGTTCTCTATTGTTCACCATGAATGTTCCTAAACATTTTTGGGGCGAAGCTATCCTTGCTGCAGCTTTTCTTATCAATCGCATGCCTTCTAGTGTTCTTCAGTTTCAAACTCCAATTAAGGTTCTTTTAGGTGGTTCTCGGGTCTCATCTCTCCCACCCAAAGTCTTTGGTTGTGTGTGTTTTGTTCATGTGCCTAAGCACCCAGGTGGTAAGCTGGATCCCAAAGCCCGCAAGTGCATTTTCCTTGGCTATTCTCCCACTCAAAAGGGTTACAAATGCTATGACCCGCACTCTCTCGCAAAATGTATGTCTCCATGGATGTCACCTTTTGGGAAACTGAATCCCTTTATCCTCTGTCCACTTCATCTCTTCAGGGGGAGAATGATAGACAGGAAGAGATGTTGACATTTCATACTCCTGAGTCGTGGTCTTATTCTTTACCTTGTCATGGTGAGGGGGAGAAAGAACCTTTACCTGCAGAAGGAGCAAAACATGATGGTCGGGAAAGACTGGATAGGTCAAATTTGCAGACCTTTTCTCGAAGGAATAAAGGCAAGTCTACATGTGCAGTGCCACTTTGCCAATCTCCATTACCTACTCCAGTTTCGGACTCTCCCGCTGATTCATCTGGTAATAATTCTTTCCCTACTGCTGTTGATGATCCTAATGCTCCTATTGCTCTTAGAAAGGGAGTTAGATCATGCACTCAACATCCCATTTCCCAGTTTGTTTCTTATGACCGTTTATCTCCTTTGCATCGTGCTTTTGTTTCGTCTCTTTCTTCTATATCTATTCCACAGAGTTGGCAGGATGCATTCATGATACCTAAGTGGAAAGGAGCTATGGTAGAGGAGATGACGGCTTTGAAAAAGAATGGCACTTGGGAGCTAGTATCTCTTCCAAGAGGGAAGAAACCTGTGGGGTGCAAATGGGTGTTCACTGTGAAACACAAGGCTGATGGGACAGTTGAGAGATACAAGGCAAGGCTTGTTGCCAAGGGCTTCACACAAACCTATGGCATTGACTACGAGGAGACGTTTGCCCCTGTAGCGAAGATGAACTCTGTGCGAGTTCTACTTTCTTGTGCTGCCAGTTTAAATTGGCCTCTTCACCAGTTTGATGTGAAGAATGCCTTCCTCCATGGTGAATTAGAGGAGGAGGTGTACATGGCCATTCCACCGGGTTTTTCGTCGTCTCAGACCGAGGGGAAGGTGTGCAGATTGAAGAAGGCACTCTATGGCTTGAAGCAATCTCCTAGAGCATGGTTTGACAGGTTTCTCAAAGCCATGTTGAGATTTGGATACAAGCAGAGTCATGCTGATCATACTATGTTCATCAAGAGAAGTAATGGTAAGATTGCCATTCTTATTGTTTATGTGGATGACATAATCATGACAGGTGATGATGTGAATGAGATTGCTAGCCTTAAAGCTCTTCTTGCTCAAGAGTTTGAGATTAAAGATTTGGGGTCTATGAAGTACTTCCTTGGAATGGAGGTGGCTAGATCTGACAAAGGAATTTTTATCTCTCAAAGGAAGTACATCCTTGATCTCTTGGAAGAAACTGGTATGTTGGGATGTAAGCCAGCTGATTCTCCCATTGAGGCCAACCATCATCTTGGTAGCAATGTGGGGGAGCTTGCAGATAAGGAGAGATATCAGAGACTTGTGGGTCGCCTGATATACCTATCTCACACTAGACCATATATCTCCTATGTTGTGGGGGTTGTGAGCCAGTTCATGCATGAACCTCGTACGAGTCATCTTGATGCGGTTTATCGTATCTTGAGGTATCTTAAATCTGCCCCCGGTAAAGGAGTTTTGTTTTCTAATCATGGTCATTTGAGATTGGAAGCTTTCACTGATGCAGACTGGGCTGGTTCTATTGATGATCGGCGATCTACTTCTGGTTATTGCACCTTCCTTGGAGGGAATTTGATTACATGGAGGAGTAAGAAGCAGTCCGTGGTAGCTAGATCCAGTGCAGAGGCCGAGTACAGAGCTATGGCTCATGGTGTTTGCGAGCTTTTATGGCTCCAAACCTTATTGCGTGATTTGGGATTCCCTGATTGCGGTCCTATGAGGCTCTACTGTGATAATAAGGCAGCCATAAACATTGCTCATAATCCCGTCCAACATGATCGAACGAAGCATATCGAAATTGACAGACACTTCATAAAGGAGAAGCTGAGCAATGGTTTGATTTGCATGCCCTTTGTGAGATCTGAAGACCAGCTAGCTGATGTATTTACTAAGGGTCTGAGTAGTAAAAGTTTTCACCCCATTGTGTTCAAGTTGGGCTTGAGAGATATCTTTGCACCAACTTGAGGGGGAGTGTTAAGTTATATAAGGGTTCATTTTGTTATGTATTATATTCATAGGGGTAGTTTAGTCTTGTACATGTGTGTCCTGTATATCTCAGTGTGGAGTTCCATTCTAACGTTAATGAGAAAATGTTTTACCCTATCTCTCTCTCTCTCGCTGGAATCTAACAAACGGTTTTGTTCTGGAGTAGAAAGGGTGTTACCCAAATAAGGGGAGCCCGGCCTGCAGGGAAAAAAGAAAAGAGGAAAATGAATATAACTAATTACCAAATAGCAGAAGAAACTCTGAAAATATCGAAATGATACGCAGCAGCTTACTGTACACAGGATCCTGGTTGAGTTGTGTTGTTTTGACAGCCGCATGTGCACGTTGGGCAGTTTATAATGGTACTGTTGTAGAAGGCAGAGAGTGAGACGCAGCAAGTGGGTGTTTTGTGAGACAAGAATTGGGAGTACGTGCAAGTAATGTTCCATGTCACTGCCACGGGAGAAATATGTAAAGAGTTAAATTGATCTTATATGAAGGGATTTCAAAGTACTGCAGAAAATACCGTTTCATATTTTATCATACTAGTACATTACTTGATAGAGGAACCATTTAGTGAGAGATTCCTGTCTGTTACTAGTTTCATTTTCTGTTTGGGAAACGTAGAAAACTTGTGTGGCAAACTGTATTGAAAAACAGTGTACGAAATTGTTTATGAATACTGCTTTTCGCAACAAAGCAGAAACAATTAGAATTAGTACTTTTTAGTACATTTTAATGTTTTCATTTCTACCAAAAAAAGGATAAACAAAATGCAACACTAGACTGATGCAAACAATGACAGGTTGAAAAATGATTGACGGAAGTGCAGCAACAAGTCAAAAGGACATATCTTACACGGACTACTCTACATGAACAAGATACCCAAGTCAAAAACTCGCCACTTAGATGATGTTATGAGATCCATGCCCCAAATGTTTAGTCGGACATATACCTACCAAGCTTAGAACTCCTATATTGAGCATGAAAGGAGGCACCTATAAACATTATATGTGTCGACTTTTGGAGTGCGGCTCTATCCTTACACTGCACAAAAGCAGCACACACCTTTTGATAATTGAAGACAAGCAGCTCACCCCAGGGTCTTTCACACAAGCGTATGCAGTGATTGCTTTGTCTGGAATTGGAATAACAGGATTGAGTTTTGGCCTATAAATTAATCTTTTAGGGCTCCGTTATTTGTATCAGTTAGATTAGTCTGAAGCTGAGTATAGGGAGAAGAACTAGCTAGATTAGTCTGAGGCTGAGTATGAGTGAGATTATTGTATTTCATCCATACAATAATGTGTTCCGCTGCCCTCCGTGGATATACCCGTTTCTTGGGGAACCACGTAAAACTCTATATTTTGTGTGATTGTTGTGTTTGTGTTTGGTTTAGATCCTAGGACATTACAATGTATCCAAAAAGATAAAGAAGTTTATGAGGAATATGATTATTTTAGCTTCTAGCCATGTCCTTGAGACATACTCTCACCCGACACCTACACCAAAATCCAATTTTCAAAGGGAACTACCTTTATTAGATTGGATATTGGCGACTAGCTTCTGCATGTATAACTGGCTTAAAAACAGGTCTATAAGGGAGGAGACTTGGTTGTTAACGACTAAATTGTCATGGACCCGGAAAAAGGTTCTCATTGTATAATTGTGCCAAGAATCGGTTGGTAGCTAACTTACTTAAAGCTTGCGTCACTCTCCTTCCATCCGCCGTCAAAAATTTACTTGGCTTCACAATCTTCGCAGCTCCACATGCGTATCCGGGTCCCGGTACTTTCAAAGTGAAGCTCTTTGGCATTCTGATGGTTGTATTACTTGCTCCAGCTTTCCCAACAGTAAGCTGGAATGAGCTCACTGCATTAGCTGGGTCCTGGACCCAGGAGCTTATGATTCCCCCTCTGCAGCAGTTTGCAGTCTGTTGATTGTAAGGAGTTCCTGGCAACAAATCCACAACTGTTGGATCCTTTTTACAGCTGTGTGGAATGTCCCCTTCGAATAGGGAACAGTCCCCTTGCTCTGTGGTTTGAGCTCCCCTCATGCTCCAGATTACTTCCTCTTTTGCCCATGTCCATCCAAGGGTCCATCCCGGTGCTTGGATGTGTCGATATTGTTGGAAGTTATAGATAGTGACAACAGCCTGCCATTTTGAATAAAAGTTAGGTATCAGAAATGTATTAGTTAAAAAAAGGCAAAAAACGAAAAGTAAGAATCATACAAATAACAATACCAAGAGGAATCATTAAGAGGACTTCCCCAAAGAAGAATAGTTGAAATTCATATTGTTTGTGTGAATCATTGTAATTACAAAGCCGACTATGCATGGCATTACAAATGGAGTGGTCCGATGTCCACTATGGGATTCATGCATCTGTGTTAAAAGGATCGGAAGCTGATATCACCACAAGATGTAGCCAAAGTTGATTAATAAACAGAGGATGACCCATCGTCTAATATCTTTTATCACTAGGATATTCATCACATTAGTTATCTCTAGGATTAATTTGTCTGTAATTGGGTTTTATCTTCTTAGTCTAGGTCTTTCCTTTAGTAATGGTTGTTATCTATTGGACCTATTTATATGGCTCTTACAGGATGCTTATGAATAAAGATTCCCTGCTTTCTCTTGAAATAGTGTGGATTCTAAATTTCTCCAAGGTGAGGGTTCCTGGGGGACACATCTGTTTTACATCATAAGGAACGACTTCGATCCAATGACAGTATAAACTAGCTACTAAACCACGTAGAGCAGTCTGCAATCAGTTAGTTGGTTACAACTGTATGAGTAGAAAGACCACCTCTATCACGAAAAGGGGATGTGCCTCAGGGGAGTGATTTACAAAGATAATAATTACCATGCTTAATCAAAATAAAATGGTTTTTGACATACTTACATAGTAGCCAGCTGGCATCCAGCTCATTACATCCCATTTGATGGTAATGTTTCCAGTTGGATCAAACGGATCGTAAGCTTCTGCAAGAACATACAAAAACAAAATTTCTCTCACGAGTTAACAAAGTATAACAAGAATAAATCAACTTTCTATGATTTTCTTTTTTTCTTTTGCCATTCCACAATAACCATAATCACCTATGGAGCACGGGCGCGGTACGGGATATGGCAACAACCCAAAAAAGTATGGCACAGGTACGGCGGGGGTACGGCAAATTTTTTTATTTTTTATATTTTAAGCATACTTCGTTATTAGATGTAAAAGGTATATGTAAAAGAGAAACAAGACAGGGTGCTTTAGAGTAATAAACTAAACCTGAGGTATGAATCTGTATTTTAGCCATCTATTAAAACAAAGGGTAAAACAAAAGAACGTTCAATTGGGTTCGAACAGCAGCTAATGTTTATGCCCACACTGTAGCTTCTCTTGCTTTAAAAGGCTCCCTCCCTGTTAATTGGGTGTCCTCTCCTCCGTCTGTTCTTTCTGATGTTTTTCTTTCTGATTCTGGTTTGTAGCCCGTGGGCAGTTTTGCAAATCAAAAAAAAAAAAAAAACGCGAGAATATCTTTTAGGTCACGATTGGGTTCCACTTTCCCAAATGCCAAGTCCTACGCCTGGAACTCCGGCGTCTGCTTCATCTTCCTCCAGCGATTGATTCCTCTTCTTCCGGCTACTGCTTCCCACACTCCGTGATACGCCACCAGCAAGGCATACATCGCATTTGATGTTGGGACAGGTGGCAGAAGTAGCTGAAGTTCAGGGAAGTGGTTAGTCGTGGCTAACGCTCAAGTTGGCATGTGGGCAAGTAGGCCATAGTAATTTTTTTTATTTTTTTTTATATATATATATATATATATATATTTGTATAAATTGGAGAGAGACTTGAGGTGGAGGGCATTAAATCATTCAGTTGTAAGAAACTGGGATGAGAGTTCCCTTGTAAAATTCTTTGGAGTTCAAATAAAGTTTTCCACCATTGTTGCTCAACCGTTTTCTTTCATTTCTTCGTTTTCTTTTCCATTTCCATATCACCCCTTTTATCAGTGGGTATCAGAGCCACCAATCCTTGGATATTTTCATCATGGCTGAAACTAGGGCACAAGAACAGAAGCGTACTGAAGAGGCAATTCGTCAATTATGAGAAAATGCAGATCTCCAAGCAAATTTGATGGCTGAACTCAAGAACTTGATTGCAACTCTAAGTCTGAAATGTGACCTAATTGCATCCAGAAATGGTGTGTTGGATGACGTCCAAGAGGATGCTTCTCTAGTTCAACAGAGGAATCTTTCTTCTGATACCAATGCGGTTCAGACTCGATACACTAAGATCGATTTTCCCAAATTTCTAGGGGAAGATCCAGCTGGTTGGATTTATAACTGTGAGCGATTCTTTGAGTTCAACCAAATTGAGGAGAGGCAAAAGGTGAAACTTGCCGTGATGCACCTAGACGAGAAAGGCATTCAATGGTTCCAATGGTTCGAAAAAACTCAGAAGTCGATGAAGTGGAATGAATTTGTGTATGGTTTGCAGGTGCGGTTTGGTCCCAAAGCCTTTGAGGATGCAACTGGGGAACTCTCCAAGTTAAGGCAGAATTCAACTGTTAGGGTTTACCAGGAGAGATTTGAGGAGTTGGCCAATCGTACCACAGGTTTGACTCAGGAATTTTTCGTAAGCTGTTTTTGTGAGTGGATTGAGGGAAGACATTAAAGCGGCGGTCCAAATGTTCCAGCCAGGAAACATCTCCCACGCAATTGGTTTGGCAAGGCTTCCGGAAGAGAGTTTCGAAGCTATTGCAAGAAGAGCCAAAGCTCCGTTCAAGTCTAATACTAGTGGATGGTCCCAACCAACAACTAACCTGGCTATTCCTAAACCTATGGCTTCAGTGGGGGCAAGATCTGAATCTAATAGTACTACTTTCCCTTCTGTTGAAACCAAGCTATCAACATCTTTTCCAAACTTTATTTCCAATAATTCTAGCCAAATTCCTATTAAGAGACTTACTCCTAAAGAAATGGATGCTAGAAGGGAAAAGGGACTGTGCTATAACTGTGATGAGAAGTACATTAGAGGCCATAGATGTCAAAAGAAACAGCTTGTTCTTGTTAATTGGAGAAGAAGACGAGGAAGAAGAGGATAATGTGGGAAGTCAAGGGATGGGTGAGGTATTCCCTGATGATGATGACATGCAAATTTCGATGCATGGCTTGACTGGATGCAATTCCTTTAGGACTATGAGGGTCAAAGGAAAAGTAAGAGTTAGGACCATAACAATTCTAATTGATTCTGGTAGTACACATAATTTCATTGAGCCTGCGATAGTAAGGGTTTCAGGTCAACAAATAGAGTCAACCCCAGACCTCTCTGTAACAGTTGCGGATGGGACCAAGCTGAGCAGTAAGGCAGTCTGTAAGGATTTTTTTTGGGAAATGCATGGTGTAGTTTTTACTGCAGATGTTCGTTTGTTGGCCATTGGAGGTGGTGCTATGGTGTTGGGAATTCAATGGCTCAGCACACTTGGCCCTATAGTTTGGGATTTTAAGAGCTTGAGTATGCAATTCCAACTGCAAGGGAAACCTATGGTTCTTAAGGGAAATACAGATTTTAAGGTGCAGCAGCTCTCTCATAAGAGAATGGAAGAATCTCTACAGCACACCCAGCAGGGATTTGTTGCTCAGCTATGTAGCTTGGTGGTTGACAAAGAGCCACAAGAGGTACATTCTGACATTGCTTCTATTATACATAGTTTTGCTGATGTATTTGAGGAGCCCAAAACTTTGCCCCCACAAAGAGCATGTGACCACAGAATACCTCTCACTTTGGGAAGTGAACCTGTGCATGTCAAACCTTATAGATATCCTTACATACAAAAGAATGAGATTGAAAAGTTGGTTAAGGAGATGCTTGATTCTGGGGTTATCAGACCTAGTGTTAGCCCTTTTTCTTCTCTGGTTTTGTTAGTTAAAAAGAAGGATAATACATGGAGGATGTGTGTGGACTATAGGGAGTTGAATAAACTCACTATAAAGGATAAATTTCCAATTCCTATTATCGATGAGTTATTGGATGAATTGCATGGGGCAAAGGTTTTCTCTAAATTGGATTTGAGGGCTGGTTATCATCAAATTAGGGTGTTTGCAGATGACATTGAGAAGAATGCTTTTAGAACACATGAAGGACATTATGAATTTCTTGTTATGCCATTTGGCCTTACCTATGCACCCTCTACTTTTCAGAGCATCATGAATAGCATTTTCAAACCTTTCTTGAGGAAATTCATATTGCTGTTTTTTATGACATCTGGATATATAGAAAGTCTTGGGTAGACCATTTGGAGCATCTTAAGACCACTTTGGGTATTTTGAGAACCAATCACCTGTTTGTCAAAAGATCTAAATGTGCTTTTGGTCAAAGCAATATAGAATATTTGGGCAATATAATTTCAGATGAAGGGGTATCTGCTGACCCTACCAAACTTGAAGCTATGAAGAATTGCCTTAGGCCTACCACTATTAAATCTCTAAGGGTTTTTTTGGGATTGACTGGCTATTATAGGAGGTTTGTGCAGGGATATGGCAAGATTAGCCAACCCCTAACTAACTGTTGCAGAAATAGCTTTTCAAGTTAGCTATGACTACATCGGTACATCCCTAGTGTTGGCTCTTCCCAATTACAGTAAGGAATTTTTCTTGGAATGTGATGCGTCAGGTGTAGGCATTGGGGCAGTTTTAATGCAAGAGGGTTACCCCATTGCTTTCATCAGTAAAGCACTGGCCCCTAAATACTTGGGATTATCCACCTATGAGAAAGAGTTGTTAGCTGTTGTATATGCAGTTCAAAAGGGGGGACATTACTTGTTGGGCAGACACTTTATCATCAAAACAGATCACTTCAGCCTCAAATACCTACTTGATCAAAAAATATCTACGTTAATGCAGCAGAAATGGGTGACTAAATTGTTGGGATATGACTATGATATCATTTATAAGACTGGTCAAGAGAACAAGGCTGCAGATCCCTTGTCTAGGCAGGGTCTAGAGCAAGAATCTGCCATATCAGCATTATCTGTGGTTCAAAATGACTGGTTAACAGCTTTGAAGCATGCTTGGCACACTGATCCAGATCTGAAAAAGCTAATAGAAGACTTAATTTCTGACCCTACTTCCCATGAGGGCTATACCTGGTCCCATGAGCTTTTGACCTACCAAGGAAGGCTGGTGGTGGGTTCCACAGATAGTCTCAAGGTTTTGGTTATGCAAGAGATGCATGGAAGCCCAATTGGAGAACATTCAGGCACAGAAAGAACCTAAAAAAGGGTTAAGAGGTCATCTTTTTGGAAAGGAATGAAGAAGGATGTTTTTCCGTTTGTAGCTGAGTGTGATGTTTGCCAAAAGAATAAAACTGAAACGGTGGCCATGCCCAGTTTGCTTCAACCCTTACCTATTCCTAGTAGGGTGTGGTCCGATATTTCGATGGATTTTATTGAGGGACTTCCTACTTCACAAGGAAAGTCAGTCATATTTGTGGTGGACAGGTTATCCAAGTATGTTCACTTTATGGCTCTCTCTCATCCTTACACTGCAGCAGATGTTGCTAAGGTTTTCATGGACAATGTTTTTAAACTGCATGGTATGCCTTCCTCAATCGTGTCCGATAGAGATGTGGTCTTCACTAGTACTTTCTGGCAGGAGTTGTTCCGTTTGCAGGGAACTACATTGAACCTCAGCACGGCTTATCATCCACAAACGGATGGCCAAACTGAGGTAGTTAACAGGTGTTTGGAACTGCATTGAGGTGTTTGACCGGGGACAGACCAAAGACTTGGGTGCATTGGCTTTCCTTAGCTGAATGGTGGTTCAATACAACTTACCACTCTGCGACTAAAATGACCTCATATCAAATTGTTTATGGCCAAGTTCCTCCTTCCCACATTCACTATATTCCGGGGTCTTCTAACATCGCTGTTGTAGATCATTGGGGCCATGACAGGGAAACTGCTCTTAGACTTCTTAAGCATCTCACTCAAGCTCAAAATTGCATGAAGCAGCTAGCTGATAAGCACAGGTCTGATAGGGTGTTCCAAGTTGGGGACTGGGTGTATTTGAGGTTACAATAGTATAAGCAATTCATAGTTCAGTGTAGATCAAATATGAAACTGTCACCACGGTTTTATGGGCCTTTTCAAGTGTTACAACAGGTGGGAAAGGTGGCTTATAAACTGGATTTAACCCCTACTTCAAGAATCCATCCTGTTTTTCATGTTTCTCTGTTAAAAAAGAAGTTGGGATCTGCAATTGTTCTTTAGCCTAGCCTATCTCCAATAAGTGCAGAAGGCATTCCTGCTCCACAACCTGAGGCTGTGTTGGACAGGTGTATCGTCAAATATAAAGGGAAACCAGCGACTTAGTTCCTCATCCAATGGTCAAATTCTTTGGTTGAAGATGCTACTTGGGAGTACTACCATGACTTGCAGAAGAAATTTCCACACTTTGTTCCTTGTGGACAAGGCTCAATCCAAGGGAGAGGAAATGATACGCCACCAGCTAGGCATACCAATTATGGGTTGCATTGCATTTGAAGTTGGGACAGGTGGCAGAAGTAGCTGAAGTTCAGGGAAGTGGTTAGTCGTGGCTAACGAGTAGGCCATTAGTTGTTTTTTTTTTTTTTTGCTATAAAGTGGAGAGACTTGAGGTGGGGGGCATTAAATCATTCAATTGTAAAAAACTGGGACGAGAGTTCCCTTGTAAAATTCTTTGGAGCTCAACCGTTTTCTTTCATTTCTTCTTTTTCTTTTCCATTTCCATATCGCCCCTTTTATCACTCCGGCAAAGGTTAGTTCCTCTCTCTCTCTCTCTCTCTCTCTCTCTCTCTCTCTCTCTCTCTCTCTCTCTTCCAAACGTACCCATGGCGTACCCAAAACATACAAACGTACCCGGTAAGTTTTCGTGTACCCGGTTCGTATTTTCCCGTACCAGAGCCGTACCCGTTACGCGTACGGCGAGTTTTCCGGCGTACCGTGCTTCATAGGTTAAAGAAAATGATTGGTGTCAGAATTCTTCACTGATCAGGTGTGATCAGTCTAATCCGTGTAAGAATTAGGAATTCCTCTTCCAACTCGTCCCAGAATGGGCGTTATGGCAAAGAACAAGAAGAAAACGAAAGAAGAAAGAGCTGGTACTGACCCGTAGAGGTGAAAGTGAAGCATAAAAGAAAACCCAGAAGCAAAATGGCGAGGTCGTTGTAGAATCTCTTGGTGGATGTCGTCGAAGAGTCCATTTGTTGCTGAAAGAAGGACCCCGAAAATGATCCCCGCGTAGGTTCGGTTCGTTTGTCGTTGGGGCTTTCCTTTGTTTTTCCGATGGATAAAATTCCTCTTTCCGTCGTGCGAAGTGGAAGCGATGCCGGCCCATCGAGTTTGGGATATATATAGATACAGAGAGAGAGAGAATTGACATGGCAGCTGCCTGGTGTTCTCTCGAACAAAAATGGATGACATTCCTCCCACCGGAATCAATGGTTTCGAAAAAATGGAAAGGGGGAGAGAGGAGGGAGGAGAGAGGGAGGGAGGGAAGAAGGCTATTTCCGGCTGGTGACGCCTTTTTACAGAATTGATGTGATGTGCACACTCTTGGTCATATATGAGATGGGGGCCTCATTAACTATAAAGATTACAATATTTGCGTATAATAATTGGAAAATTGGAATTTAATGATTTCCGGCTGGTGATGCCTTTTTACAGAGTTGATGTGATGTGCACACTTGGTCATATATAAGCCTCATCATTTAGCCCATTGGGGGCCGAAGCCCATTAGTATTATTGTGGGTATTTGCGTATAATAATTGGAATTTTAACTCCAACCCGCCCGCCCGTATTTAATGATTTTTGGCCCATAGCCCGTACACTTCTACATATAGCATGGGTTTGAGAAACAACATGCCTGAAATTTCTCCTTTGAAATTCTCCCCTCCTTTTCCTCCCAGGCTCTTAAATATACATACAAATGGTTGGTGGGGAATAAAAAAATAAGAAAAGTGGTACAAAGAATAGAAATTCAAGTGGTGGAGGTGGAAAAAGAAAGAAAAAATATAAGTCACCTGCATAAGAATCTTCATGGGGTGTTTTTTAATTTGTGCATTGGATGGATGTTTTTCGTAAGTGTAAGGTGTTGGACACTTGGACTAGGATTCAGGAAGCATGGGAGGAATTTTTTTTTTTTTTTAAAAACAAAGCATCCGGCCCATCCAAATAGCCCAACTTAGCCGGCCCGAAGATTGGCCCGCCCGCCCGCCCGCCCGCCCGACTAGGATAAGCCCGTGGGCTGGGCCTGGGCTTCATCTTTTGAGAGAGAGCCCGGCCCGCCCGGCCCGCTAAAAATAAAATGAGAGGCTGAGTCTAAGTTCATTTGGATCGGGCGCTGCCCGCCGGCCGGCCCGATGATGACCCTTAGTCATATATGAGATGGGGGGCTCATTAGTATTATTGTGTATTTGCGTATAATAATTGGAAAATTGGTATTTAATGATTTTTGGCCCAATTCACATGCCAGCTCGTGACCTTTGGGCCTTGTTTGTTGTTGGTGGGATTTGGGAGTGCGATTTGAGGGTGGGATGAAGTAGAACTCAAAATCTCATGTTTGTTATCCTTATCGTAGATGAGATCTAAAATTCCATGACAATTTTTATCTCAATCCGTACGGGATATAAAATCCCATGGGAGAGGTGAGATTTGGATGAGATTTCCCACTATTCGTCATGTACTACAATAAAAAAGTGTTTTCTAATGGTTATATCTCGTTGAACACATACACCGAATATAGATTTTCTCTAGTTTTAATTTTTAACTCACTAGGAGTATAATAGATCAAATTTTTTTATTTTATAGAGCTCAGCGAGTTCTTCATATGTAAGAAAATTCATATTCATTCGATACCGATCAATGACTAATCAAAGCACATTTATCTTAAAACAAATGGATTAATTTGATTCTCCTCCGGGCAATTTCTTTCGATAAAAAAATGGATCTGATTGAGTCTGCACAATGCATTTGTTTTGGTACAAACTCAAGATAAATGTGTTCCAATAATTTATGGATCGGTATCCACTGAATATGATTTTCTTCGTACTCACACAACCAATGAGCTCTACAAAATATACTAAACGTTTCTTATCATCGTTGTAAGCTAACATTTTATAAAATAAAGTGCTAATAAATTTCAAAGGAGTGAAAAAATACTACTAGTTAGTTCGGCAAGGGAGTTCTAAAAACCGGACCGAAAAGCAAATCGGAAAAAGAATTGGGCGGACGGGTTAGCAGTTCAACCGCAGTCGAATTGAGATCGAACCGTGATGTCATAATTATCTTTAAGATATATTAAAAATATATACTTTACTAAATAAGGCATATAAATAAATACTACTGTATAGAAAATGAAGGAGTTGTCGTATGGATTTGTTCTATATCCTTTTTTTCCCCAATCCCATATCGGTAGGAAACATAAACCACTCAACCTTTTCGTTGTATATAATAGGTCGGCGAATCAAGGGGGACAGATGGGTTTGTACAGACCATGTACAGATGGGTCTCGAGAACCCACTTGTGGGTCCCACACAAACGATCTGAGCCGCTCAATTATCTTTTTTGAATGAAATGGTGGGCTTTTGGATCAACCACCTACACACGTCCAAGGGAGCTGATTTCTCATGGGGCCCTTCGAAAAATTATTCTAAGATAATTGAACGGTTCGGATCATTCGTGTGTTGGGTCCCCAAGACCCATCTGTACATGATATGTACAAACTACAAACCCATCAGTACCTGTAGCAAGGTTAATTGCCAAAGGTGAAACGGTTTTCACCATTCCTTTTAGGTGGTGTTGGGAGGCTTATTTCATCATTTTATTTTTAATTTTCTGACCTTTTAGATTATGGTCATAATGTATAGGTGGTGTTTGGAGGCTTACTCTCATCTTCTTATTCTTAAATTTTTGATTTTTTAGATTATGGTCATAATGGTCTTGTTCGTTTCCCTGTTTAGTTTTAGTTTTAGTTTTAGTTTTGATGACATCATCATTTCTCTCATTTTTCTCTCTATCTCTCTCCACTCATTATACCTACTGACATAATCAAAACTAAACCAAACTATCTAATTAAACACAGCCAATGTATTTTTAATCATGAATCGATCAGCTTACTTCCATCTTTTTTGTTTCTAAATTTTTGATTTTTTAGATTATGGTCATAATGTATTTTTAATCATGAATCAGATAGAGTGTTTGGCGGAAATGTAGAGTGTTTGAAAGAAATGCGGTAATGTATTTTTCAACGGGAGTAATGTTTGGGAGATATGTGTAAAATACACTTTGTATGTTTCTTGTTAACAACAATGAGATAAGTGAAAAATGAGAAGTCAAAAAACTCCTCCGACCCTACTTTTGACTTCTCCTTCCAGGTGTCAAAAAATCAAAACATATTCTCACTAGGGTTGTCCAGCGAATCATCCGATCCGCTCAATCCGCCAAATCCGTCCAATCCGATCTGTCCGTTGACCCATCCGTGAATATTCGATTCGGTTCCGGATCGAGAATTTCTTATCTGTCGGTTCCATATTCGGATCGGATCGGATCCGCTCAATCCGCTCAATAATCCTTCATAATATGTCAAATCCGCCTGATCCGATCCGATCCGAAACCGAACCGAGATCGGAACCGATCCGTGAATGTTCGGTTCGGTTCCGGATCTTAAAAACCATAATCCGCTCTGAGCGGATCGGATCTGGAACCGATCCATCCGGATCCGATCCGTGGACACCCCTAATTCTCACAGTATGCATTTTGCAATGTTAAGTCAAACACCCCAAAAGCCAAAAATGTAAAAATTGATAAGTTCATAAAGAGGTTGCCAAACAGACTCTTATTAAAAACAATTTTTTTTATTCCATATGAAGGATAATTTGGTATTTTCAAGTGAATAAAGACAAAAAGTAGAGTGTTTGAGGATAAAAATAGGTCGTAAAAATAATTTCCCTTGCCAATTACGCGTACAAATGCAGTTAAATTTTTTTGGTCCAAGCTGACCAACCCAACTCTGGTTCTCACGGGTTGGCAGTTTGACTGTCAACTCGGAATGGTTTTCTTTTTCTAGGCCGGTTTTGGAAACAAAACGGTTTTGGGGTGGAACAAACCCAGACCTAGGCGTGTACACGGTTGCCAACAACACATACAAATGCAGTTCAAAATTTTTGATCTGGGCTAACCAACCATCTCCGGTTCTTATGGGTTGGCAATTTGACTGTCAACTCTGAACGGTTGTCATTTTTAAGGATAGTTTCGGAAACAGAATGGTTTTTGGGTGGAACCAAACCGGATCTAGACCAAGTTGACAAGTCATTCGGTTGAACCAGCCGGTCTTGTCCAATTTTTAAAACACTGGCGGATATGGTATCAAGGACTTGTTGTGCCCATCCAACATTTTACTGTTTAAGGAGAATTATAAAGGGTGAGGATTCTTTCGTCCTTTTTTCCTGTTAGAGAAAAACGTGATCCTTTCTCGGGCTCCATTGGATGATCTGCTAATTTTTTTCAAGTCAAGATGGCTTTTTGCCAAGTTGTTTCCCAATAAAAAGTCTAAACTTGGCCTTTTGTTTTGTCTTTACTCAAAAATATTTGCGTTTGCTAATTTTACGTCAAACTTATTTGGATTATTGATTCATCTCTACGAGAGGAGTTGAAAAAGTATAAAATTATGCCCGAAATCATTTTTTTTATTATCCAATACTTTTTGTCCATTTAGCTCAGGCTTTTGGGATTTTTCTTGGATAATTCCCAAAAAAAATATGGGTAGCGGTCATAATGGTATACTTCAATATTCTCTCCTCAAGACGAATCAATAATCCACAAAAGTGAGGCAAGAACAAAGAAAAAAATGGCTTTTTATGAGAAAAAACTTTGACTAAAAGCTAAATCTTGGCTAAAAGTCTCATTGGCTAAAAATGAGAACGCACACTTGATATTCACATAAACGATTTCCGATATGACGTGGCAACTTATTACTATTTTAAGTTACAGTTCAAAAGTAAAACAAACAAGAATTTGCGTAAACTTTATTTATCTTGTCTAAGTTTTAATACTTGTATAGGTGCAGATCTTCAAGGTGGACTATACTACAGAACAAAAACAGTAAACGTTATATTTACCCAAAATATACAGTAAACGTTACCACAATTATCACGAGCAGATTCCATCCAAGTTCTAAGGCAATCTCTAGTGGTGAAGTTAAAAATGTGGTGTTAGGGCATCCTCATCAGACTCAACAAAAAAAACACCAAATTTAACCTAAAAAATACCTTTTATAGTTAGGGCTACCCTTAGCCCATTTAATGCATTCACATGCATATTGGGTGAATTTGGTTCCTAAAAACACCCCGTAACAAAGGTGACCATGCGAAAACCTACACAGCGGAACGCGTTATTTTTCCCCCACCGTTGGTGCCTTGTATGTGTGCCCATTTTTGTTCACCTAGCCAAGCATCTAGCCTAAAGTACCTAGATTCCTACCTAGGCCTAGACTTGCCACCTTGGTACTTGCCATGTGCAAGATTAATGCACATTCATCACCCCACCACCTTAAATTTTCGGTAGAGAGAGGAGAGAGACCACCGAAAATTTCAAAGAGGAGAGAGAGGTCCATTTGTCTATAAATAGCCCCACACTTTGTTCTTTTAGCCACCTTAAACTTTCCTTCTTTGTTTGTCTCCCATATTCCCCACAAACCAAATATTCTACCACCTTTCTAGCCACCCTAAATTAGTTCTAATTAGCCACTTACTTGGCTAATTAGTGTGTAATCTAGTTAGTTTAAGGAATTTCTTCTCCAAAGGCTAAGCTTTTCGGCTTCCGGCTTACACCCGGAAATCAAGGTAGTTTACAAAACTACTCCTCTAATTGGTTAATTTTAGTTCTAATAAGTTGTTCTTGTTAGTTTTCTAAGCATGATTTTAGAGTTGATTAAGTTAATTTTATGCATGTGTTAATTACTAAGTATGTTTCTTAGTAGTTTAGAAAGTGGATTTTTATCTTGTTAGAAGATTAACAAGATTGTTTAATTAGTTCTAATTAGTATGTTCTTCATGAAATTGGAAGTGGATTAGTGAGATTTGAAGTAATTAGAAGGTGATTAGAAGAAATTAGAAGTTAATTAGTAGATGTGTTTTGTTAGACAAAGTTCTAGTATGATTATGTTATTATTTCTTGAGAAAATTAGTTAATCTTGGTTGATTAACTTATGAATTGTTGTTTGAAATATTGCTCTTAAATAAATGAAGTATTTATTTGAAAGAGTTGCTATTGTTTATTTTTGGTGAGAAAGTATGGAGTTTTATTTATTAAATATGAAAAGAGGATTTTTCATAAATGATTTCTAGAAAGATTTTACCAAAATGTTTGAGAGTTTATTTGATCAAATTTTCTAGAAAGAAAACTATGATTTTTCTAGATAGAAGAAAAGTATGTTTATTGGAGTTTATTGAGAAAAGAGTTTTTCTAGAATATAAAGAATATATTTTTAGAGAGATGAAATGATTTTTGGAGAGTTCATAAATTAGTAGAGTTAATTTATGATAAGGGATTTTCTAGAAAAAGAGTTGTGCTTGTTTATTTTAGAAAGAGCAAGTTGTTTGGTTTTATTTCTTTGAGAGAAATAAAATGGTTTTGAAAGAGGACAAGAAAGAAATGAGACTTTTTGGTTGAGAAATATATTTTTATTTGGGAGAATTGGAAAATATTATTTTTTGGGAAAGATGGTGTATTGAGATGTATGATTTCATGTGGGAAAAGTTTCTAGAGGAAACAATTAATTTTAGAGAGTTGGAATATTTTATTGCATGATTTTATGTGAGAATTGTGTATTTGATGAAGATATGAATTTAGAGAAAATATTGGATTATTGCATGAGCATGATTTTGTGCACGTGACACCGAGCACGTACGCGATACGTTTTGTCACCGGACGCGGAATCGAATATCGGTTGTTGAGAAAATAGAAATGAGAATGAAAATGAGTTTTGAAATGAGAGTTGAAATTTTTGTGAAATGAAATGAGATTTTCGTGAAATGAGATGAGATGAGATGTTTGGTTGCCACCTCAAATTCGCGGAGAGAATTTGGAGGAATGGTATTAATTGCGGTAGTGCAGCGAAAGCGCCACCTCCAGTTCGCGGAGAGAACTAGGATGTTTGGGCTAAGCGTGCACAACACACGGTGAACGGACTTGCAAACAGGCTGTTAAGTTCGGTGATGCAAGACGGCCGGGACTGTGTCGTGTGAGTCGCGGGGTGGTCGGACCGTGCAAACAGGCTGTTAAGTTCGGTGATGCACGATAACCGAAACCTCGAGCGGAAAGGTTGGTATCCGTCAGCTGAAAGGAGGCGTAAACGGACCAATAACTTTCGGAGTGATGGGAGCATTGGGAGATATTGAGATTTGATTAAGTTTGCCGCGAGAGGCACCGATTTGAGATTTATGAATGACTTTTGAGAAAATGGTTGATTTTGAGAAAACGGTTGATAAATGAGTTAAGTTTGAGAAACTGGACGAGACATTATTTTTGACGAAATGACACGCGACACAGTTCGAGACACTGTTACGAGATATTGTTATCTGCGCATGTTTACTCTGATCCGCATTGACACGCATGATATATCGCATGATTTACTGTTCACAAGTTGTATATCCTGTTTTTGAACTTATTGTTCTAGAATTGCTACTTAGACGTGTAGCGTAGTGAACTACTGGGCTTTGCTCACGGTGTTGCATTTCGTGTAACCCTGGCATAATACCATGATGTTGCCTGTGCGACTCGGACGTATTATGTCAGATTATTTGAATGGACAGGAACAGTACTGTGGAGACCAGTCCTATGGCGGAGAGTCTTTGTCGGAGTGGGGAATGATCCGGCGCAGGGATAGACGAAGACCTAGAATCACCCCGGTTATTATCTATATAGTATTTGAGGATGTTATTATTTGTATTGAAGTTTAAGGATTAATCTTTATTATGGTCTGTAATAATATTTAACGTGCCCAAATTTTGGGGGCGTTACAGCTTGGAATCAGAGCCCTAGGTTCAAACCCCCGGCCGTGGTAATTGGGTAGACACTAAGCTAGTAATAAAATGAGAAATAGAACCCAATAAGGTTTGTTTTCCTTAGTGTTTCGTTGGGTCTTTGTGTTGGTATTGATTAGATGTTATTTTTGTAGATGGCCCCTTTGAGCCCTGAGTTGGTAGCTGAGATCAAAGAGTTCAAAAGGAGGTTTAGCTTGCCACTATCAGACCTTGATCCGTACTTTGACTACACGCACCAGTATCCGCTTATGACAGCCTATCTCCGTGAGCATGGCACATTTCCGCCCACTACCCTTAGTGACTCTGATGAAAGTGACCCGGAGGAACCGGAAGGTGAAGGAGAGTATATGTCTCACCCGGAGTTTGAGGATGATGAGAGTGAAGAGGATGAGGAGGATCTGTATGAGGAAGATGATGGACCCCCACCAGGTTTTGACTTTAATGATTGGCTGGTTGACTATGAGGCCATAGAAATTGAGGCAGAACAGGAAGAGAACCCAGTACCCCAAGAATCTGAGGCCGAGAGTGAAGTGGAAGACCCTATCCCGTACCCATTGGGAATGGTGTTTCCGCATTTTACCTCTTGGCACAGCCATATGACTAGCCTTCAGCCTGGCTCCTACTGCTACATTGAGGTTTTCCCGATTTACCCCTGCCCGCTGAAACCACAGACCCAGCAGTACTTTATGGGTCCAATCCGTGTTACTCAGCCATGTGTGAACCACCACTATACTTTGGATGTGCCGCAGGGCTATGCCAATGTCTACTCCAACAAGGTACTGTTTACCCGAGTGTTCCGTACCCGACCTGCTGATGAACACCGCATCATCTCCAATCTCTTGGATTTCGGAGATTTGGAAACCTACACTGAGGTGCCTGTGCACAAAGAACCCTACATTGATCCGACGGGACGTTACTATCTGGACCCGAGGTGGAGGATTACTTGGAGGTGTTTTGGACTGACGGAGGTGACAGTGGAGAAGGAAAGCACCATGAGAGCCCATTACCCGGGGATGTTTCTGTAGACGGGCGTATTCTGATGGAGACTTTAGCTAGGACCTAACAGTAGTTAGGCTAACTATTTGCTATCTATGTATTTTGGAGACTATGTTAGTTGTGGTTGTTCTATTCTGAACTCGTGTTGTATTGGTTGTGAGGGTTGAACTCAAACCCCATTTTTGTAGCAAGTCAATAGACTTGTCAGCTTGTAATAACAATTAGCAGTTCTAGTATTCTCAGTTTCTTAGTCGTGTACTTAGAGTTTCTGTTAATCTGTTTGTTGTCTATGTACTTTAAGTCTAATATATAACTCCTATCTTGTAGGATATGGCTTTTGTTACCCTGCTTGGAGAGGAGTATACTACCAGTCTGTCCTGCTCCCAGCTCATGACTTTGCTAGACAGTGCGCCAGTGGACCCTACGCCGTCCCAGTACCATCATTTCACCGTGCCCAGCTACACCACCAATGGTGATGTACCAGACCTGGACTTTTCTATGATCCGGACTTAGGATGCAACCTGTATGAGATCCCTGTGATGGAGCAGCTACCGCCTTTGCCTGCACCGATAGATCCGACATACCAGTTCGACCTAGCTATGGCAGATTTAGCGCCATTCAATGCTGAGCCTTACTGTTTCGAGATTCCAGTGCTAGAGCCACTAGTGGAGGAGCCGCCGCTTACCCCTGACCAAGTCTTTGAGCAAGTTCTGCAGCGCCACGAGATTGAGTTGACCATGGCCGAGCTAGCTCATGGAGAAGCTCTCAAGGCTTATTTCAATATTCCGTAGGCAGCCTTAGTCAGTACTGTATAGGCTGACATTATCGTATTATAGTAGGACTAGTCTTCTGATGTAACCTGTTGTAATGGATGTAGTACTTGGTTGATGTACGTTTTGACCACTGTATCGGCATCATACCACGGATATTATATGTATGCATGACTAGAATGTTTGTGAAATATTAAAATTTCAGTTTTAAATAATCGAATCTTTTATTCATTAGACTTATTCCCCGAACAATTTCTAGCACTTAGATGGCAAACACGCGAAATGGACGTAGAAACGGAGACGATACTACTAACGGAACCAACGGAGCTGATGTTGCACAACTGATGCAAGCATTTATCACTGCACTCAACGCTAATCGACCCCCACCTAATGTCAATGCTAATCATCCACCTGCTCCTATGAACCGCACGCAAGCTATAAACGAGTTCTGTAAGCGTCGACCCCCTGTTTTTCACGGAGAGCCTGACCCGATTGTAGCCGAAGCTTGGCTCAAGAGCATCAAGGTTATTCTGAATACCCTGGGAATCGAGGGAGATGGTCATTGTGTAGCACTTGCAGCTTATCAGCTACAAGGAGAAGCTCGATATTGGTGGGAATTGATTGAGAGTACCCACAATGTCAACACCATGACATTTGCGGAGTTCGAGAATCTTTCTCGATAAGTATTTTCCTGTTCGTCGTATTGACAGCCAAGGTCTCCGGGAATTCCAGAATTGCGCCAAGGTTCTATGATCGTGTCTCAGTACGCAGCAAAGTTCGAAGAGTTGTCCCGCTATGCTCCTGCTTTAATTCCAACTGAGGAAGCAAAGGCAAGGAAGTTTGAATGGGGACTAGGCTCTACCCGCAGTTGTTGGGACTCGGACTCTCCACTTATGCAGAAGTGGTGAATTGTGCGCTGAGATTAGAGCGAGAGGAACAGATTTCCGCGAAGAAGAGATCAAGAGGGAGGAAATGGAGGACCGATTCGCACTCAATCGTAACAAAGAACACCAACAGTAATAACCGTGGACCCTATCCAGCTAGACCTAACCCTAACCATTCCCAGCCAGAATTGGAGGAGGAACGACAACCGCCACCACCGTCAAGTATGGGGCGTGAGAGTCAGTTAGTGCGCTGTTACAACTGTTCCGGTTACGGACATATCAGTCGAACTGCCCACACCCTAGGAAGGACGGACAGATGAGCTTTGGAAACCAAAGCGGCCGCAAAGCAGATCGTAATTTCGGAAAACAACCTGGCATGAGATAGCAAGGCCAACACCTCGAATCAGTGGAATGGGAAGCAGCTTGTCAAGGCACGTCAAGTGCGGGAGGTCGCATTTTTGCCCTACAGCCGCGGATCAGGAACAGGACCCTGTGATCCAAGGTACACTACTGTTATTCAGTACACTGCGTACAAGCCTTATTTGACTCTGGAGCATCGCATTCGTTTATTTCTTCTGTGTGTGTATCTGTGTTGGAACTAGAGACTGAACCCCTAAGAACTAGTATGTCGATAGCATCGCCACTAGGGGATAAGGTATCAGTCAAACTAGTCTGTCGGGAGTGCGAGATAGAAGTCTCTAATGTCCGATTGACCTGTGATTTGCGTGTTATCGAGATGGAGGATTTTGATGTGATATTGGGTATGGATTGGTTATCTAGGCATCGAGCAGTCATAGATTGTCGTCAGAAAATAGTAACGGCTTTTACCCCTGAAGGGACTCGTTTCCGATTTAAGGGGGATAGACAGACCGTGAATTTTACGACTAGACGCTCGAAAAGGCAGAACCAACTGTGTGGATTGCTTGCTAGTCTCCAGTTGGAAGAATCTGACCAAGAGAAGCCTGAGTTGCCACACGTTGTCTGTGAGTATGCAGACGTGTTTCCCGAAGATCTTCCCGGATTACCACCTAGAAGGGAGATAGACTTCACCATTGAATTACAACCCGGAACTGCACCGATTTCGATAGCCCCGTACCGTATGGCACCAGCTGAGTTGAGGGAGTTGAAGATTCAACTACAAGAACTGTTGGATAAAGGATTTATTCGACCTAGTACTTCACCATGGGGAGCACCAGCATTGTTTGTGAAGAAGAAGGAGGGAACTCTTCGTTTATGCATTGATTATAGGCAGTTGAACCAAGTGACGATTAAAAACCGTTATCCTTTGCCTAGGATCGATGATCTATTTGATCAGTTGAGGGGAGCAACCTGTTTCTCGAAAATCGACTTGAGATCAGGATACCATCAGTTAAGAATTAGAGACGAGGATATCTCTAAGACTGCTTTCAGGACCAGATATGGACACTACGAGTATGTAGTAATGCCGTTTGGTCTGACAAACGCTCCAGCAGTATTCATGTGTCTCATGAACAAGATTTTCCAGCCCTACCTAGACAGATTTGTGGTAGTGTTCATTGATGACATACTGATATATTCAGCCAGTAGAGAAGAGCATGAAGGACATCTTCGCCAAGCATTACAAGTGCTTAGAGACAACCAGCTCTATGGCAAGGCTAGCAAGTGCGACTTTTGGCTAGAAACAGTTAAATTCTTAGGACACGTGGTGTCTAAGGAGGGAATAGCGGTGGATAACAGCAAAGTAGAGGCTGTGTTGAATTGGAAGCGACCTACCTCGGTTTTTGAAATCCGCAGTTTCCTAGAATTGGCGGGATATTACCGGAGGTTTATACCAGATTTTTCTATCTTAGCAAGACCAATGACCAGATTGACGCAGAAAGGTATCAAGTTTGAATGGTCCGATAAGTGTGAAAAAGTATTCCAAGAATTGAAGAAGAGGTTAACCAGTGCACCGATTCTGATTATTCCCGAGAGAGATATTGGTTATTAGGTGTACTGTGATGCTTCTAAGGAAGGATTGGGTTGCGTATTGATGCAAGAAGGGAAGGTTGTGGCATATGGATCAAGACAGTTGAGGCCACATGAGAAAAACTATCCTACTCATGACTTGGAATTAGCAGCCGTAGTCTTTGCTCTCAAATCGTGGAGATATTATCTCTACGGTGAGCAGTTTGAGGTGTTCACTGACCACAAGAGTCTCAAGTATTTGTTCACTCAAAAGGAGTTGAATATGAGACAGAGAAGGTGGATGGAATACATAGATGACTACAAGTTTACCCTGTCATATCACCCTGGTAAAGCAAATGTTGTCGCTGACGCTCTACGTCGGAAGGATCGAGCGCAAAAAGCCAAGGTAGCTATAAAGGAATGGGAAATGGTGGATACGCTCAATGAGTTTAATCTTAAACCCTCGTCGGAAGGAGAGCAAGCGCATTTGTGTACTTTGATTGCGGAACCAGCTTTACATCGAGAAATTCTTCTAGCCCAGACGTTCGAGCAAGATTGTGATTTTATTCGATCCCAGCTCCGAATGGGGAAGGAATTAACCGGATGGGCGATACACGCTATGGATAACAGCTTGAGATTTCGAGGATCGATATTCGTGCCAAATATCGGTACACTCCGAGAAGCGGTACTTCGAGAATTTCATCACTCAAATTTCGTTGTTCATCCAGGTGGCACTAAGATGTATCACGATCTGCGGAGAACATATTGGTGGGAAGGAATGAAGAAAGACGTAGCTAGATTTGTGTCAACTTGTCTCGTCTGTCAGCAAGTTAAGGCCGAACACCAGAAACCCGGAGGAGATTTGCAACCATTACCAATTCCCGAGTGGAAGTGGGAACATATTTCAATGGATTTCGTGACGGGATTGCCTAAATCGCTAAGGTCAAACACAGCTGTGTGGGTGATCGTGGATCGACTCACCAAGTCAGCTCATTTTCTCCCTGTTAAGATGACCGAAAGCATAGAGGCATTGGGAACGCTTTATATCCAAGAGATAGTTCGACTTCACGGTGTGCCTGTATCCATTGTATCTGATCGAGACCCCAGATTTGTCTCTCAGTTTTGGAATGGATTACAAAGAGCCCTAGGAACGAATCTGTGGCTCAGTACTGCTTTTCACCCACAAACAGATGGGCAAACGGAAAGAACAATCCAGATTTTGGAAGATATGTTGAGAGCTTGTGCTCTAGATTTTTCGAGAAATTGGGAGCGGCACCTGCCGTTAATAGAGTTTGCTTATAACAACAGTTACCAAACCAGTATTGAGATGGCACCGTATGAAGCATTATATGGTCGCCCGTGTAGATCACCTGTTTGTTGGACTGACGCCGGAGAATCGGGATTTTTGGGACCCGAGATGGTTAGAGAGACAACCGAGAAGGTCAAGACCATCCGACAAAGGTTACTTACTGCTCAGAGCCGTCAGAAAAGTTACGCTGATCGGAGGAACCGACCCTTGTCATTTTCGGAAGGAGATCATGTTTTCCTTAAGATTCGACCCCGAAGAGGAGTGATTAGATTCGGGAAAAAGGGCAAGCTTTCACCCCGATATATAGGACCTTTCCAGATTTTGGAACGAGTCGGGGAAGTGGCATATAGATTGGCTCTACCGCCGCAACTTGATCGAGTGCACGATGTATTTCATGTTTCGATGCTACGGAAATACTTGGCATTGCCTACACACGTGCTCAACTGGGAGGATCTCAGTATCAATGAAGATGCGACTTTTGAGGAAGAGCCAGTGGAAATACAAGACGTAATGGAGAAGCGTATCCGTAATAAGACGATTCGCCTTGTCCGAGTTTTGTGGAAGCACCGAGGAATGAAAGAAACTACGTGGGAAAGGGAAGAAGCTATGAAGATCAATTACCCGCATCTGTTTCCATCTATAGTGTGATCGAATTTCGAGGACGAAATTTGTTAAGGGGGATAGGTTGTAACGACCCGGATTTTCGTAAATGAAAATTTCGTTTAATAAATTAATTAGCTATTTTTAATTTTCGGATTATTGGAATATTTTTCTATTAAAATATTATTTTATTCTTTTAAATCGATTAAAGGAAATTCTAGCCATGTTTTCGCGCGTACGAGACCGAGTAACACATCAGTTACACTACCGTAGCACCCGGGGACCGAGCTTAATACCCGAAACCTCCCCAGCTACCACCATTATTTCACTCCACCTCCCATAGTACGTCATTGTATAGTCTTTTCTTTCACACATTGGAACTTGGTATTTTGACCAAGTTAGAGAGAGAGAGAGAGAGAGATGCCGAGAGTGAGAGAGAGAGTTCGGTAGAGAGAGAGAGAGTGGTGTGTGTGCTAGTGTGCATGAATACAAGTACAATGCACATGCATGGTTTTAATGCAAGTTTACTTGCACAAGTAATGGGCAATTGAGGGAAGTTTCCTAAGCCTAGGTTTTGTACCCACAACTAGTTAGAATAAGCCTTGCTATTTTTGGAGTAACCTACTCATACCCACACAATACATGCATTTGTGCACAAACTACCCAACCTAAGCCTAACCAAACTAGGCCTTGGCTCCCAAGTATCTAGGGACAAACTTCCCTAAATTAAGGAAGGAATATTCCACCTATTCCTAGCTAGTTAGGGCTACCCTTAGCCCATTTAATGCATTCACATGCATATTGGGTGAATTTGGTTCCTAAAAACACCCCGTAACAAAGGTGACCATGCGAAAACCTACACAGCGGAACGCGTTATTTTTCCCCCACCGTTGGTGCCTTGTATGTGTGCCCATTTTTGTTCACCTAGCCAAGCATCTAGCCTAAAGTACCTAGATTCCTACCTAGGCCTAGACTTGCCACCTTGGTACTTGCCATGTGCAAGATTAATGCACATTCATCACCCCACCACCTTAAATTTTCGGTAGAGAGAGGAGAGAGACCACCGAAAATTTCAAAGAGGAGAGAGAGGTCCATTTGTCTATAAATAGCCCCACACTTTGTTCTTTTAGCCACCTTAAACTTTCCTTCTTTGTTTGTCTCCCATATTCCCCACAAACCAAATATTCTACCACCTTTCTAGCCACCCTAAATTAGTTCTAATTAGCCACTTACTTGGCTAATTAGTGTGTAATCTAGTTAGTTTAAGGAATTTCTTCTCCAAAGGCTAAGCTTTTCGGCTTCCGGCTTACACCCGGAAATCAAGGTAGTTTACTAAACTACTCCTCTAATTGGTTAATTTTAGTTCTAATAAGTTGTTCTTGTTAGTTTTCTAAGCATGATTTTAGAGTTGATTAAGTTAATTTTATGCATGTGTTAATTACTAAGTATGTTTCTTAGTAGTTTAGAAAGTGGATTTTTATCTTGTTAGAAGATTAACAAGATTGTTTAATTAGTTCTAATTAGTATGTTCTTCATGAAATTGGAAGTGGATTAGTGAGATTTGAAGTAATTAGAAGGTGATTAGAAGAAATTAGAAGTTAATTAGTAGATGTGTTTTGTTAGACAAAGTTCTAGTATGATTATGTTATTATTTCTTGAGAAAATTAGTTAATCTTGGTTGATTAACTTATGAGTTGTTGTTTGAAATATTGCTCTTAAATAAATGAAGTATTTATTTGAAAGAGTTGCTATTGTTTATTTTTGGTGAGAAAGTATGGAGTTTTATTTATTAAATATGAAAAGAGGATTTTTCATAAATGATTTCTAGAAAGATTTTACCAAAATGTTTGAGAGTTTATTTGATCAAATTTTCTAGAAAGAAAACTATGATTTTTCTAGATAGAAGAAAAGTATGTTTATTGGAGTTTATTGAGAAAAGAGTTTTTCTAGAATATAAAGAATATATTTTTAGAGAGATGAAATGATTTTTGGAGAGTTCATAAATTAGTAGAGTTAATTTATGATAAGGGATTTTCTAGAAAAAGAGTTGTGCTTGTTTATTTTAGAAAGAGCAAGTTGTTTGGTTTTATTTCTTTGAGAGAAATAAAATGGTTTTGAAAGAGGACAAGAAAGAAATGGGACTTTTTGGTTGAGAAATATATTTTTATTTGGGAGAATTGGAAAATATTATTTTTTGGGAAAGATGGTGTATTGAGATGTATGATTTCATGTGGGAAAAGTTTCTAGAGGAAACAATTAATTTTAGAGAGTTGGAATATTTTATTGCATGATTTTATGTGAGAATTGTGTATTTGATGAAGATATGAATTTAGAGAAAATATTGGATTATTGCATGAGCATGATTTTGTGCACGTGACACCGAGCACGTACGCGATACGTTTTGTCACCGGACGCGGAATCGAATATCGGTTGTTGAGAAAATAGAAATGAGAATGAAAATGAGTTTTGAAATGAGAGTTGAAATTTTTGTGAAATGAAATGAAATGAGATTTTCGTGAAATGAGATGAGATGAGATGTTTGGTTGCCACCTCAAATTCGCGGAGAGAATTTGGAGGAATGGTATTAATTGCGGTAGTGCAGCGAAAGCGCCTCCTCCAGTTCGCGGAGAGAACTAGGATGTTTGGGCTAAGCGTGCACAACACACGGTGAACGGACTTGCAAACAGGCTGTTAAGTTCGGTGATGCAAGACGGCCGGGACTGTGTCGTGTGAGTCGCGGGCTGGTCGGACCGTGCAAACAGGCTGTTAAGTTCGGTGATGCACGATAACCGAAACCTCGAGCGGAAAGGTTGGTATCCGTCAGCTGAAAGGAGGCGTAAGCGGACCAATAACTTTCGGAGTGATGGGAGCATTGGGAGATACTGAGATTTGATTAAGTTTGCAGCGAGAGGCACCGATTTGAGATTTATGAATGACTTTTGAGAAAATGGTTGATTTTGAGAAAACGGTTGATAAATGAGTTAAGTTTGAGAAACTGGACGAGACATTATTTTTGACGAAATGACACGCGACACAGTTCGAGACACTGTTACTAGATATTGTTATTTGCGCATGTTTACTCTGATCCGCATTGACACGCATGATATATCGCATGATTTACTGTTCACAAGTTGTATATCCTATTTTTGAACTTATTGTTCTAGAATTGCTACTTAGACGTGTAGCGTAGTGTACTACTGGGCTTTGCTCACGGTGTTGCATTTCGTGTAACCCTGGCATAATACCATGATGTTGCCTGTGCGATTCGGACGTATTATGTCTGATTATTTGAATGGACAGGAACAGTACTGTGGAGACCAGTCCTATGGAACTGGAGGTGCTGCCGGAGTGGGGAATGACCCGGCGCAGGGATAGACGAAGACCTAGAATCACCCCGGTTATTATCTATCTAGTATTTGAGGATGTTATTATTTGTATTGAAGTTTAAGGATTAAACTTTATTATGGTCTGTAATAATATTTAACGTGCCCAAATTTTGGGGGCGTTACAGGTATACGCGGCAGAGAGAGAGGGCCGGCATGGGTATAGCTCGTGAACAGTAACTTGATAGAAGTATTGAGTTACTGTAGCAAAACTTGAAATTTTGCAATTTGTCCATGCATTTATTGATGCTGATTTGGGGGAAGTTTTATGGCTTTGGCTCAACAATTTACCCATCAGGGGGATTTGTTGAGCCAAATGGGGATGCTCTTATATAACACAAAAGTGTAAAAAGTGGGACCCATTTATATGTTGTTATGTGTTGTTATAACAAAATGTGTTGTTAAATTAATAAGTGTTATAGTTGTTAGTAATCGACATTTCATCAACGGGTATCTGTAATCTTAACGTGGGGAGATTTATAAGTATTTAATAACGTGAAGCTCGAAATATAATCGAGATAAAGATGGGAGTGAAATTATAATTCTTTGGTGGTGTGAATTATAATTTTTGAAATAAGAATAGAATCCGGGTTAGGTTTTCTTATTTGCACAAGGAGCTCAGATTTATTTCTCCTCAGGTCCCTGCTCTAACCCTATAAATATATCATTATGTTCTCTAGGTCTCACAATAGTCATTCAGAAAATTAGAATAGAGGCTGTGAGAGAGAGAACAAAGAGATAATGTAGAAGTCCACACTTGGCTACGTGATCGAGATATAAGGGAATATGGAAAAAGATCATGAGGTACTGTCGAGCAAAGCTTGTTGCATACAGTAATTAGGTCTGTCAAGTTCTAACATAAACAAGTCAACCAGCGTTCGTGTCTACGGATGAGAGGTAAACCCCAATTCCGCCTTGTAGAGTTTGTATTTATTTTTGTTGTTTAATCTGTACGCATAATTACTGGGTTCTGGGATTCATTTCCCAACAGTGGTATCAGAGCGGACTGTAATCATGCGTATGGATTAAACAAGCCATGTTGTCCGTAGAACATAGATATAGAACTGTGCTAACCGTTGTTTTGCAGAGTTTTAGTTTGTTCTAACGTCTGTTTTGCAGAATCGATTATCTCACTATTATGGTCACGCATGTTTTTTATTGTGTGATTGGATCCCACGCTTTATAATTGTTTTATGCGTGGTTACTATTACTGTTTTTTTATTACAAGTTTAGTTTTGTAATCTGTAATAGTAGTATGTGGGAGGCATAAGTTTTTGATGTAATCTTTGTTCCTTCAGTTGTATCGTTTTAGATATATAGATCTGTTGTAAGATTACAGATTCTTTAATGGGGCATACGATACGGAGAAAACAATCTTTTTTGACAAGAAGATAAGTTTTGTCAAGAAAAAAGAATGTTTGACTCGCAGCAGAATTTTCCAGATTTTTAGGGTCAGATTGTAAGGCTGTTTTTACCTAGTAAACATCGGAATTGGAAATTCTATTCTTCACAGAAGTTGTAGATAATTGAATTTCGAATCCAACCCAATTGGAATCAGTTCAATTGGAGTTTGGATGAGGGAGAAAAGTCCAAAATACTGAAGGCTGTGCAGTTTACTCGGGAAAATTTTCAGATCCGATTTTTCTTGCCAACTATGGTTGGATTTTGGTTTCCTTGATTGATTCAAAGTTTCTAAGTCTTCAACATATGTATTGCTTAAGGATTTTAAGACTCGAAGGATTCCTGACTGCTTAAGGATTTCAAGACTGGAAGGATTCCTTATTGCTCAAGGATTGCATCTTTGACCATAATAGTTGGGATACATATTATTTATGTTTCCTTTTTATGAATATTTGTATATTCATCTTGTTTGCATGTGTGATAGTTTACCATATTTGGACAACATGGTAATATTTGGCTTTTGACCTAGATCACGGTTTTTGCAAACATGTTAATTTTGATAACCCTCACAAATATTTTAAATAACTAAGTGGGAGAGGGAGTTTATTTTTTATAAATCTCATGGTCTCCATTACTAGTATGTAGATGATATAATTAAGTTTTGTGTGTTGGTTTTAGCACCATCCTCCTCATCGGACAAAATTAATTATGGCATCATCGGTACTTACTTCCTTAGAGGATAGCTTCAAGATAATTGTTGTGTGGACTACTCCTCCATCTGGGGTAGTTCATTACAGAACAATGGATCTTGAGGTTAGGTAATGGTATACACTTATCTATAAATAACAAGTATCTTCTCCATCTGAGTCACTGCTTTTATTTATAGGACCGACGCAAATTAGCTATTTGATTTTATTGGGCACGGTTTAGCGTCTTGATAGTAAAATTAAAAGGTTGTGCCTATCTACATGAATGATGAAGAGTAGTGGACCTACCCAGGCATACTCTTCACGGTGTGTAGGGTTGCTAATGTTTTTCTTTTAATAGACTGGTTGAGGGAACCAATTTAACAGAAATACAAAAAGTTTTGCCCTTCATAATTGTTATGTGATTCTCAGATTCAAAAAAATGGACTCTTTCAATACACTTGATGACATTGTCAAACAAATTTACTGGTCTTAATTATATTGACTAGAAAAGAATTTGGATATTGTGTCGACTACTTAGTGGACCAAATTTTTGTTCTCTGAGGTGTGCTCTATCAAACCCACTAAAATTGCAACAGAACCTGAAATCCGGTATATAAGGATTGGGTTACAATTGATGAGATGGCGCGGTGTTACATTTTAGCTTCTATGTCGAATGTATTGCAACATCAGCATTAGTTTTTTGGAAACTGCCTATGACATGATGCATAACCTAAAATAAATATTTGGGGTGCAGCTAGGCAAGTTGCAATGTGGGATTTGGGGAATATAACCATTAGTGAAGGAACCCTAGTAAGGGGATTATGTTCTAAAGATAATAGGTCTTCTGAATGAACTAGAAATCCCAAGAGCTGAAATCAATGGGGAAACCCAGGTTGATATTGTGCTCCAGTTGCTTACCAAGCCTTCCACTTCTTAGCCAGAAGGCAACAATAAGCAGGAAAAGGTTCAACAACAAGCCATGGTTCCTCAGACAGTTTATGAGCTTGGAGGTAGAGTGAAAAAGCCTAACGACAAGTGTTTTCACTATAAACAGAAAGGACACTAGAAGAAGGTTATCCAAATTATCTCAATAAATTGAATAATCAAGGAAATTTTATTTTTTCACTAGTAGTTGAATCATGTTTAGCGGTGTTATCTACCAGTACCATGGCCTGGTGTGTAGATATGGGTGCCACTAATCATGTTTGCAATTCATTGCAAAGGTTCCAGGAAATCAGGAGACTTAGTGATGAAGAGATTTATCTACATATGGGAAGTGCTTCAAAAGTAGCAGCAGTTGCAGTAGGCGTTTAATTTCAAGAGATTGTCTTTATGATCATTGAATTAGGAGAAACTTAGTTTCGGTTTCTAATTTGGTTGTAAATGGATATTTGGTTTATTTTTAATAACTCTGTGGTTATTAAGTTAAATAAATATTTTATCTGTTCTGGTTCATTAGCTGACAATCTCTACGTTATTAATGATATCGTTCCTACAATGCAACTAAATGAATTGAATAACACTAATAGATTGTCATATAAGAGAAATGAGCCTTATAAGTTGAACCAAACGTATCTTTGGCACTTACGCCTAGGTCATATTAATCTAAATAGAATTTCTAGACTGGTTAGAAATGGATCTTTGGGTTCATTAGAAGTGGAGGCACTTCCGATCTGTGAATCCTGTTTGGAAGGTAATATGACAAAGATGCCCTGTTTCAGGAAAAGGGAGCCAATGAAACGTTGAAATTGGTTCACTTTGATCTGTGTGTACCTATGAACATCCGGGGTAGAGGTAGTTTTGAGTATTTCAATACTTTTATTGATGATTACTCAAGACATGGTTACATTTATTTGATACACCATTTGTGGACTTAAGCATGCATCTAGGTCTTGGAACATCCGTTTTGATCAAGTGATCAAATCTTTTGGTTTTGATCAATGTCTGGATAAGTCGTGTATGTACAAGAAACGCAATGGAAATGTGGTGGTGTTTGTTTTGCTATATGTGGATGATATCTTGTTCATCGGAAACGATGTCGGAGCGTTATCTTTGGTATAGTTGTGGTTATCCAGCCAGTTTGATATGAAGGATTTAGGAGTAGCCGGTCACATCCTTGGGATTAAATTTTTGCGAGATCAAGCAAAGGATGTTGGGCTTCTCAAGCTTCCTATATCGATGCGATCCTTACTCGTTTTAGCATGTAGGATTCCAAGAAAGGATTGCTTCCTTTCAGACACGGAGTCAATCTATCCAAGGATCAGTGTCTTAAGACATCTGAGAAATGAAGGTAGTTCTTAATGCTTCAGCAATAGGAAGCCTCATGTATGCTATGATGTGAACTAGACTTGATATTTGCTTTGCTGTCGGCATGGTTAGCAGATTTCAGTCTAACCCTGGACAAGAAGATTGGACTGATATAAAATGTATACTCAAGTATCTGAAAAGAACTAAGGATTATACGTTGGTGTACCAGTCAGACAGTCTAGTGCCTTGTGGGTACACAGATTAAGACTTTATGTTATATAAGAGTTCCAGAAAGTCAACATCGAGATATGTGTTTTCCCTAGGAGGTAGAGCCATGAGTTGGTGGAGTGTCTAGTGATCGTATATTGTAGATTCCACCATGGAGGCCGAGTATGTGGCAGTTTTTGAAGTAGCCAAGAAGCCGTTTGGCTCAAGAACTTCTTGATGGATCTAGAAGTGGTACTTTCGATTCAATTAACAATTTCAATCTATTGTGACAATAGTAGTGCAGTTGCTAACTCGAAGGAGCCAAAGATTCATAAGAAGGGAAAACACATCAAGTGTAAGTATCACCTGGTTCGAGCGATCGTATAGAAAGGTGATGTAGCTGTGACCAAGATTGCATCGGCAAACAACCTAGCAGATCCTTTTACGAATGGCTTACATGCGAAGATTTTTTTTTATTGTCACGTAAAGGGCATGGAAGTGAGATACGTGGCAGCATGGTTTTGAGTCTAAGTGGGAGATTGTTTGAAACTTATACTAAAAGCCATGCTTTTATTAATGGATTAATATTTAATTAGTTAATTATTAATTAGTTTTATCCCTTTTTTGATGAGAATCTATTATGGGCAATGTTTGCATGATATAATTGTATGTTATGCATGTGTCTTTTATTCTACATAGTAGATGATCCAGTGTGTAGAGTACGGCTTACACACAGAAGATTGGATCATCGGTTCTTGTGGAATATAAGTTTTGGTTCAATATCTTAGATGGAATTTGACACACCAACAGTAGGATTGTAGTACAATGTTTTAGTAGGTTTGTCTTGACTACAGGGAACGGTTCTAGTTCCGACTCATTGTGCTAGTTGGAGAGGGTAAAAACTGATTACCCTACTACTAGGTATAGCACATGCCTATGACGGTACCACGAGGGGTGAATAGCTCGGCAGAACATAGGGAGTCCTTAAGCCCTATGCCGAGCTATTTGGCCATGAATAAGGCCAGAACAATGAGAGTAAAATAGTGTACCAGGATGTGCCAGCTCGGTATAAGTCACAAGGGGGTGCCCCTGCTACGGCCAATCTGGGACAGCTACGAGCAAAGCCTGAATAGCACTCTAGAGTACATGCCTCAGCTCGGCATAATGGGATGGGCCATGTACAAGTTAATCCGAGCTGCGAGGAAGCACGACACCGCCATGAATAAGGCGGCGAGACATTCCAGAATCATCTGAGGCGGTTCCTTAAGAGATAAGGAGCGATCCCGTACAACAGGGGATCAAGGTGGGAAGTCCTAACGAGATTAGGAGTATGCCTCATGTAGGAAAGAATCCCATATGGAAAGAAAGACCCCTGCTAGACGAGATCTAGCAGGACATGGAAGCTATCTCTCCAAAAAGGAAAGTCCTGTCGAGAAAGGGATTCCTAAAGAGAATAGGAAACAGGGGCAACGAGATGCCCTAAATCCACACCTATAAATACAACGGCATATCCATGAAAAAAGGTACGCTGTAACACCCAGTTATACGCATTGTGTTCTTGGCTTAGTTAGTAATCCAATACTAACTCAGGCATCGGAGGGCCTTTGCCACCAAGAGGCAAAGGTGCTCTAACCCTTGTTTGTCTTGCAGATTTAGGGTTGAATCAAGGATCCACGTGACCCCGGCCCACGCGGATTCACACCCCCTACACTAGTACATTTTGTCTGTATTGAACATGACCGATTTAAGGTAACTGTCTTAGTACTGACATTTTAAGACAATTAGAACCTTATAGTTATTAAGAATACTTATGCTCTTAATCCGGATATAATTAATACATATATACATTTAATGTTGTTGACTTTGATTCATTATAAAGTGAGATCTTTTTACACTGTCAATAGTCTTGGTGAGTTGGGTCACGACATTATATGCAGGAAATATATGGATATTAATTATTGATGGAATCCACGTCTCGTTAGAGATTGATGATACCCCCTTGAGTAAACTTATAAGTTTCGGTTATGTCAAACCCTGCAGGTGGATATTTGGATCCGACATATCGAATAAGTTAAGTGGTTAGTCTCAAGGTGTTTTATATGATGTTGACTAGTGGGAGATTGTTAGTAATCGACATTTAATCAACGGGTATCTGTAATCTTAACGTGGGGAGATTAATAAGTATTTAATAACGTGGAGCTCGAAATAATTTAGTGGTGTGAATTATAATTTGTGAAATAAGAATAGAATCCGAGTGGGATTAGGTTTTCTTATTTGCACAAGGAGTCCAGATTTATTTCTCCTCAGGTCCCTGCTCTAACCCTATAAATACATCGTTATGTTCTCCAGGTCTCACAACAATCATTCAGAAAATTAGAATAGAGGCTGTGAGAGAGAGAACAAAGAGATAATGTAGAAGTCCACACTTGGCTACATGATCGAGATATAAGGGAATATGGCAGAAGATCATGAGGTACTGTCGAGCAAAGCTTGTTGCATGCAGTAATTAGGTCTGTCAAGTTCTAACATAAACAAGTCAACCAGCGTTCGTGTCTACAGATGAGAGGTAAACCCTAATTCCGCCTTGTAGAGTTTGTGTTTATTTTTATTGTTTAATCTGTGCGCATAATTACTGGGTTCTGGGATTCATTTCCCAACAATAGTGGTGTTGTTAGAGTGTTGTTAAAGTGTAAAAAAAATGTGTATGAGTACCACCTTTTTCTCTCTCCTCTTTCCTTCCTCTCTCTTTCTTTCTCCTACTTTTTTCCACCCTTTCCCCGTGTCAGACCCCTCCCCCCCCTCTCTCTCTCTCTCTTCTCTGTCCTCCCTTGGCTGTGTCCCCCGAAAACTTTTTTCATTTTTTCAAACATGGGTTCCACTTGGTTGTTGCTCCGAATGGAGTGAAAGTTAGCTCCTGCTGTAACATTTTCTAACTACTGACACAACTTAACTACAAACTAACTACACTATTATGGGTCAAAAAAAAAGAAAATGTTAGCTAACTGTGCTAATGGCTGACTAATTTGTCCATTTAACTCCACCACTAGAGATGGCCTAAGGACCAGAGACGACGAAAGTGAATTGAATCACGTCACGCGGGTGAATTGCCACTCTAAAATTCATCACGTCAATGTCCAATCTATCCCTATTGGAGGGAAGGAGAGCTTCGCTTCTTGGCATTTTTCATCAAGAACACACAATATAGTCCCGGTGTTTTGAGTCCTTTTAAGACCTTCATTAAATTATCTAACCTAGTCAACTTGTGAGTCCTGTGGAGTGAAACATACATGTAGGCTTCGTTTGTTTGGGCGTAAAATATTTGACCCATTTTCCGTTGTTTGGTACAAAAAAAAAAAGGTGGTAAAATATGTTGTAAAACGCACGTTATGAATGCTACTAAGTTAGGAGAAAGCAAACAAAACAAGCAATCACACGAGACAAAAGATTTACGTGGTTCCCCCAAGATTGAGGTACGTCCACAGGCGAGGAGAGAGCGAGTTCACTATCAATGGTGAAGAAGAGATACAAAGAGCCGGCTATGATCCGCAACTCTGGAGAGGCCACAATATGAGAGATTGCTAAAGGATCCCCAAAAGCCTCTATTTATAAGAAGCACACTCAATAGGAAATCCTAAACACAATTGGAATTCTCCCAAAAAGGAAAATTCAAGGAACAATTCCAACAATTCTCCACCTTGACTTGAATTCCACCACTACAACAAAAAGGGGCATTCCCCGCATTTACTTCCCCGCGTTTCTTAAAAAACCCCAGAAATGGTCCATATTTTGTTCCGGGCGTGGAAAAAATCGCACGTCCCCTTTTATTTCCCTCCCTCCCTCTTTTCTTTTCCCTCCATCTTTATTTCCTTCTCCCTCCTTCCTAGACGACAAAACCCTTTCTCCTCCACCGCAAAAAGCCCTCCTGCGATCTCCTCCACCGCTGCTCCTCCACCGCTACTGCTACAAGAGAAAAGGCCCTCTCGAAAAAAGCCCTCTCTCTCTTGCGATCTCCTCCACCGCTGCTGCTCTCCTGCGATCTCCTCCACCGCTGCTGCTCTCCTGCAATTTCACCATCAATCAGACCCTGGTGTAGACACCCCGATTTTGAACCCAGGATGCGCTCGAGCATTTCCAATGATGATGAAATGGACCAATTATGACTACCCGAAACTGGTGAGAATGACTTGAACTTGATCAAAATCAGCCAAACACCACCCCAAGCAATCAAAATAGCCCAAACCAACCCAAGCATTGTTGAACCAAGCCAAACCATCAATCTGCCACCAAGAACCTTGAGCGCTCAAGCCTACTGCTTTGAGCGCTCAACTCTGATCCAGTTAGGAATCTGCAGAGTATATCATCATGAGATTTCATGCAGAGGGGAGCGTCTAACCGATTGTGTACGTCTTGTACACGTATAATATACCCTACATTGCTATAAACTACACCTAAAAACTACCCCTAACCCATTTCAAATACCAAACCCACTTCCTCTCTCTCCTCTCTTCCCTCCCACTCACTCTATAAAACCACCCACCACCCCTGGTTTCCAGGTTACCCACTCTCATACTCCAGCTCTCAAATTCTCCAGAAAACGTCCTCTCTCTCTCTCTCTACAAAAACCACTCATACACCATCCAAACCACTCACAAAAACCACTCTTCAAACTCTAAATTCGACCTCTGATTCCCAATCAACCACACACATTGTCTCACTCATCCATAACATCAACCAAAACATCCACAATCGTCCATGCCCGAGCCCAAAATCAAGTTCAAGTTTTCAACCAAGTTAAAAAGGTAGTCAAACATGTGAAAAGTTTACTGTTTTGGTCCTTCTGAGGAAGACCAGTAGGTCCAAGCAAGTTTTCTGTACTTGCATTGGGTTTACAGTGGTCTGAAATAACCAAACAAAACACTTTTAAAATCTGCAGTTACAACAGGGTTTGAGCGCTCAAGCCTCAGGCTTTGAGCGCTCAAGCCCAGTTCTGAACAGTTTCTGTTTTGCAGACTTTTGTGCTTTCTTTTGGTTTTGATCGTTATTTAATAGTTAACTATGTTCATGTAACTCTCAAAACAGTTTATTTCTATCTTAAAATCACATGCATGAATGTAAGTTAGCTATTTTATAATGATCAAACATCAAAACCTTTGCAAATCTCATAGTCAAAAGTAGAACAGTGACTGCTTAACTTCAAACACCTTTAATCTGTATACTTATGATCCTGAGGAAGCATCAGAAATCTATTTTCAAGTAAGAAAACAGAAAGTCATATCATGGCTTGAGCGCTCAAGGCCATGCCTTTGAGCGCTCAAGCTGTTCCAGGGCCATTTTGTTGGTTGCTAGCAGTTTCGATGATGGATCATGTTTTAGTTCATTTCTGGTGTGTGTGGGTTGTTTTTCCTGTGCTCATGATCTGAATCCCACTCTCTCTTCCATTTTCAAGAGTTTCCCTTGCTAATTTTGTGATGATTCTTCTCTTTTCATCGATCTTTGAGAAATCAAACCCTTGTGTTCTAATCTTTTTATCTGTGAAAAGTGTTTACAAATGTTTAATCTTGCAAAGAATGAGAAGAGAAGCTGAAAAAAGGGTCAAACTCACAGAAGTCAGAAACTGGGTTGAGCGCTCAAGCCATCGCTTCTGAGCGCTCAATCCCTATTCTGGAATCCAGTTTGTGAATCAGTTTAATTAAGCCTCATGTTCATAATTTCTGGAATTGTTGTACAGTTTCTGTAATTTCTCATTTCTTGTAAATATTTGTAGTAATTTCCTTTGTTATCATCATCATCACTCATGTAAAATATCATGCACAAGCATCCACTTTAGATTCGCATTTTATATTTTCTCACTATTTACGTGATTCCCATCCCCGATTCCTTATTCTTTGTGAATAAATCGAATTTCAAATATTTCCAAAATCCCACAAAACATTGAGTAGAGGCCGGTTTATGGACCGGGCGAGAGGGGTGCCGTAAAACCCTTCCCTTCTCGTAACCAAACCCCCGAATCCGAGAAATCTTTGGTTCCGCCAAGATCAGTGAAATCTTTTTCAAATGGGCAAACGAGTCATATTTTTATCGGTTTCTCGGGTTCGGACCTTAAATCCGGGTGGCGACTCAAACAATCACAATCTTTTCGAATCAAAACCGGACCGTTTCCGCGGGCCGTCCACACCTGGTATCTATCTCTCTCTCACACGAACAAAACCCTAACACCATCTTCACTCGAGAATGCACCCACCAACTTCAGTCGACCTACTTGTAGACACCCCAATTTTAATCCTTGTGCATCCCCGATGATGAAAAGAAAAACGCACAAAAGAAAAACGCACAAAATGGGAGGACACAGTCAACCGGGTAATGAGAAGCGACCGAATCTACCAGCCGGCCAATCTTCAAAGAAACATTTCACACCAAACTCAGCCAGAAGAATTCATCTAGGACGATCCCATCCAGGAAAATTCATCTCCGGTTGAGCCAGAAGTTACTACTCAACCACCTCAAAGGAACCGAGCAACATCAGAAGACTTGGTTCAGAAGCAGCTTGAAAGAACTCCAGCGTCAGTCTCAATCTGGGGCTTGCTTTCTTCCTCCCGAGAACATCGTCAAAAGCTGATCAAAACTCTATCCAATATGGAAGTATCACCTGATACTCGCCCGGAAACCATGGTGGCACTACTCACTCCAGCTCGCGCAAAGCACGTTGTTGTCTTTACTGAGAAAGATTTGCCCCCAGAAGGAGCTGGTCATAACAAACCTTTGCACATCACTCTCAAGTGCATGGGAAAATGGGTCCCAGTCGTTCTACTTGACAACGGATTTGCTCTGAACGTGTGTCCTCTACGGCCAGCTTACTGCTTGGGTTTCAAGAACAAAGACTTCCAGCCTTCTAACCTCGGAGTGTGCGCATATGACAACACGCGCAGAGATGTAGTTGGGATAATCCAAGTGGAAGTGGTGATTGAAGACTTCAAAACAGATATCGAGTTCCACGTACTCGACATTCCGTGATCTTTTAACCTGCTGCTGGGCAGGCCTTGGCTTCATCGATCAGATATCATGGCGGTCCCTTCTTCTTTACACCAGAAAGTCCAACTCGGTCTGGCTACTGGAACTTTAACCATTCACGGAGATTCAGGAATCCGTCCCCATGTCCCTGACAATGCACCACTACTTGAAATCGCTCATGGAGAAGAAGATGTCACTCTCGGTGGCTTCTTTTTTGATACTTCAGGATCAATCCTTACTGTCAAAATGGATGAGGACTTCTCAGTCAGCTCAACTGCCTTGGAAATGATGAGAAAGATGGAATACCTACCCGGCCTGGGGTTAGGTCTGAACAATCAGGGGATGGCTGAATTCCCCAAGTTTTTTATAAATAACCACCGCTTCGGTCTAGGTTACGAGTCAACTGATGTCACTCCCTCAAATTTAATAAATCGAAACATAATTAAAATCCACGTCATCAGAGTCAAACGCATTTCCTTTTAAAAAAAAATATATCCGGTCAATAGAGTATTACAAATTCAAAATCTGACTTTCTAAGCTCGAACCCCAAAATGGTAAGTACCAATTCACATGATTGTTTACATTTCCGAAAAAATCAACATGAAATACTCTCACGAGTTACATCATCATTTCTCAAAAGTTTTACATGACTATGATAATCAAATATTTAAAATAATGATGCTTCATGTCATGCGCGCCAAAGCTAAGCACTCCATGCCTTGTCCTTCAAGCGAACCTGAAACAGCAAAGGGGTGAGCATACACTTCGCCCAGTAGGTGTCCCCTTTGGGTTTCAGACTCTAAAGAAAATATATGCATAAATAACATGTATCGAATAAGAGCATAAAGCAAAACTAACATTTACAAGTAGGTTTCTACACTTACCATTTGAAGTAAAAGTACTTCTCATATCACCCGAGGACACTTCCACAATCCAAACTTCAAATAACTAACCAATGGATGTCCTTCTAGCCACACAACAAACCGTACATACAACTACTAGTTATAACATTCCATTCATCGCGTCCCCAAATATTTCACACGTACTTACATATACATATATATATATATACTCACCCATCATAAGCTAATCTAAATGTTTCCGCGAGTCCACGTACCCCGCCTAGCCTACACACTTATCAACATATTCCACAAGCACCAACGTGTCTCACTAATACTCACATACGTCTCAACGTGTCCCATACGTGCCAAGGCATACTACAAGTTCACATAAGTACCACAATACCACACCGCGTCAACGGTTTACCCACGTGTCCACTCAGCACATCAATAATCAACCTATCGCATCTCATTTATATATGTGTGCGTGAGGTCGTACACTTGATATACTTGACACCATCCCGGTGGTCAATTACTTCCCACATGTCACACAACATACAACTAGTGTGTCCCCGTATTCCATAAGTATCCACGTGTCAACTAACTATTTAGCAAGTGCCTTATTGGATCCTACAAACACTCTCGTGTCCCATGTGTACTCTATAAGTTTCTCTCATGTGTCCCACAATACCCATGAGTACCTCGTGTCTCTCAAACACCCACATGTCTCTCAAACATTCCACCAATGCCCATGTATCTCATAAGTACCCATATTAGTTCACTCATCAAATCCCGATCCGTTTTCTTTAATTTATCACAACTCAAGTCCAAGTTCATTCCACGTTTATAAACAACCAAGAGTCCTTATTTAAATTCGTTAACCACCTCCACGAGTCTCACCCACAACCTCGCATGACAACGCGAATGATGAAAAGATGTATCGGAGGAAGGAACAAGGCGTCCAATGATCATGGAAAGAACGGAGAATAAAAATACAGCATTTTAGCATTTCCCAACCGGTTGGATGTTTTTGCCCAACAAGTCGGACCAAAACAGAGACAAGCACAATTTTTCAGAAAAGCCCAACCGGTTGGTAGTTTTTGCCCAACTGGTCGGACCAAAACAGAGACAAGCACAATTTTTCAGAAAAGCCCAACCGGTTGGTAGTTTTTGCCCAACTGGTCGGACCAAAACAGAGACAACCACAATTTTTCAGAAAAGCCCAACCGGTTGGCAGTTTTTGCCCAACTGGTTGGGCAGAGACAGATTCGTGTGAAATTTTCAAAAGCGCCCAACCGGTTGGAGGTTTTTTCCCAATTGGTTGGGGCAATCCAGATTTTCTGCGAATTTTTCTCAAAACATGACACTTCAACCCAAGTAAATATATGATGATTTACGCCAAAAATTGGAAGTGTCAAGCAACTAATGGGCATGGAGGGAGGGTAAAACAACAATCAATTGCAACAACCAACTACCAAATCCTTAGATCAAAAACCCAAACTCAACAAAACCCACTAGGAAGGAAAATCATGATTTTTGAGCAATCTAATGAACAAGGGCAAGATATATACTACAAATCACATAGATATAACTAGAGAGAGTAGAATTTATTCCCCTACCTCAAGATTTTGCTCCAAATCAACCAAAAAATGAATTCCTAGATCCCCAATTTGAGCAATCCCGTTTTTGGCCCTCCTGGTGCGAAATGATGGTACTCCGAGCTCCCAAACACGCATAGATGATGAATCTTTGGTCAATTTGTGAAGAAGTTTGATGAGGAGGGAGTAATTTGAGCTCAAAGGAGCAAAAATGGAGGAGAGAAGAGGAGGGGCTGATTTTTGGGAGAAGAGGGAGATGATATATCTCTCTCTAGACACACACACACATAAATACATAGGGATAAATACACCTCAAGCCCAAAGTGGCTTGTGTAAACCAATTTAACCCCATTCCACTTATATTACGCTTCACCTCATCACTTATGCATATATCACATTTCCTCACATTAGCCCAACATTATTTTCGTAAAAAGATTTAAAAACACGGGTCTTTACATTCTATCCCCCTTAGAAAAATTTTGTCCTCAAAATTTCGCGCCTCAAGACTCATAAATCAACGTGTGCTTATTCTAGTTATGTCACATATACCCAACTTGTATCTGACACGTATCCTACTCCATATCTGACACAGTGTCCAGCACTGTACCCAACAAACACAACTCAAAATGTATACTCACGCCGTCTAAATGCAAATACACCACATGCCTCTCATGAGTCTCGTGTCAAACAATTTGAAAATGTGAATCTCCAAATAATCGTTATCGAAATCTTTGCAAACGATACTTGGGATAGTGACGATGAAGCCGAGAAGAGGGAAGAGCTGGTCAAGGCACTCCAAGTCGATTGGATCGAAACTCTTGACTCAGGGAATCTCCAATCGCTGTTTGGGGAAGAGAGCCTGATAGGTGTAGAAGAAGGCGAGCGTGCTGTAATGTTGTTTGATTTGAAGCCTGATTTGAAGCTTGCCGAGGAAGTAGAGCTGATGATGCTGAGCCAGGATGCCCTTAGAGATGTTACTGCACTCACTGTGGATGCCAATGGAATTTATAAAAATTGCACTTTTGTACCTAGGATCACTTACATTAACACTGAATTTGAGTTGGAATCTGAGTCTAGCACTGAGTCTGAGTCTGACCCCGAACATGTATCTGTCATTCCCTCGCGTCATCACTTTTCTTTTGAATTCGAGTCCACCTTCATGTATCACGCCCTTGGGGCCCTCGCATTTGCTATCAATGAAGTAGACTTTGCTTATCTTGTTGTATCCGAAATAAATTGTGTTGATCCTGACGATGAAGGGATTGAGTTCGAGGAAGAAATTCCAGAAGAACTTCGATCTCTAATCAGAAGGGAAGACGAAAGGCATGCTCAGCCTATAAAAGAAGAAATTATTTCTATAAATTTGAGAGATGAAAGCAATCCGCGCATGGTTCAAATAGGTTCCGGACTATCTCCCGAAGAGTACAAAGCCCACTCGGATCTCCTGAAAGAATTCGAGGATGTTTTTGCATGGTCAAACGCAGATATGCCTGGTATCGACCCCGAGATTGTAGAGCATCGAATCCCGCTTTATCCGGATGCAAAGCCTGTCAAGCAAAAGCTGAGGAAAATGAGGCCAGACTGGGTGTTAGAAATCTAGAAGGAAATTCAGAGGCAGATAGACGTTGGGTTCCTGATGGTAACAGAATACCCTCAGTGGGTTGCAAACATCATTCTTGTCCCTAAGAAAAATGGAAAGATTCGAGTATGTGTAGACTTCAGGGACTTAAACAAGGCCAGCCCTAAAGATGATTTCCCATTGCCGCACATAGACGTACTTGTGGACAATATTGCAGGGCATGCGCTTCTTTCTTTCATGGATGGTTTCTCAGGATACAACCAGATTCTCATGGCTCCTGAAGACCGTGAGAAAACTACCTTCACCACGGAGTGGGGCACTTACTGTTATAGGGTCATGCCCTTCGGACTAAAAAACGCAGGGTCAACCTATCAAAGGGCAGCCACAACGTTGCTACATGACATGATTCACAAAGAAGTCGAAGTTTACGTGGATGACATGATCGTCAAAGTCAAGGAAAGGGAAGGGCATTTACCCGCCCTCAGAAAATTCTTCGAAAGGATCCGCAAGTATCGGTTGCGTCTCAATCCTGAGAAATGTACGTTTGGAGTCACGGCTGGAAAGATGTTGGGATTCATGATCACTACGCGAGGAATCGAGATAGATCCTTCCAAGATCAAGGCTATTCTCGAAATGGAGCCACCTCGGATGGAAAAGGAAGTACGAAGCTTTCTCGGGAAAATTCAGTTTATCAGCAGATTCATCGCCAAGTTAACCTCAACTTGCGAGCCGATGTTTCGATTACTCAAGAAGGGTGTGCCATTCAAATGGGACGATAGATGCCAGAAAGCTTTTTAAACCATCAAAAATTATCTTCAGAATCCTCCAGTGCTGATGCCACCAATACCGGGGCAACCCCTCATTATGTACTTGTCTGTTACCTCATCAGCAATGGGATGCATGCGCGAGGCAAAGGTGGGAGTGAGAAAGCAGTCTATTACATTAGCAAGAAAATGGCAGGATGTGAGGAACGGTACACCTCCCTGGAGAAGGTTTGCTGGGCTTTGATATGGGCTTCCAAGAAGCTGAGACACTATACGTTAGCCTACTCAGTAAGGCTGATCTCTCGGATGGACCCTCGCAAATACCTTTTTGAGAAACCGGCACTCACAGGTAAGTTGGTACGCTGGTTGCTTCTGTTGGCTGAATTCGACATCAAGTACGTAACTCGGAAGTTTGTGAAAGGAAGAGCTGTCACTGAATTTCTGGCCGAGCATCCGGTAGAAGGTCCACAAGATGTGGGGTTTGAATTTCCCGATGAAAATGTCATGACCACGACCAATGATGTATGGTTGTTATATTTTGATGGGGCTGCTAACCAGAAAGGATTCGGGATTGGAGTTCTACTTATCTCACCAGAAGGGTCACACATCCCTCTTGCTTTCAAGCTAAACTTTGAGGTCACCAACAATCAATCTGAATACGAAGCTTGTATCGTGGGAATGGAAGCTGCCCTCGAAATCGGTGTCAAAAGATTGGAAGTAATCGAAGATTCCAACTTGGTGGTTTCGCAAGCAAACGACGACTGGAAGGTCAAGGAAGACAAGTTGAAGCCTTACCATAAGGACCTTGACGATCTGATCCATCGATTCCAAGTTGTCACTTTCACTCATGTGCCTAGGTTAAACAACCAGTTTGCCGATGCCTTGGCAACATTAGCTTCAATGGCGGAGATACCTAGCAGAGTCAAGCTTCGACCAATTATGATTGAACAAAGAGACAAGCCCATTTATGAGTATGTCATGGCTATTGATGAGCCTGACGATGGTTTTCCTTGGTACCACGACATCTGGAACTTCATTGAAAAGGGCGAATATCCGACTGGAACTGACAAGAAGGATCAAATCGCTCTCCGGAAGCTAGCTTCTCACTACATTATCTGCGGGGGTAGGCTGTACCGAAGATCCCACTGCGGAATGCACAAGTTATGTGTAAACGGCGAAGAAACAACCAAAATCATGGAAGAAGTACACAACGGAGTCTGTGGCCCTCACATGAACGGTACAATGCTCGCCAAGAAAATCCTGCGACAAGGGTATTACTGGTCTACCATGGAAACCGAGTGCATTGAGTATGCGAGACGGTGTCACAAATGTCAGATTCATGCCAATCTCATGCACATACCACCATCAGAGCTGCATTCTATGACTTCACCCTGGCCTTTCTCTACCTGGGGCATCGACAAAACCACCCCGGCTGCTTCAAATGGGAACAAGTTCTTCCTAGTTGCTATCGATTATTTCACCAAGTGGGTTGAGGCTGCCTCATACACCACCCTTACAGCAGTTCAGGGCGCTCATTTCATCAAGCAGAACATCGTTTACCGGTATGGTGTACCTCACGCATTCGTATCTGACAATGGTGTTCACTTCAAGGGTAGAGCCGCAGAAGTTCTCGAAGATTTTGGGATTCAGGTCCACAAGTCAACCGTCTACTGGCCACAAACCAACGGAGCTGTAGAAGCTGCCAACAAAACCATCAAGTCAATACTAGAAAGAACCATTCAGTCTGCAAGAAATTGGCATGAACAGCTGCCGTTAGCGCTTTGGGGATACCGGACATCTATCCGTACTCCGACAGGGGCAACACCCTATTCTTTGGTCTACGGTAAGGAAGTCGTTCTCCCTATTGAACTTGAGGTACCGTCTCTAAGGGTCATGATAGAAGCTGACATCGAGGAAGCTAAATGGAAAGCGCGAGATTCGAAGAACTCATGTTGTTCGGCGAAAGAAGGCTCAAGGCCTTGTATCATGTTCAAGGGTATCAACGCCGAATTGCACGCGCTTTTAACAAAAAAGTCAAGTCCAGGAATCTGCAGGAAGGAGATATGGTTCTGAATGAGATCTGGGCTCCAGTTTTTGTCCACGTGGGAAGTTTCGGCCAAAGTGGGCAGGACCATACATCATCAAGAAGATCTTGTCTGGAAGCGCAACTCAACTCATCGATCTCGACGGCAACGAATTCTCTACTTTGGTCAATATGGATCAGCTCAAGCGATACTACCCCTGAGAGAAGCTCGCTGGACTGAAAACCGCAAGGGCGGGCAGTGCCAGGCAAAAATTAGAGCAAGTCTGCTAAGTCGGAATCCCATATCGGGCGGCTTAGGAAAAATTCAAGACAAGTCAAGCAAAAGAGCTCGCTAGACCGAAAACCCAAAAGGGCGGTACTAGGCAAAAATTTGAGCACAAAAGGAGAGTGAAAATACTCGAGTGAACCCTAGCCAAAATTGTATGCATGAACTACGTCATGACCTGATTCCTTTTAAAGGATACGTAGGCATCCTCACATTGGGGACCAGTCGCAATCTTTTGTAACATCTCAAGTTGATCCATAGTCGTCATTCGCGCTTACAATTACAGTCAATTGGAATCAAAGAGGAAAACTTTATGAATTCACTTTTATTAAAACTGATTTCTTCGATTACATAGCTGAGCATGATTCTTTCACACAACAAAAAAACACAAAAGCAAAGCATCGGCCCACAAGAAACATGTCATGGGTCAGCAATTTATTTGGGGTACATTACGACTAAAGCACATGTCAATTTTGATTCCCATTTTCTCTTGCTTCAATTTCTTGTACCAACCATCTCTTGTAACACCCCGAAAGCACAATGCTGGGACACTGATCTCTAGGAACAGTCGCACGCTCCCTCCAAGTACGCTGGTAAGCCTAGATAGCTGCATGGTTGAAATTTGGCATGACGAAATTTTCAGGATCCACGAGTGGTACTGTTTGACCAACACCAAGCTGACGAAGGATGCTGCAAGGAATGTAAAAGGTCCAGCAAGTCAGACCGACCAGGACAATCCTATGACATCCCATGTTGTTTACCGTCATAGTCGGACGATCTATCCAGTTCAAGCGCCAAGAAATTGTGTCCTCTTTAAGCTGGGAAAGCACCTGAACCCAACCAGGAACACTCCTGTGAAACTCCCGGTACTCCCTCTGAACAAAACCTTGTGCCTCATGAATCCTATTCCGCGGCACCGCCTCCAGAAGGGCAGCCTTATCACAAAGCCAAGTCTGCATGAGAGAGAAAACAAGTAAGGAGCCATAGAAAGCCTAAACCCGAGCGTTGAGGTAAAAAAAGAACGAGGGAATCAACCAGAAAAAGAAGAGCTGAGTGAGAAACCTACATGTAGAAGCAAAGCACTGCCTTCAAAAGCATTGGTCCGCCCAACATGGACTCCATACAAACCCATCAAAGTTTCAGCCAAAACCATTGGAGCTACATCTTTGCGCTCCTCAATCTGCTTAGCCACTCCTACCAATGCCACACTTGCCCGATTGTCTGAATGAACAAACAGAATCGCTGCAAGAATGAATGACGAGACACAAGGCAAAGCCTTCAGGTCGAAACTAAATGATCAATCGCGGAATGTTGAGCACACCTCTCTGGATCATGGACCTTGCCGCATTTTTGCTCAAGCCTAGTTTTGAGGACAACACATCAACATAATTCACTCCCTGAAGAGGAATGACGGGAATCTCCAGGTCAAAACCTCCGAGGTACGCGTGGAACTCTTCCACCGTGGGGCACAACTCTTGAAGGCCAAAGCGAAACACATGCACTTCGGGATCCTAGAAACGGACAGCAGCATGGAGCAACTCAGGACGTATGGTTACGTCCCGAATGTAACGCATAGGCGCCAACCTATGATCCCGAAAGTTCAGCCAACCCAGGCCGTCAAGCTCGTCAAGCCAGGGATGAACCAAAGCTGAAATACTAACGGCCATTTTAAGGGATATGGAGAGAGATGAGGAATGCAATTTTCCAGGATGAATATGCTATGGAAACAATGCTATTTATAAGCATTCAAGGAAGAAAAAGTTAAAAAAAAAAAAATCTCGGAAAACGTGCGCCTCGGGAAGCGTGCCACATTGAAGAACGTGAGGATAATGCAAAAGTTTGTAAACTTCCCCAATATAGACTTTGGTTCAGCATTTCAAGGTCATGGGACGTGCAAACATGCATTGGAAGGCCAAAACAAGGGATCAGAACTGCAGAAAATAGCATCACAAGTGGGGAATCGAAGGTCGGTGCTGTACGACACTATAGAAGCACCGTGCGGTGCAATTTCCTACGCCGTACGGCGTACTTGGCTATTCTTCGACCAAAATTCCAACTTTGGCCCTCTGGGACCCATTCCGAGCTTCTTTTGGCCATTTTTCTTGTACATACAACCCAAAATGAGTATCAAAGGCTTAATGGAAGGATTGTTCCACGCTTTAAAAAATGTCTCAATGGACAGATACACCAAAAAACCCGGATACGGAGCTTCGGGTGAAATTTTGTAACTTTCTTCTCAAGATATTCACTTCAAGCAAGGGCGTGTCATGCATTTTCAAACTCAAGAAAAGTGTATCAAGTGTGTTTCAGGGGTTGGTCAAATCTTCGTTCACTTGGATGGCTCGGGACTACCAAAAGTCAAGTCCCGGCACACCGGATTATGGTTTTTCGAGATTTACTTGGTTTTGCAAGCATTGTTGCATATATTCGGGATTTGTTGGATCAATCAAGTCAAGAGATCAAGCTACGGGGCATTTAAATTCCCCTCTCTCATGATTTTTTCCAGTTCTTCCCACAAAAGGCCAAAAGTATCCAATTTCGAATTCATTCATATCCCCACAGTGTCTCGTGTCATACGTTCTCAGTGCTAGGTTTGGTTTTTAAGATTCATGTCTTTGCTAATGTAAATCATTTTACATAACGGAAATGCGAGTTTTTATAAAACCAAACTGATATCCATATCATAAGTAATAAAGTGCATCTATCCAAGGGCAAAACAGGCCCGACATAATCAAAACTACTACTACGGCATGCGGGCCGTATCCATGAAAAAGAAAGAAAAGAATTGGCAAACAGGCACCCAAATCAAAAAGCAGGCACGCAGGCCTGTCCTACCTACTCAAGCACGAGGCCTCTTCCGCGACCGTGGCCTAAGCTCCTCAGACTCAGAGGGACCCGTGTCCTCCTCCTCGCTACTCTCTGCCTCCCTAAAAGACCACCGTGACGGTAGAGCTGAACTCCCTGGTGCACTACCTCCCGGTCTCTCAACAGAGGGTTGGCGGCCTCGAAGAACTCTGTCAGAAGGAGGAGTCGCAGGACCACCTCCAGCTTGCTTCATCAACGGCCTCCTGTGCTCAGTCCTCGGAGGTGGGACGTGTTCTGCACAAAGCAAAGAAATTCCATCAGTATACGAGATTGATATACAAGTTTGAAAGCACACAATTCAAGTAACAAAACATGAAGATTACCTGAGAACCCCCTCTGCCAGGAGAAGGGCTACGACCAGCTCTACGCCCTCCCCCTCTACTAGGTCCACCAGCTCCTCTACCAGAACCTCTCGCAGCCCTGCCTGCACCTGCACCACCAACTCCGGCTCCACCACCTCTCGCAACCCTGCCTGCACATACACTACCAACTTCGGCTGCACCACCTCTATCAGCCCCCCGGGCACCTCGGCCTCTGTCGCCACCACCAGCTTTGGCACCTTTGCCTCTGTCCACTCCACCGCCTCTCTCGGCGCCGCCACCACCACGGGCTCCACCTCCAGCTCCCCGAGCTCCTCTGCCACGGCCAGGGCCACCTCTGCCAAGACCACCCTCCCTTAAGATCACTCCCAGCTCAGCTCGGGGGCGCACCTCTGGAACGTCACCTTTCATCAGCCGGCGTACTAAAGCCTCCAAGTCCAGATTCAGCTGATAGGACTCTGACGCCCAACTGGCAGGAATCTGCAAAAATAACAAAAGGCATTACAGAGGTATTTTCAATAATGTTTAAAGGAAATGCAAACTGAAAATGTGTTTTCTTTCTTTTTCAGGTTACCTGAACAAAGGTAAGGTCGAGCGAGGGTGCAAAACGAAGCTAGCCAGGTGGCTAGCCAGAAAGCTCTCCTAGTCTGGAGAATTGCTAAAAGGAAGCACGATGTCCAGCACGGTGTATCTCTCTATCTCAGGTCGTGTGTACTCGTCAGTCCGTTGTACGCCAGGAGGTATACGCTCCGGTATCCTGAAGTGCGCCAACCTGAGGGACTGACGAGGCACCCTCTCTCCCAGGTACCACTGCCAATCGTACGGGGACTCAAGCAGAATCCTCCCCCGTGTCAACTCCCTGCTCTGCTCCAAGTACTGGCCAGTCACTGCATCCCAGGCATGCCATATTACCTACAAGGAAATTCAATTTCTTCAGGAAAAGTTGAAAGCAAAACAAAAGGCTCAAATTTGAAAGCAACGCAGAATTCAGAAACATACCATAGTACCATCAGCCTAGTCCAAGAAACGACGGAAGTTGTTCACTCTCCCCGCATGCACACTGCCGCCTCGGTGCTCTCGGTCCCATTTTGCTGCTCTGGGGATCACCTCCTCATTCTCATGACTGTTCGCCGGCGGATACATCCCCAGCACCTCATAAGCCCACACCTGCATGGTGTAAAAGGGTATCATTAGCAAGCCACAATCTACATGACAATATCTCAAAAACTTGAAAGCATGAAAAGTTTTACCTCGAGCACCCTCCAGAAGCCGCCAAGGCTCGTCCCCACGCCGCGGCTGACGGAACCCAAGAAACAGTAAAGGGTACAAAGAGCAGCGCTTCCAAAGTCCAAGCTCGCCACTCTACTCAAGTCTGCCAGTGCCGGGAGCCAACCAAGGTGAACCTCACTCCGCTTGTTTGGAAACAGGGACACACCAAACAAGTACAACAAGTAAGCTCTAGCCATCTGAGCTACCTCTAGCGGCGACTCTTGCTCGTGGTCCCACAAGGCCGGCAAGTGGTCACACCTCACCATAGGCTCTCCATCGCCTATCTCTCTCCCCAGAAAGTGCCTGATAGCCGCACTGTCTCGGTATAGCCCCGAGTCGAACGGAACCGGCTCGCCACCTACTCTTAGACCCGTGATCGCCGGGAAGTCCAACAGCGTCATGGTCATCTCAGTAAACCTCAAGTGGAAAGTGTTGGTGATATCCCACCAACGCTCAATCAGAGCTCTCAGCAACCTACGGTCCGCCCGCGTCGGCACCAGAAGCCGAATAAACTCCATGAAACCCGTACCCTAAAAAACCTCTCTCACTTCCCCTGGCAGGCCCCGAAAACACTCCAAGGTGTCTGACGAGCCTCCGTACAAAGGCAAAGAGGTGTTCCGCTATTTTAGAAAAGCAAGAACAAATTTGTCAAGCAATGAAAATCATGCAGGAATTCAAAACAAGTACAACAATTAAAAAACATACCAGTGGACGTGCAGAAATATGGGTCTTCGGATCCCTCAGCAAGGTGGTCTCGTCATAGAACAAGTGTACCGACGAGTACACGTCACACCCCAGTGGTATAAAAAAGTGCACCCGTGGCACGTAAGTCTAAGGGTAAACGGGGGCCTCACCCTCTGAGCCCTCTCCACCTCTGCCACCAAAGACAAAGGTGCTCCCTCTCATGCAGCCTCAGCCTTAGCCTCTCTCTGTCTCTCCTCAAGAAGTATGTCCTGAACGTGCTCAGCCAAAGCCGCAGCAAAAGTTGGATCCTCCTGAAGGGTCCGTGCCAAGAACTCGTCTCTCACTCCCTCCAGTGTATCAGCCAAAGTATAACCTGGAGTCCGGGAAGAGCCAACTACCGCAGGAACAACCGGCGAGTCTAAAGCACCAACCTCCATCTCCTCACCACCACTGCTCGAGTCCCGAGCCTCCTCCACTATCACCTTCTCCTTCCCCAAGTCCCTCCTAACCACTGGAATATCAACTGACGTCTGCTCTCCTCTCACGGGCACCTCAATAACCAAAGAAACACTCGAAAGGCCACTAGGTACCAAGCTCTCCTGAGAACCAGTATCTGTACCCTCCTAGCGGATCTCTGTTCAACCATCACGTGCACACCTCCAATATCCATCTCCACCACTGAAACTTGGGCACCCGTGCCCGGCACGTCAACCTCCATGGGCACAGAGCCGCTCTCGCCACCCTGCATGGCAGTATTATCATCACCTGTAGGCTGATCTACGACACCACCGCTCATCGGAATCTCACTCGCCACCACGATATCCAAATCACCCCCAGTTGGACTATGGGCTTCACTCATCACCGTCGCACCACCACCCGGCACCATTGCACGTAGGGCTGTCCAGCGGATCATCCAATCCGCCAATCCGACCAGATCCGAACCATCTGTTGATCCATCCGTGAATGTTCGGTTCGGTTCTGGATCGAGAATTTCTTATCTGGCGGATCCGGATCGGATCGGATCCGCTCGATCCGCTCAATAATCCTTCTTTAATCTGTCAAATCTGCCCGATCCGTAACCGATCCGATCCAATCCGATCCGTAACCGATCCGTGAATGTTCGGTTCGATTCCGGATCTTAAAAACCATAATCCGCTCTGAGCGGATCGGATCGGATCCGTGGACACCCCTAATTGCACGCATCTCTCCACCACTGGACTCCACCGTACGTGACTCGGTCTCAACCGTACGGGATGACTCACCCCCAATCGGCACCGTGCGGTGCTCAATACCACTGGAGCTCGGCATAGTCGCGCTAATCTCAGTCAACGTCGGGCCACCCACGATCGATTGAGTTGCCATACTCTCTTCTCTCTGAGCCGGTGTTGAATACTCCTCACCGGACGACGATGGGTGCCCCTCACCGGACGGCAACAGTCGGTTTTCACTATCAATTGAACTCGCCATGGGTTCAATTCACAAAGGTTTTTCGATCGGAGGTTTTGAGGAGGAAGAAGAAGATCTCGCACAAGTTGTCTCTCATCGAGAGGTAACCGATCGAAGTATTTTAAACACAATATGCGAAAAATGGAAGGTTTTGGATATCAATCTCGATAAAAATTCCACTTGCACCGTGCGTCATATCAATGTGCACCGTGCGGTATACATTCCTACGCCGTACGGCTTCCTTGCTGTTTTAACTACAAAAATTACACTTTTTCCCTTTTACCTTCTTATGCTTTCACAAAAACCCCCACCAATACACCCAAAAACATGTTTTCTGGGTATTTATTGAATCAAATTTTCTAAGTCCTCCACGGCAATAATTTTTCTCAAATTTTCTAAGTCCCCTACGGCATTTAATTTTCTCAAAGTCCTCTACGGCATTTATTTATTATTCATAAATTTTTAAGTCCTCCACGGCGATAATTTTTCTCAAATTTTCTAAGTCCTCTACGACATTTATTTTTCTCAAAGTCCTCTACGGCATTTATTTTTCTCAAAGTCCTCTACGTCATTTATTTATTATTCATAAATTTTTAAGTCCTCCACGGCGATAACTTTTCTCAAATTTTCTAAGTCCTCTACGGCATTTATTTTTCTCAAAGTCCTCTACGGCATTTATTTATTCTTCATGAATTTTAAGTCCTCCACGGCAATAATTTTTCTCAAATTTTCTAAGTCCTCCACGACATTTATTTTTATCAAATTTTTCAAGTCCTCCATGACACCAATTTTTATCAAAATTTTTAAAGTCCTCTACGGCATTTATTTTTATCAAATTTTTCAAGTCCTCCACGGCATTTATTTTTATCAAATTTTTCCAAGTCCTCTACAACATTTATTTTTCACAAATCTTTAAGTCCTCATGGCTTTCACGGGGGCCACAGCCTCCCAAATTATTTTTCAAGGCTTTCTGAGCCCCCAGTTATTTGTCACGGCTTCCACAGCCTCCCAAAATATTTTTAACGGCTTCTAGGGCCTCCAAATCATTTCTTTTACAAACATCATTCGTTTTTCCCTCGTTGAAAAATGAGGAGTCAGCTTTTCATGACGGCCCCGATCCCCACACTCTACCTCCTCCCATCATCCAAAATCAGTCAACATGGCCCCCCTTGACTGCCATACACTCCACCACCCTCCCCCATCACTTCCTAACCCACTATGGTACTTCTTTCACCCATCCTACACTCCAAACTCCACCCAAAACTCATTTTATACTCCCCCAAACCCAAAATCCGTCCAAAACCTCTACTGCCCCTCTCCTTCACTCTCTTCCTCCTCCAAACTCTCCCAAAAACTCCCAAACCAAGAACACAAAGCCCCATTACCATCCTTCAAGTTCTAGAGTGAGAAAAGTCAAGAAATTTGGGTTTTCACTTCAAAACATCAACCAAAAGCTCCCACCTCTCATATTCCAATTCAAGATCATCCAAAACACTCCAAGGTACCCAAATTTCACCACCAAAGCCACCCAAGGCCAGCCAAAGAGCTCCCTCCACCAATTTTTCGCAAAAACCCGTTTTTTGCCAAATCTTCGCAAAACAAGGTAGAAACTCGTACCCAACCTATTCCAAGATTTTGAATGAGTTAGAATAGTTTAGGAGTAATTTAGAGTTGATGGGTTAAAGCCCCAAGTCAAAGGTTTCACGAAATCCGAGCCAAAACGTGATGTGACCCTTTTTACCCCAAACCGTGTTTTCGTGCTTAGTAAACCTTAGATTCATTGTGGTTCATGTTTTTAACTATTCCAAGCATGTTTAAGACTTTACTAAGTGTTTAGTGAGTTTCTCCATGAATTTATTGTGATTAACCTTGTTCTTGATCGTTGTGTTAAAGTTAGGGGTTTAAAGTGTAATTTTGTGAAAGTTGGCGTGCGTACTTGTGTATTATTTACGAAACCTATTTTTATCAACTAAGTGTCACTAATGGAAATTTAGAAGTGTTACAAAATGACCAAAATTCCCTTCGGGTGTAAAATGACCATTTTGCCCTTGTGTGTGTAAATTACATAATGTATAGTTTTGTACTTAATTAAAAAAATCAAGGATTGTGTTTTGTGACAAGTTAGGACTTTACTAACTAAAATAAAGTATTTTTACGAATTTACCCTTATTGGTGGCAAAATTACCTTTTTGCCCTTGTATTATGTTTATTTAAAAAAAGACCCCAGAGTTTGTAAATTACACTAAGGACCCTAGAACCAAGAAATTAATTTTGTTACCCTTATACTTACTTAAAATTTCAATGGCGACCCCTTATTTCTATAAATTACGCTTATGACCCTATACTTTATTTAATTACATTAAGGCTCTTGTTTTCAATTACTTTGTTTTGTGATGATTTGTGAACTTGTGAATCATGTTACTTGATTTTGTGACCCTTAGAATATCGTTATCACTTTGCTTCTACTGTTAAGTGCACTTTCCATAAACGTGTTGAATGTTAGAATGGACAACTAGGTTTCCGAGTTGAGTGATCGTACACGGATATCACATAGACGATGAGGTTAATGGAAAAGTGAATTGTAATTGATTGATAGGGAGATACCCTGAGATTGCAGTTCCGCCAAGTGATTGTTTCGGAGGATTGTTTGGTAGCCTGCCTTGATTTTGAAACCCTAGGATGTGACACTCTGTGATTTGCTTCATTTGAATTCTGAGGCGTTATAAGGGTGGAAGTATTATAGACTAGTTTCAGCTATATACGTACAGGACCTGGCAGTTGCCATACGTAGCCCAGTGGTACAGTTTCGTCCCTGGGAAATTCATCCTTGCGAGGCGGCTGACGGCTGGATTAAGTACGTAACTTATACCTTCCGTCGGGGCCCCCGAGTGAAGGGCAAGCAAGGGGGGAGTAAATCACAGTTTGGTCATATTCCTTAGTGGTTAACCGGGAGGAAAGTTCTCTAGGTTGAGTGTTAACCAGAGTCACTAATCAGAGTTGTAATTAACTATAGTTGGTTTTAATTAGTTAGGCGGTTAAGCCTTCTGTAGTTTCTGTTTGAGCAGTTAGATTGTTTTTGTATAAAAGGGCCCTGAGCTCTTTTCTCTCACTATCAAAAAGAAATGAATTGAGACTCAACATTTTACATTCTCTCTCTCTAAGTTCTTGAAGTACATTTACTGTTCTTGTTTTCATCTTTTTCTCATGGTATCAGAGCACGTAGACGAAAGTCGAAGATTCTGATTTCATCTCTCAATTCGTGGGTCAAACAAGATCGATTCATCAACAGGTTAGATTTGATTCTTGTTCTTTTGTTCTTGCTCAAGATTCAGATTTTTCAGTCTTCGATATGACAACGACAACAATTTCAGTTACGATTCCTCCAACCCTAGCTTTTCTAGTCTCAAATTTCAACTCTCTGGTAACTGTAAAACTTGATGGAAGCAATTATCTCCTGTGGAAGACACAGATTGAGAATGTTCTCAATGCTAATGGTTTCTTAGGGTATATCGATGGAAGCAATGTGTGTCCTCCAAGTCAAATTAGTAATGCTGAAGGAACTATTGTTACAAATTCTGAACATGCTTTGTGGAAACTGATTGATCGACAAATTCTGTCTTGCTTAACTGCTTCTCTTTCTCAGTCTACTCTATCATATGTGTTAGGGTTTGAACATGCAAGTCAGGTTTGGGATTCGTTGAGTAATCGATATAACTCGTTGTCCAAGACACATGTTCATGAATTAAGGGGTAAATTGTTTAATCTTACTAAGATCTCAACCATGGAGGTGTATATTGATACAATCAAGGAGTATGCTCAGAAATTAGCTGCTGCAGGAAATCCATTACGAGATGATGATCTAATTTTTCACACTTTACATGGACTGCCAAGTAGTGATTTTAGGGGTTTTAAGACAGCAGTACGCACAAGAGGCATTGAAACCTTTACCTTTGATGAACTTGTAAGCATTCTTAGTGGTGAAGATATTGAGATGACAAAGGATTCAATAAAGTCAGACACTACTACTGTTCTGGTGGCTTCTAATTCCAATCATGGAGGAAATCATGGAGTTCAGACTGGTCAAGCCACAAATTTTCAGTCTACTCAATCTGTCCATACTAGTGTACCACAGACTAATCAGTCACAGTTTGTTCCTGGTGTAGTTCAAGGAGGTTTCATTGCTTCCCAACAAATTCCTTCACAGAATCAGTTTGTTTCAAATCCCTCACAGGGTCAGTACATGATGCCTCAACAGCAGTTTGTATCTGCTAATCAGTCCTCAGGATTTTCTAATAGAGGTTATGGAAAAGGTAGAGGAGGCAGGTCTCAACGACTGTTCCCTTATCCCTGTGACGTGTGTGGGAGAAATAATCACACCACCAACTTTTGCTATTTCAAAAATCAAACCTCTTTTTCACCTCAACAACAGCAAGCACAGTATCAATCCCAACCTCAACAGCTACAGTTTCAACAGCCACAACAGCTACAGTTTCAACAACCACAGTTTCAACCCCAACAACAGCAGTTGATTAATGTCACTCCACAATTTTCCCCTGTACAACAACAATTCTTGCCCTCCAACTGGAGACCTACTCAGGTCTATTCACAGTATCCATCTCAGATTGGGTCACAGATTGGGAACTCATCCTTTGTTCAGCCACAAACTGCAAGACCTGGTGGTATTGTTCAGCCACAGGTCCATTTCACAGGGAATTCACAAAGTTATTTTCCTGGGACTTTACCTCAGATTGGAGGTCAGTATGGCAACTTTGCTTCAGGATACTCATCAGACTGTCAGAATGGAAGTTATGGCATGAATACTACTCCTCAGGCCAATTTTGTGGGCTCACAGCCATGGTACTTTGATAGTGGGGCCACAAATCACATTACAAATAATCTGCTCAACATTGATCAACCACAGTCTGCATCTCTGAATCCTGGTGTTCTTGTAGGTAATGGTAATGCTCTTCCAGTCACACATACAGGTAAAGGACTTCTTCCTACACCTCATAAAACTTTTCAGCTTTCTCATGTCATGCATTCACCTAGTATCACACATAATCTGATCTCTGTTTATCATTTTTCAAAAGACAACAATTGTACTCTTATGTTTGATTCCTCTGGACTTGTCATCCAGGACAAGCAAACTCATCAAATCCTATACAAGGGCCCCTGCACTCAGGGACTGTATCCTATCCTGAACTTCTCTAAAGAAGGAGGCTCCTCTGTTCCTTGTCCCACAGCTCTTGTCACAGCTCATGACAACACTATGATGTGGCACAAGAGATTGGGCCACCCTAGTGACTCTCTTTTTCATTCTCTTGTTAAACAATATAATCTTCCTGTTTCTAAGTTTTCTGTTGTTCATTGTCCTTAATGTAATAGGGCCAAGAGTCACAAACTTCCTTTTTCCTTGTCTCAAACAACTACTACAGCTCCTTTTCAATTGGTTCACATGGATGTTTGGGGACCTTCTCCCGTTCCATCTAATAAAGGGTTTCGTTACTATCTTCTTGTGATTGATGATTTTTCAAGGTTTTGTTGGCTGTTTCCTCTTCATTACAAATCAGAAGTTAAACAAACCATTGCCAATTTCAAAGCCTATGTGTTTACTCAATTTCACTCTTCTATTCAGATTGTTAGGAGTGATAATGGGGGTGAGTTCATTAATAACTTTCTTCTTCACTTGTTTCTTTCCTCTGGTGTTATTCATCAGACTTCATGTCCTCATACCCCTGAGCAAAATGGTTTAGTTGAACGTAAACATAGACATTTGATTGAAACTACTATTGCTGTTTTACTCCAAGCTCATTTACCTAAATCTTTTTGGCTTGAGGCACTTTCTACTGCAGTATACTTGGCAAATCGTCTTCCTCATTCTTCTTTGAATTTTCAGGTTCCTTATGTTCTTTTGTTGAATACTGTACCTGATTATATGTCTCTAAAAGCTTTTGGCTGTTTGTGCTATCCCTGGTTGAAGCCTTATACATCCAATAAGTTAGACCCTAAATCCACTCCATGTATCTTTTTGGGTTACTGTGAGACATCCAAAGGTTTTAGATGCTTTGATCCTTCTAGCACTAAGGTGTTTATCTCTAGACATGTCAGGTTTGTTGAACATGATTTTCCATATTTGACTCTTACTTCTTCTTCTTCTCCATCTACATCTTCTTGTGTGTCTGCATTTCACATGCCTTTGACTGATTTCAGTGACCTAATTGTCTCTGTTTCTATGTCTTATGAACCCCCATCTCCTGCTGTTTCTAGTGTTTCTAGTGTCCCTGTTACAGACTCATTTACTGATCCTAATGAGCCATCTGTTTCCACTCTCTCTCACACTACTACTCATCCTGCCATGCCTTCTTCTTCTCATTCATCCATTTCTGTCTCTATTCCTTCTTCTACTTCTGTGCATCCAATGCTCACTAGATCTAAAGCTGGCATTACTAAACCTAAACAGCCTTTTACTCTTTCTGCTATTACTTTACCTTTATCATTACCTACTGTGGAGCCTACCCATTATTCAGAGGCTGCAAAACACTCAGTGTGGATCAAGGCCATGGATGAGGAATATAGTGCTTTAATTAAGCAAGGAATTTGGAATCTTGTACCCTCATCTCCACATGGTCATGTTATTGGATGTCAATGGATCTACAAGATCAAACGTAATTCTGATGGAAGTATTGCTAGGTACAAAGCACGTTTAGTGGCCAATGGCAATCAACAATCAGAGGGCATGGACTACAATGAAACCTTTAGTCCAGTGGTTAAGCAACCTACCATTAGAATTGTCTTTACTCTAGCAGTTCATTATCATTGGAAACTCAGACAATTGGATGTATCCAATGCATTTTTGCATGGTGTTCTTGAAGAAGAGGTTTACATGAGGCAACCACAGGGGTATAGGGACATCACTAACCCCAATTTTGTCTGCAAACTTCAGAAGGCTCTGTATGGGCTCAAACAGGCTCCCAGAGCCTGGTTTGGTATGTTCTCTAGCTGTTTGTTACAGCTAGGTTTTGTTCCTAGTTCTGCAGATTCATCTTTGTTCATTTTAAAGAATGACAAAGGCATCACCTTTGTGCTTGTTTATGTAGATGATATAGTCATCACAGGTAGTAACCAAGATTATATCACAGAGTTGATATCTTCATTAAGTACTAAGTTTGTTTTGAAGGACCTGGGCCTTTTGCATTACTTCCTTGGTCTAGAAGTTCACTATCAAGGGGATGAGCTTTTTCTGTCTCAATCAAAGTATGCCACAGATTTATTGACAAAGGCTGGCATGCTAGAGTGTTCACCAAGTACCTCTCCTTCTTCCACTAAGCCTCTTGTATTGGATCCTGATTTACCATTTACAGATCATACATGGTTCAGGTCTATTGTGGGTTCATTACAATATCTAACTCTTACTCATCCTGAGATTTCTTTTGCTGTAAATCTGGCCTGCCAACATATGCATAATCCTCTCCAAAGTCATTTCATGGCAGTCAAGCGTATCCTTAGATATGTTAAAGGAGTTGTGCATCAAGGTTTACATTTTGTGCCTGGACCACTAGTTTTGTCTGCATTTTCTGACTCTGATTGGGCTGGTGATCATGTTGATCGACGGTCTACCACTGGCTTTTGTTTGTTTCTTGGACCCAACCTCATATCCTGGTGTGCAAAAAAACAGCACACCGTGGCCAGATCTTCTACAGAGGCTGAATACAGGGCTCTTGCTTACACTGCTGCAGATATCTCATGGGTTCATCAAGTTCTTTTGGACTTAAGGGTTTCTTGTCAACCTCCCCACATTATCTGGTGTGATAATATGTCCGCTATAGCTCTTGCATCCAATCCTGTTTTTCATGCTCGCACAAAACACGTGGAAGTTGATTATCATTTCATCCGAGAGAAGGTTTTAAGCAAGCAAATAGTGGTGCATCATGTTGGGACTATGGAGCAGCTTGCTGATATATTCACCAAGTCTTTGTCAGTTGCTCGATTTTTATTTTTACGTTCCAAACTCATGGTAGTATCCCTACCCATAAGTTTGCAGGGGACTGTTAACCAGAGTCACTAATCAGAGTTGTAATTAACTATAGTTGGTTTTAATTAGTTAGGCGGTTAAGCCTTCTGTAGTTTCTGTTTGAGCAGTTAGATTGTTTTTGTATAAAAGGGCCCTGAGCTCTTTTCTCTCACTATCAAAAAGAAATGAATTGAGACTCAACATTTTACATTCTCTCTCTCTAAGTTCTTGAAGTACATTTACTGTTCTTGTTTTCATCTTTTTCTCATTGAGAACTTAGATGAATATGTAAGTTAATGGCTAGTAATGAAATCAGTTATGTGTTTATTTTCTGCTTTACGATTAATTACCTGCTTATTCTTTTAATTATTGCTATTGAGTGATTTATTGAGGGTTAGAGTAGTTATTGAGTGATTTATCGCTCACGGTGTTACACTTTGTGTGACCCTGGTATAATACTATGATGTTGCTTCGCGACTCGGACGTATTATGCCGGACTGTAATCAAGTAGGTATCGTTGGTGTCGAAGGAGACGGTTATTTTGGAGCCGAGGGTTTTCCGGCAGACTAGGCTCAGGAGGAGTCGTGGAATCCAGAGTTGAACCTTAATCTGTAGAATCCACCCATTTATTTTTAATGTTGGGTCTGTAATATTAATTTCTCAAACCGTACTAAATATTTTGTAATGGGCTGCACTTCACGTTTTCCTACGTGTACTCTGATGGAAATTCTTTTTATTAAATTAATCCTAATTAGTTGTCTTAATTAATGCTTCCGAAAATCGGGGCGTTACAAAAAATATTCTAAACAAATTGAGCATCTCCGATCATTCGTGTGAGACCCCGAGATAATCCCACACAATGGGGTGTGAGCAGGGTGTGAGTGAGAGTGAGAGCGTGTGAGAGTAGACTTATTGTTTTCTATTCCTCCCCTCAAGAAAAATCAATTCAGTATCTACAAAAGTTTGCCACAAAACTAAAATTAAATGAGTTACCATGTAAGGATAGATATCAATATAATTATCAATAAATATTCATATTGGATATGGAGAGAATTGAATAAATTGCTTTATCATATATGGATAGATAACTAGATAATTATCAATAGATAATCATACCAAATATAAAACGAATTGAACTCATTAAATTGACCAAGCTTGCAACGACAAATCTTTAGAATCAATTATGAATTTGAAGAGTTACCAAAATACGTGGTGTCTGTATTAATTGTTTTGCTTGAAAGCACCCAAATTACTTTAACTTTCTTTTTTATGGTAATTTCCATTCCAAATTCAAATTTTTTTTTTAACAATGTACTAGATATCAACGAGTACTTTTAACAAACAAACAAAAAAAACTGCAATCAAAGCCAACGAAAAACTATTACAGGGCCACAATTACCATAACTTTGAGAGAAATGATATGTGTACAACAAAAGTCTCCAACATGCATGGCTCCAACACTCACATGGTGTGTCGGCTTGAGTGTGAAATATGTGTGGGCTCCACACACCATGTGAGTGTATTGGAGTCATGTTGGAGACTTTTATTGTAATTCTATCAATTTTGTAACTTATATTCCATTTAAAAGATTAATTTCTCACATTAATTAGTCTATGACTATTATTACACTTGGATTGTTATCCATATCTATATGGTAACTAGATGAAAGGGTTTAATGTGTTAGTTCTACTCTATAAATACTCGTCTGATTTTTGTTTAACAAAAAGCAAACAAAACTAAAACTCTTCAAATTAATTATCTTTTCCGGTGAGATGGCTAAGTTTTCTTTCTTTGCTTTCAGCCTTTTTATCTTGGTTTCGATAGGTACGTGCCCTTGTTCTTTTATCTATTCATGTGACCCTCATGCCGTATAAAACACATCTAGATTAATATGAAATGCTTGGATCATATATCCTTGATAGATCATATTTCTCGTCACAACTGATTGATTTTTATTTTGAATGTACTGTATATGACATATAGCTAGTTATACACATATATGTCACAACATGTTCCTGTTTTGGTTGGTGTCTTGCTAACCTTTTGCTTTGCTGTTTTCCCCTTCGGGTCCTAGGCGCCTTTTGATGTCGGAGCTATGGTTTTCCATCTCCGATGTTTTTTTGTGCTTAGGGTCCTTTTAATCTTTGTAATTTGTTTCCAAAGATTAATAAATTTTTCGCCGTTCAAAAAAAAAAAATGTCTAAATTAAATTGGTTTTTTGTCATGAATTTTGTTAAATGCAGTTGCGCTAATGGTGGTTCAAGTGAAAGCGAAGGAATGCGGCCTACACGAAATTTACCGTGGTACTAGTTGCGATCTTGCTAAATGTAACAAAGATTGTCTTGGCCAGAAGAACAAGAGGTACAAGAAAGGACAATGCCAACTTGCTGGCTTTAATCCTGACGGCAAACAAACAGTGTTATGTAGTTGTTTCAGTTGTGCTTCGAAGAAACCTTATAATTGATGATGTACCCCGACATCTAAATAAATAAAGAATTTAGACCTTCGTTCTTGGAGAACGCTACAATACTCCCTCTTGAAAAGGAGAGTTGATATGTTTCATTACATATATTTTTGGCACTTGTTATGTATGGTTTTAGTCAACACTTGTTATGTATGGTTATAGTCAAATTACCGATTGCCGAGCTCGGGATTTCAACCAAGAAAAAAATGAGGTCGAGTGATCTAAGTGATATTCAAATCGACGTGATTTTATAAAACACGCAGCTGAGCCCTGGACTGAATTTTTTGAAAATAGAAAATAACTCAGAGTCGCCACCTGACAAAGAGTTTAGGTATGCCAACTCAACCCTTGAATGATCCGAAGACGATTCAAATGTTTCGAATAGAAAGATTTTCTTGGGTCAAAGGACCAGGTTTTATTAATTTGATATAATGACTCAATTTTTGTTTTTGCACGTAGTTCAGAACAAAATTGAAGAAAAAGACTCACGTGGAAAGATGCCAACAAGGGAATTTCAAATAAGAGACGTTTTTGAGAGACTCTGTTAGTTTTGTTGGCGTTTTCCGGGTTATGTCAAGCCTTTCCGTGTATGTAATTTGCTTATGGGGTTTTGGGAGGTAGAGTGCTTAGGGTTTGAGTCTAGATGCTCCATTCGAGAGATTACAAGCTTCATGATCAAGCCAATGCCTTGTCAAGTGTTTCAAAGCTCAATCCGGGAAGGTATACTCATGCATGTCATATTTACATTTAGTTTTGATCATCATGGTTTAGGCCACATGAGTTTTAATTAGTCAATTGCATTGATACACTTCCTAAATCATGATTTTAACAAAGGCATTTGAATTCTAGTCTTTTGGATCTCCCATTGCGTTTGAAAAGCGTTTACACGCGTTTGGTAGCCCGTGTCCTTTTAGTAACTGCTGAGTTCACAAAGCGTTTACACGCGTCTGGTAGCCCGTGTTAATGACATGTGTCATGTTTTGAGAGGCTTACTTAAGGGCTCCGAATTTGTGCACTATATAAGCTCTCTTTCTCTCATTTTACGGTAGACATTCATTGGAAAAATCAGCCCCCTTTTTAGAGAGAGAGTGTCTCCTTTTTCTCTTTGTGGAACTTGATGTTCTTGATGATTTGAGCTTGCTCTTCTCATCTTTCTTCAATCTAGAGTCTTCCTCTCCATGGATCCACTCTAGGTTGATTTTGTTTTTCAAAAATCTTCATAAAAATCATATCTTTCATACATCATGTTGAGTTGCCTACATATCTACTTGGCCGGCTAATCCGGAGCCGTCTTTGATACGGAGATCGAGGGGTGTTGAACTCGTGGAGGCTATGGAATCAAGAAGGGGCTCGGGGAGCTATATCAAGGAGTGGAGTTAGGTGTCACAAGGGGCTTGTTGGGTAATTCCTAATCCTGTAACTCTTGATTAAACCTTTTGATTTATAGCAATTAGTAGATTAGGCTGTGGTTGTTATGCTTAGGGTATTTAGACCCTAAGTAGTTTCCACGTATATCCTCGTGTTTGTGTTCTTTCCCTTATTGTTATATTTCTTTATATTGTGGGTTTGTTTGTCTCACCATTGAAAATGATTAATTGGATTAAAATTGGGATAGTTAATTTTTAATTTGGTCGTCCTATTCACCCCCTAGGACTTGTAGTGCTTTGCATAATTTCAATTGGTATCAGAGCCCGTGTGCTCATTGTTGGTTTAATTGTCTGAGTAGATCCATTTTTGCACTTTTGATTGTGTTTGTCCTATGGAGGGTGTCTTGGAATTTCGTCGCCCTTACTGTGACACTAGTGACGTTGATGAGAGCTTAGAAAATGAAGAGCTTGCCTTGTTGGTTAAGAAATATAAGAGGTTTGTGACTTGTAGGAAACCTAGTGACCTAGGTAAATCTTCCAATCCTTCAAATGGTGTCGAGATAAAATTGGAAAAGGGTCTTAAGGTCACTTTAGAAGTTAATAGTGAAGATGAGACTAGTGATAGTGGTGCCCATAAGGCTTGTGAGGGTGATTCTAGTGTTTCCACGTTAGTGACTACCGTTGATATTCTTGTTACTCCTAAATCATTGTCCGAATATTTTTCTTGTGGTATTGAGAGTGATCTTGCGTTTTCTCCAACCGTCGTTGATTACATTGGTTTTGAGCCTACGCATGAGAGACATGCCAATTTCTTTGGGGAAAAAATGTCCCTTGTCTCTCAAGTGTGTCAATCCACTTGTGTGAAAGATTTGAGTAAGGTGTTTGGCTTGAGTAAGTTTTTCATGACTCGAATCCCCGTGGGAACGAGTGTCAAGATTGCCAAGAACTACGGGAGAGTGAGTGTTGACCCAATTCCTTGCATGAGTACTTTATCCATTGGGTCGTGGTTCTCTCGTGGTATGAAAGATGACTTAGCCGCTCTTTCGGATATTGATTGGGGTGGATGTATAGATGATCACTTTGTTCGTGACCTCGTAAAAGGTGGTGTCATCACTCTTGTGTTCTTCCCCCCTTTTCAACTCTACATGTTGATCTTCATTAAACCCTTGGATTCCATTAGGTTCAAGTACCTTAGGGAGTCTATGGGGTTAACATCTATCGTTTGAGTTTGGTGGGATTTGCATGTCACTCCTGTGTGCTTCATGTCATCTTTGAGTCTAGAGTGTTCATGTGTTTTTATTTAGTTTTTGCATTGTTTTTCATTTCGTCTTTTGTTTTCATTAGTTGCATGCATATAGGGTCATGTTTTGGTCTTTTTGTATGTGTGCTTGCTTGTTGAATGCTTGTGTGCTTGTCGTGTGGATACTTCTTTCATCAAGCATTAGAATAAGTTTGATACACTTGTTGGTTGGGCATTGAGATTTGAGCATAACCATTGGGATCATTGAAGTATGCATGCATAATGATATCATGTTGTGGTCATTGTCTCGGATGAATCTCATGCTCTCCTCTATTTGCACACACTCTTTTGGGGCTTGATCCTTATGGTGTATAAGGGTACTCATTCGTATCTTGGTTAGACTCTTCTTGATTGGATTTTTGTTTGACCAAATGCTTGAGTTCACCTTTAGATGCTTTCCCCCATTGATTTTTTTCAAGAGCTACCGTCTAGGGATTAGTGTGAAAGCTTCCTTGGTGCATAAAAGAGTGAGATCCTTGTTCAAAAGAAATCATGCTTGTTGAAAAGAATTCAAAAAAAAAAAAAAGGGAAGAAGAAGAAGGTATTCATAGTGTATCCTCTTAATTCTAAAATTGAGGTTGTTGCTCTAGTACACCCCCTCCTTATTGATCTCGCACCTAGACGAATGGCTACCTATTCATTGCACCATCCTAGATTTGTGTGTACCTCTTGGGTCATGGAAATCAAAATGGGGTTTGTGCGTGAAGTCTTTAGGTCCAAGTGCCTTATGGTTTGACTTCACTTGTCTATCTTGTGTGAGTCTTTCTCGGGATTTGGGTGGGTGTCCCTTGGCATTCTTAGGGTTCTTGAACCATTCTATAAGAGTTCACTCACTCACTTTGATAGTAGAGAGCATGAAATTCACTTGTTGCTTGTGGTAGCTCATGATATTGTCATGCTATGCATTGCTCTTGCTATCTTGGATGTGTTCAAATTCGTCTCTCATAGCAAGTCTTTTCATGTCTTATTCTAGTTCATGATGTGAGAAAGTGCACATTGTTAAATGCTTGAATTGTGTGTGCCCTTGGCTGCTTGCATGAGTGTGATCTCATTAGAATGTATCTTGGAAGGGGGAGTCACATTTGTGTTTTCATTTGCTTAGGGGGAGTGTTGATTTTCAAGGAGCCTTTGTTCTCTAGGGATTTTTAGTGTTGAGTGGTGGTTCTCTTCATATAAGCTTTTTGTGAGGGAGAATATTTGTGTGAGGAAGTTATGCTCACTATTTCATGTCTTTAAGTGATTGAATTTGTGCATACATTTGTGAATGCATTAAGTGAGGGGGAGAGTTCATTTTTGTTGGGCATTGGGTTTCAAAGTTTTCACTCCTTTTGTGAGTGCCTTTTGTGTGAAAATCAAAATTTTTGAAATATGTGTGTGAAGTACATTTTTGAGAGGGTTAGTTGGGATTGTGTGTGCTTCCAATGTTTTTGTGAGGGGGAGACACCAATTTCTCTCATTATTTTGTTATGTGTTCTTGTGCCTTTGTAAAAATTTGGGTTTCAAACTCTTGGAGGGTATTTTCTGTGCCTTAGAAAAATTCTTGTGAGTTTGTGTGTCTAACTTTGATAACAGGTCCTTCACAAATTTGTGAAGGAATTTACTCATGACCTGTTTGCAAAAAATTTCGTGGGTTTTTTTGTGGAGATTCAGAGAATTGGCGCTGGAAAAGGGGTTGCACGCGTCTACTGGCGCATCACCGCACCCCAGTCACGTGCACATGCGCACCTGAGTGTCTTTTTATAGTGTGGTCTCATTATTTGCCACGTGGTCTTGTTTGAACCGTCCGATCGCTTGCTGTCCTTATATGCATTTTTCACCCATACATGTTCCTGTCCCGTGAGATCCTAGCTAATCCTGACCGTCCATCTAAATCTGACTGGACAACCTTTATTTCTCCTTCCCCTGGTTCACGAAATCTACAGTCTCTCCCTCCCTCCTTGTATGCGATCATCTTCTAGGGTTTAGGGGCTGCGGCGATTTCAGTGATTAGCAACATTAATTTCGGTTTTTCTCCACAAACTCTTGTAATCATCTTCTCATCACTTCACAATGGGCTAGTCGTGTTATAGATCAAATGATCTACAGTGTTTCAAACCGCGAAAGTTAGGGTTTGGGTTTTTGATCGATTTCATGGCTTTCTTCCTTGGTTGTGCTGCGATTCAAAGGGGTTTTCGATCTCCAGGTGTTCTCGACTTCAGCCGACTATGCTTACAACTTGGGTACGGGTTCTGTGATTCGTGAACAGGATTTTCTCGGTCCGGTTACAGATTCTCGGCAGTGGGGTTTTTAAGGGTTTCTTGCATCAACGTTTTTGGGAGTTTTGAATCGTCCTTTCTGAGGTTTAGTTCTTTTTGAGGACCCGTGTGCTTCTATCCACTGCTGTGAGGTATCGTCTTACCTTCTGTCCCGTTCCTTGTAGGCTTCATTGGTGTGAATTGTTCTCTGTCCCGTATCTATCCGGGTGATAATTTTCACTGTTTTGTGCTACGTTTTCTGAAATTTTACTGTGATAGGTTTGGGCTTGTTTGAGGTTTCGGGTTTCAAAGTTAATTTGTGTCGTGATCCAGAATTTTCTGTGTTGTCAGTGTTTTCCATTTCGCATATGGCGATTTTGTTTCACTATCAGACTGTTTGATTTTTTTTGGAGTTTTCATGGGAGATGAGGATCTGATATTTCTTTGGTTCATGTTGTGTGGCTATTTAAAGACTTTGAGTTGCACAATATTACCAAGTGGGTGTCATCTGTGTTTTAGTGTTTCGAGTTTTCTGATTGATACGTGTTCATCTATTATCTTGCTTAGTTACAATATCTAAAGCTTTATACCCTTCCCCTGCTGATCATTGTTGATGATTGTTGAGCTTTCACTTATGTTGGCCATTGTTGGTGCTTCATCTATTATCTATGTTTACTCTTTCGGGATGCGTTAATGCTTGTTGAGCTTTTTGGTTTCCGTGACAAAAAGGGGGAGAATGGTTGGTTTTGGGGTTGGCTTTTGCAAGAGTTGGTGGTGGCATAAACCAAAGAGTTGCATGCATGATATTATCTCATGTTTCTTGGTTTGCCAATGGTTAGGGCTTTGTCTTGTTGAAGATGCTTTTGTTGGTGTGCCCATGTTTGGGGCCTTTTTGACTCTATAAAGCTTATGATTTACACTTGATGGCATCTTTAATTGGTTACCACTTCCGTTGCGCTTTCAGTGCTACTATTGCTTCGGTTATGTTTGCAGCTAATGCCCATGTTTGGGGCAAACATGTTGGAGTTGATTGATCCATGATATTTTGTGCCCATGTTTGGGGCAAGCATGCTGGCTCTGATTTGTTTTAGCTTTTCAGCTTGTTGAGAATGTTTCCTGTTGCACTTTCATTGTTGCTATTGCTATTATTTGGATATCTTGGCATATGTTGTTTTGAAGTTTCTTGGCAGGATGTTGGAAGCTTGTTGTTCTAATTTTCTTCAGTTTTGAAGGTTCTTGAGTGAGTTAGGTTTTGCTTTCTTGTATTGCATTTTGTTTTGAAAGGTTTTGTCCCGGAAAAGCCAAAGGGGGAGATTGTTAGTTTTGTTGGCATTTTCCGGGTTATGTCAAGCCTTTTCGTGTATGTAATTTGCTTATGGGGTTTTGGGAGATAGAGTACTTAGGGTTTGAGTCTAGATGCTCCATCCGAGAGATTACAAGCTTCATGATCAAGCCAATGCCTTGTCAAGTGTTTCAAAGCTCAATCCGGGAAGGTATACTCATGCATGTCATATTTACATTTAGTTTTGATCATCATGGTTTAGGCCACATGAGTTTTAATTAGTCAATTGTATTGATACACTTCCTAAATCATGATTTTAACAAAGGCATTTGAATTCTAGTCTTTTGGATCTCCCATTGCGTTTGAAAAGCGTTTACACGCATTTGGTAGCCCGTGTCCTTTTAGTAACTGCTGAGTTCACAAAGCGTTTACACGCGTCTGGTAGCCCGTGTTAATGACATGTGTCATGTTTTGAGAGGCTTACTTAAGGGCTCCGAATTTGTGCACTATATAAGCTCTCTTTCTCTCATTTTAGGGTAGACATTCATTGGAAAAATCAGCCCCCTTTTTAGAGAGAGAGTGTCTCCTTCTTCTCTTTGTGGAACTTGATGTTCTTGATGATTTGAGCTTGCTCTTCTCATCTTTCTTCAATCTAGAGTCTTCCTCTCCATGGATCCACTCTAGGTTGATTTTGTTTTTCAAAAATCTTCATAAAAATCATATCTTTCATACATCATGTTGAGTTGCCTACATATCTACTTGGCCGGATGACCCGGAGCCGTCTTTGATACGGAGATCGAGGGGTGTTGAACTCGTGGAGGCTTTGGAATCAAGAACGGGCTCGGGGAGCTATATCAAGGAGTGGAGTTAGGTGTCACAAGGGGCTTGTTGGGTAATTCCTAATCCTGTAACTCTTGATTAAACCTTTTGATTTATAGCAATTAGTAGATTAGGCTGTGGTTTTATGCTTAGGGTATTTAGACCCTAAGTAGTTTCCACGTATATCCTCGTGTTTGTGTTCTTTCCCTTATTGCTATATTTCTTTATATTGTGGTTTTGTTTGTCTCACCATTGAAAATGATTAATTGGATTAAAATTGGGATAATTAGTTTTTAATTTGGTCGAAATTTCAGACTCAATGAGAATCTAGACTCTATTGAGGAAAATTATATCTAGGAATCGAAAATTACCGTTGAAAAACTGCGAAACATCTCCGGAAAGATTTTGAGGATGGAAATATGTTTGGAAGAAAAGCAGGACTCTGCGGAAAAAGTCTGAAAAAATTTCGTTCGAGGCCGATAAAGACTGACGGGAGGTCCCGGGATGTTTTGGAAGAGTTTTAACGCTGAAAATGGGTTTGCAAGACTGTGGCGATGTTGCTAAGAAAAAGTTGAAAATTCCAGTCAAGGTTAAAAAAGTGACAGGTGGTGGGCCCCAGGACATTTTTGGTACAGTTTTTTTTTTTGTCAATAGTCATTCCTAATCTATTACATGGGGGAGGGAGGAATGAGACTCGATCCGGGATGCACTGTGGGGCATCCAAGAGCTCTACCGCATGAGCTAGCCACCACTTGCAAAAAATTTGGACCATTTCTCGATTTGTGCGTGTCATCCTTGCGCAGGGGCCATGCTATTCTTCTCTGTAACGTTCCAATTTTATCAGATGTCCCCGAAGGGACCAAAAACAAGAGGTATTTTGAAAGGATTAATCTACCGTCTGCCCAATGGGCGGACAATAAAGTGTATAGAATCTGAATTCTTACATGTAAGAATTCAAACAGTGAAAACTCTTCCATGTAAGAATTATGATTGTTTTGTGTTTTACTGTCCGCCCAGTGGGCGGATAATAGAAAGATCCTATTTTGAAATATATCATTTTAGAGGAGAGGGTACCAAAGCTCGAACCCAGGACGCAGCACAGAGTCACGTGGGTGATGGGGAATGTCTCGAGGTGATAAGACCCCTTATCCCCACGTGCCATGACGTCAGCCGAGACGCGGCGTCTACAGCAGAGATGGAAGTCACATCAGCTGTTGTTCCAAGCACGAATGACGGGCGCGTGAGGGACGTCGAGCGCGTAGGACGCACGCCCACTTCTCTCCCTAAATCTCCGGTGTGTTTCCTCCCTTCGGCGACTGACTTAACCGTCGGAGTGCCTTCCCGGATCACCACCGTCCGGGTTAGGCACTAACGTGGTTGTCTACGTGTGCAGGATATCCTCTCCGGTGGGCAGCTAGGATTCGGGCACGACCTATTCGTTCCACCACCTCTCACACCCACTCAGAAGGTTCAAAGAGCTGACTCCGGCGAAAAGCACTCCCACAAAACCCTAGCAAGATTGACAAGAAAATAGCATGTGATTGAAAACCGGGCATAACCTATCTTCGGTTGGCACGAATCGTCTTCGATTCTAAAACTAATTAATCTAGGCACGACTCGTCTTCCCTAGGCATGGACTATCCTAATTCACAATTGCATGGGTTAAGAAAATTGTTGCATAACTATGTATTTGTAATCACAGAAAAGAAACACATAACACTAGATAGGAAGAATAAGATTTAATCCTAAAAATAAGTCTCAAAGTTATACAACCATCGTTTCAATAATCAAAATCCGAAATTAATATAAAAACAAAGTTACTTGGTTAGGGCCTCATCCATACCCTAAAAGAGATGATTAGCTGGCCATTGGAGTGAGAAACACCGAGCTTTTGTTGAACGGAAACATGGACCGACGTGCTAGCTGTATTTTTAAGAGGGTAAAAATGAGAACAGAAGATTCTAAGGATCTTTTGGTAAAAAATTAAATTTTGCCGTCCCCTATAGGATTTTGAGACTGAAAATAGAAGTTTGAGACTTGGAGTGTTTTGCTAAAAAGTTGGAAAAATTAGTTTCGGGACCGAGAACGACTGTCAGCGGATGCTAATAATATTCCGGATTGACTCCCTAAGCAGAATAGACTATGGATGACTCATAGGGACCTATGGATTTTTATCAATCAAATCAAATATACCAAATATATTCTCTCACTTTTATTTGTTATTTGCCTCATTCAATATTTTGAAATGGATATTCAAAAGATATGCTTTCGTATATTTGTATTACTTTTGTTGATTTTATTTATCAGATACAAAAACAAATCTTAGTGTAGCAGTAAATGATATATTCACAATCAATTGGTTGATCGTTGAGCCGTAAAGGAGAAAACATGAGAATTGATGAGATGAACGTTGGATAGCTAAAAAGACTTCTGGACACACTTTTGGATATATAAAGACGAGACTTCTTCAGAGATCATTATCAAGCCTTCCAAGAATCAATTGTTCAAATGCTCAAAGAATATAAGTCTGAGACACACAGTGTAGATTATCTTCTTCAGACTTTAGAAAGAGAGTTTTTCCATACACTCTCTGTGTAAGCCTACACTTGTAAATTTACCCTTAGAGGGATTGAATCACACCACATATGGGTACCTTATGAGAGAGGGAACCTAATTCACTGGCTTATTAGTTAGGATTTTGTTCTTCTATTTACTGGGTAGAGTTTGATTTATCCATTTTGTTGGAAGATCAAAAATTGGTCTGCGTGTACCAGTGTCGAGAGTTTTGTAAATTGGTCTGTGTACTAGTATGAGGAGTTTATGAACTAGTCTGCATATAACAAGGAGTTGTTGTAAAGGGGTTTTGGCTCCTATGAAATTCAATGTTGTTATAAGTATTGAGAATGATATTCCAACCTAGAGGGGGGGGGGGGGGGTGTTGAATAGGTTCGGTATCCACTATGTTCTTATTACTTACAACAGGGTTGGATTTCACAGAAGCCAACACTCCTTTTACACAAGTCCTATGGTATACGCAGACCAGATCACAAACTCTCCACAATGGTACACACAGACCACTTCACAAACTCCTTACATTGGTACACACAGACTTGTTCACAAACTCCCAACACTAGTACATGCAAGCTAGGTTATAAACATCAACCAAACTCAACCTAGTAAATAGAGGAACAAAATCGTAACCGACAACACAGTGGATTGGTTCCCTTCTCACAAGTTGGGTTTATATGTGATGTGATTCAATCCCTCTAAGTAAGGGTGAATTTACAAGTGTAGGCTCACACATAGACTATAAAAAATCAATAGTGAATATCTCTCTTTCTAAAGTTTGAAGAAGATAATCTATAGTGTATTTCTCAGACTTGTTTTATTTGAGTGTTGAATGATTGATTCCCTTGAAAGTTTTTTTTCTCTAATGAAGACTCTTCTTTTAAATAGCAAAGAACAAAATCAAAGTGAATCTTCCAAAAGCAGCTCAAACATTCACCATATTAATTAATTTCTCTATTTTCCCTTTCAGCTCAACGATCATAAATTAAATAGGTGCAACTTCATTTGGGCATAAAGTCAACAAATGTATAGAAAATATCTTGTAATGAAATCAGACAATGTATGGAGCAAATATGTATACGCAAACGTTATGATTAAATATGATGTCTGAAATCTTTGAAGTAGCCCAATGAATATTTGCCTAATTGCAAATTTTCCTTTTTCGAACTTGGGACAAAAAGATTACTAGTAATTTAAATTAAGCCTGCAAATCTCAAATTATCAGAGGCAAAATAAAATTGCAATTGAAAAAATATATCTTCATAATTTTATTGATGAAAATGCGTAGTCCCATGATTGAATTTAGAGAAAGAAGGAAAGAAAACATAGCAAACAAAACAGAGAACTTTGATTTCATTCAGGCTCCTACCCTAGATATACATACCCAACAGATTCAATCTACACCCTTACAGTCCACTCCCATCCACAACTTTCATTTCCCAGCCAAATTTTCATGATCCAAACCATCCAATGTGTTTAAAATATGATTTTAAGGGTCCCAGCGAGGAACCACAAAAAAAAAGACACGGAAGGGTTTGATCCTAGCGATTTTCATAAAATTATACATACAATTTTATAAAAAAAACTGCTCAGATCAAGCCCTTTCGAGGAGTTTTTTTTGTGATTCCTCGTGGGGACCCTTAAAAACACGTTTTAAACACATCGGATGATTCAGATCACGAAAAATTGGCCAGGAAATTAGAGGTCCAGACGGGGGCCCAGACCATAAGGGTCCGGACTGGATGCTCGTTCCATATACTCCAATGGGCCAAAAAGCTAGATATCAAATAAGTGGGCTTAATGACCCAAGACAATAAACATAGGCCAACAGTCATTGCAAATACTCTCAATAACAATCAAATTAAACCTAAATATTTTATCAACATAATTGAAAACATTAACATGAAACATCATCATCAAAATCAAATACCTAACCGTGGAGCTATTTGATTGAAGTGAGCTTGTGATGGAAATTGAGCCTATGTTGAGTGAGGAACTGGTATTTGAGGATAAGGTTGGAAACTTGGTGGTGTATGAAACTGTGAACCAAAGTGTGAAACTTGTCTTGAGAACTGAGCCTGATTATACTGTGGGGGAAAGACATACTGAGAGCTGTTGAACTGTAGCACCTGATACCCCAAGATTAGTCTGTGACGACTTGCTACAGCTTTATGATTTGTCTTTCCACATATTTAACAACTAAAAGATGGAAAACTAAACGAATAGCCAGACGAAAGTGTGTGTGTGTGCCACCTGAAATTAGGTTTTTGATTTCAAAAAGATTTTTAGAGTCACCACCCAGGTTTTTATTTGGAAAATAATTTAATACCCGAGAAACCGTTTAAAAGAGTTTGAAAAAATAAAAAAGACTCTCGTACCTCTAATTTGGAAAAGGATTTGGTCTATTTGAAAATAGAGTATTCTAGGTTTGGGAGCCATGTTATGAGTAAGGAAGGTTTTTAAGGCACCCCATTCGCCCGATATGGAACCAGTCTTGACTAAATGCTTATGGGCTTTTTGGAAAATATTATATTTCTTAAATGTATTCATATAAGGGAATGACTCTGGTGTCCCGGGGATACCTGTAGACACCCCAATTTTTGATAACTTGTGCGTCCCCAATGATGAAAAGAATGCGCGAAATGTACCTCGGAAGAGCTCCTTGAAACGGATGGATCAAAAGAGCCAAAAACCCAAAACCACCTGAACCGTACGGCCTAAAATCCCTAACCGTACGGCTTGAAATCTTCCTTGCACCGTGCGGTGTTACACTATGCATCGTACGACACACCTTTGATGCCGTACGACACCCTTGTCCCATCAACAGGATTCCCGCGATCGCTCAGCAACTCAGAAACGAATGATGATATTCAGCAAATGATGCTAGCTCACCTTCGTCTATAAAAAACGACGCCATCCGGCGTTTTCAAGGGGTTCAATCGGAGAGAGTTCAAAGAGAGAGAGCTGAAATAGATCATACCGAACGAAAGAAATCCAAATTCATATCTTCGAAAAGAAACCCGTCGTTATACTCGCATTCACCCACTGTTCAAAGCTCAGTTCCACAAAGACCCGAAAGCCCGACATTCGCTTCCTTTAATCGACTAACCCCGTCCATCCAGTTCCGTTCCAAGGTACAACAGTTCATCTTCAAATTGCAATCTTCTGAGGGGAATCTCTGTCGGACTCGAGGAGAGCTACGTAGCTCTTCCTTGAGTCCAAACAGAGACATTTCAACAAAATTAGAGCCTCTCGGGTAGGTATCGCACGACATTATCGATTGTTGCGGGATGCTGTCCCTAAAATGAGGTACATTCATTCACTAAAAACATTTTCCAAACCTGTTTTTATCAGTAAATAGTGTGGTTTTTATTCCAAAAACAAAGTGGGTTTCAATCGGATAAAAATGAAATTTTTGAAAAATACAATGCACAGAGGCGCCATACGGCATCCTCATGGCACCACGCGGTGAAACTTTGGACACCGTATGGTGTCACTGGAAAAACATTTTGTATGCTCTATTTCAGAAAACCCGATGCTCTGTTTTTGGTAAAAACCAGTGGGTTAAATTGCGGTTAACCACCTTTACTTTCTGTTTTTGCATTTAAACCCCCTCTCAGTTAATTTTCTTGCATTTATGTACTTGATTGCGTATTACGTGACTTGTTATCATTATTCGTTCCCTTTAAGCATAGTGTTTCTCGATATATAGTTTATGTGAAATAAGGTTTTCGTTAAAATCTTTTCAAGAATAATCCCACAAAGATTTAGTAGAGACCGGAAAATTTCGGGCACGCGGGGTGCATTTTTCGAACAAAACCTTCCCCGCGGGTAACCTGGCTCCCGAACCCAAACCTCTATTTTTCGCAGACCAAACCCTTTTTCAGCGGCACAAGAGTCATTATTTTTCTAAACGGTTTATCGGGTACCTAACATTTTCCAAAAATTAAACCCCGGGTGGCAACTCTAAATTTTTCCATTTTCCCAGATCGCCTTTTTTCACAAACACATCCAAAAAGCGTGGGTCGCTCGCGAAGCGAACCTCCACAAAATGGCGACTCTGCTGGGGATTGATATTTTTTAAATTAATCTTTATTTTGACATTTTATACTTGTAAAACGGCCCTTCGAAAGCTTGACACCAAGTACGTGCTTCACGCTGTACTAGAAAGGATTGATGTTAGGGTGAAGGCCCGATCAGTCTGGACTGGAGCTTTCCCGGTTGTTTGCATGACTAAATTCCAAGGTTTTGATTAATTTTAAAAGCTAGCCAAACTTGAAAAATATTTGTGGGATTTTTGAAAAGATTTTATTGTTAAACTTTTGCATTGCACATGCATGGTTACTAGGCCCACCGCTGCGTCCTGGTTACCCTACCCAGCTTGCTGGTGTTAGGACATCCCAGGATTCTCGGCAACCTTGGACGATGATGAGTCAGCCTGCCGTTAACGTTACTACCCTTGCCACGTCAGTACTCTTGGCTCAGGGGAGGCAAATATTGGCTCTAGTCTAGGGAACCCCATTAAACCAAAACCCAGCCTTCGCATATAATGAACTTAGAACCCTCCAACCTCGGACAGGGACCCACAGGTTAGGATTACGTGATATATCCTGTTACGTGTTTACTGCTTTCTATATACTTTTCTTGTCATCATTTTGCATGCATTTGTATTATCATGGTTAATTAGACACTATGTTGTCACATTTTCCTGCGATCTTAAGAGGTTGCCCTGCCCGATGATGAGTCGTGCATCCCAATGCACGTTGTTCAGATTAATTTAGTCCTTAGAATAATAGGACTTAGGAAAATCAAATCAATTTGATCCTCAACAATTCTTTGACAATGACCTAACAGAAATTAGGAACAATTGACCCAAGCTGGGGCAATTGTCCCTAAAGTCAAAGTTAGATCCTTGAAAAGGAATCATTGAGAACCAAGTTGATTTAATTTCCCCGAATCCTGCTATCCTAAACAAAGAATACACTGTCAAATGAAACACTGAGGATCATGGCAGCCTTTCTAAGACCCATTTTTGCATAGTCTAGGAGACTTTAAATCTTTGGAGTTTGAAACACCTCCAGTGTTAGCCGTGCTCGAATGGCTCCTCCTTGTGATTTTATCACATTTCTATCCAGATTTCGACAGCCTTATTGTTTTGTCTTGGATGGTCACGAAAGTTGATTGGCTCTGGTTCCAACACACAGGAACTTAACCTTGAGACTTAGGTTAGTATACACGACGACACAAATACGACATTCCCATTTTTCAAAATACAACAAGCAGGGGTATTTCTGAGTTTGCTTTACTGTCAATCCCCAGTCATTCAGCCAAACAAGAAAACCTCACCCATTCAAAGGACAAAGGATGATCCGACCCGAAGCAACAGACATGGAAGTTCAGGCTGAGATCAAGGAGATTAAGAAGACTCTAATTGATATGGGAAAACAGATCAACAGTCAAATCACCCAGCTCATGATCATGGTACAAGACGTCTGTAACCATCTCCTACCAGCCCAAGATAACCCCCAACAACCCAGAAAGAGCCCGGAAACGGCTGCAGCCTTGGCGAGAATTTCTGAATTAGATAAATCTGTCTTGGAAGAATTCAATCCCATGGGCCTTGAAAGTTTCATTGGTATCGGAGATCTGAAAGTGCACCAGCAGGACATCAAGAAGGACGACCTTGCAAAAACCACCCGCAGCTCCACAAACGACAATTCCATGAACACAACCCGAACCAACCGCCCTAAAAGAAACTTTCACCAATTCTCCACTTCCCTTATTCCTGTCTATAAAAGCCTTCTTGAGAATAGCCTTCTTAAACCACTTGAGCCTCGAGAATTACGTGAAGAGCTCCCTGCCAACCATAACCCAAACACCTTCTGTACCTACCACCAAATGCCCGGACATCATACCAATAATTGCCTCCGTCTCAAACACAAAATCCAAGATCTCATTGAATATGGAACCATCCCACTCCCTCTCAAAAGCCCCAACATTGTCTCTAATCCCATGCCAGAACACAAGCCCAATGCTCAAGTCAACCAGATCCCCCTTGGCTCCACTTCAAATGACCAAAGCTCCACAACCCAAAATTTCAATGAAGCCATGCCCGCCAACGAAGTTAAAGCCCAAACCAACAACTCTAAAAAACCACAAAGAACTGTTTCCCAAATTTCCAAGCCTCTGTCCTTGATCTATGAGAAGCTCCTCAAAGCCGGCCATGTCAAACCACTTACTCTAACTCCTCTACCTCAGAAGCTTCCATCTTACCATTACCCCAATGCCTTCTGTGCATTTCACCAAATGCCAGGTCACGATACCGATGAGTGCCATCGCCTTTGTCACAGAATTCAGAACCTCATCGACAACGAAACCATCATTTCCCCACCAACAAAAACAAACACCCAGTCAAGTCCCAATTGAGCCAGTCCCAAAAACAACCATCATTTACTCTGAACCCATGGGTGATTGCTGATTGATGTCAAGACCAACAAAACAAGAATGAACCGCCAAGGACCATGCGATAGACCATTCTTCCACGAGTTTTGGGAATTTTCAAGCTTCGAGTCAGAGTCTTCTCTTTTATTGAGCCAGTTTGTATTTTTACTTTGATGTTTGTCTTCATATTCGAGTCTGTCCTGTTGTTGAAAAGAGAAAAACCAAAAATGGAGTCAGCATTGTAGTCCTGAACTACGTCACGACCTGATTCCTTGCAAAGGGATACGTAGGCAGCCCTTGGTGGTTCGGTCGCAACTCCTGAGAATCGATGTCACGCTTTTGTGTTAGAATTGTCATAATAAACTTGAGTTTTCGCATTAACCCTTGAAAATGGAATTGTTTTCCACCATCATTTGAGATTCATGATATTCACTTCAAAACACGAAATGATTGAACCCTCAGCTCTCATACGAAGAAGGAATTCCAGGCGTCATTCTCCAACGTCATCAATGAGCAATGCTTTGACACCACAAAAAAAAAACCTACTAGGTTGAAAACCCGCAAGGGCGGCCTAGGCAAAAGTTAAGGCAAAAAGCTCGCTGGATCAAAACTTTGAAGTAAGGTCCAGACAAAAGTCAGAGCATGTACAAATTCTTTCTATCAAGTTGTGTATTTCAAAATGAAGAAATGCATTCTTTGTTTTTATTCCCCAGATAAATATATCCCTTGATAGCCCTTTTGAGCCTGAATCATTTTCTTTGAAGAAGAACCCAACTAGGCAGCTATCCCTCACACTGGGGTGAATTAAGAGAAGCGAAAGTGCCAAATGCATAGTTTTCAGCAGGATGTCCAGGTGAAAGTGCCAAATGCATGGTTGCCAGCATCATGTCGAAATTTCAAAAGAATGAAAATGCCAAGTTCATAGGCACAACCAAATGGGAAGCACTGAAGAAGGAAAAATGAAAGAAAGTGTCCATCAAAAGCCAAAACGGGGCACAAAGGAAAACATTGAAGAAAAAAGAAATGGCACACAAAAAGAGTTCAAAATAGCTGCTAGCTTTAACCCAGAAGAAAAATGAAAATTTTTGAGCCTACTATCCTTTCTTGGTTTAGCCCAAAGCCTTGGCCCCGTTATAACCTAAATAAAACACAACTTGATAGCGAGGATCTAGTGGAACAATATCATCAAAAGTCAAAGCATTGCAAAACACCAGCATCCGCCTGAAGTAAAAGTCCAAACCGGAGCACCTCAGATCTTCATTAACAACCTGGGTCAAAAGTCAAAGCATTACAAAACACCAGCATCCCCCGGAAGCTCAGATCCTCATCAGTAACCCGGGTCAAAAGTCAAAGCATTAGAAAACACCAGCATCCGCCGGAAGCTCAGATCCTCATCAGCAACTCGGGAGCAAGGCGTGGCACAAGACCAGCATCTGCCGGAAGCAAAAGTCCAAACCAGGGGCACCTCAATGGAAAATCAGCAGAACAGCATCCCGGGGCATGGGTTCACAATAAGAATTCTTGTGTTTTGATAATCAATTTGAATGAACATCATTTGACGGAGTAAACACAATTTCAAAACCAAAAAGACTCAAGTTTATGACAATTTCAAACATCAATTGCGGGGCACCTTCTGCCATTTCCCGAATTCCCGAGTTTGTCATCGCTTAAAGGTCTTTTCAGGTCAACATAATCTTGTCGGAGTCCATTCCTTTGTCACAAGGTCAAAATAATCGGCGTCTGCCAAATTCATGAGTAGTCATTCTCCACCCAGTCAGGAGCACCTTCAGGGAAGTCACTCTTTTGAGTCTGTTGAGTCAGCCTAGTCTTGTCCAAATCTGCCCCCTTTTTTAGTATGTCATCTTCGCCCAAATCAGGGGCATCTTTGTAAAGTCACTCGTATCTTCTAGGCCTTGTCCAAATTCACACAAGGTCTTTTGTCCAGTCAACCCTTGGTAGTCTCGGCATTCTTAAACTCGTGGAAGATGATTTCAAATGCATGGAAGAGCCTATGTGTGAATGAACGAGTCGAGGGGTTCAGAACTGAAGCTTATCATTTGGGGACACATTTGTCCAAGACTAGGGCACATCAGCTCAACGCCATCTACTGGGAGAAGCGCATACACCTGAGTTCAAGACTTTGGGCAAAAAAATGCCAAAAATCTCTAGCCTCACAGAAAGCCAGAAAGCCCAGAAGCTCAAAAGTCCTGATCAGAAACCCTGTCCTGATCAGAAACCCTGTCCAAAAGGAAAGACAGCAAAGCAAAAAGAGATACCTTGCTGCGCCACCTAATTTCTAATAAAGGGAATGCTATCATTGTATCATCAAGTGTCAAAACCTGAGTCTCACGTAAGAGTCCTCATGGACAAACTTTTTAATCAATTTTGGAGATACATTTCTCACCTAAATGCTTTTTTCGAGACCTCACTGGTCTCGCGCTAATCCTTTGAGAGACCTCGTTGGTCTCACTCTAATCTTTGAGGGACACTCACCAATCTCGCTCAAACCAAGTTTTTTCGGGACCTCGCAAGTCCCGCATAAACCTTTTTAGGGACCCACACCGGTCTCGCTCGTCAACAGCCTCATTGCTCTGTCTTGGATGGTCACGAAAGTTGATTGGCTCTGGTTCTCACACACAAGAACTTAACCTACTGAGTAGTCGACCTACCCATGGCTGTTGACACACTTTAAATCACTTTGGACACCTCGTTGTCTCATTCTAATCACTTTTTACTACTCACGAAGCCTCGTTTGCTGGTTGCTTTTCGTTTTCAAAACTCGGTCGTTCATAATTTGCAAAATATTTTTGAATTGGGTTTACCGGAAGACCCCAGCACTGAGAGATGCCCAGAAGTCAGCAAAAGACCACGCAGAAGCCTAGAGGCTTACCAGGAAGTCAGAAACCTAGCGGATTGATAAGATAGCCGGGCGGCCAACAGAAACAATCGCATGGCTAACCTATGTTGGCCGATCGGCCAACCCTAACAGATCAGAAATAAAACTTTGGTTTTGACCTCAGGACTTGTTCAGACAGATTTTTCACCACTTCTCTTGTGCAAACAAGTTGCAATGGGTATTTGAAAGTTGTTGGGGCAGTCGCTTGGCAATTTTAAATCGCATTTGGATGAACGGATACTCCAAAAATCTCGGATACGCTGAAATTTACTACATTGGTGTCAACAGCTTCAACAAGCCATGACAAGAGTTCATGAGGATCATACGAGATCATTTGGTGGAGTTAATAGAAAAATTTGAAGCCCGGAAGTGTTGAAGCCCGAGATCGACTGAACAAGGAGCATCGGGGCATGTGTCACATATCGTCAGTTTTCTGCCACCCTCAAAGCGTGTGTATGCAAAACTGGACTGTCAAACTCCAAATTTTACCTGTGTGAAGCATAATAAACATGTCTGACGAATAAAAACCAAATAGCATCCATGTCATGAAAGCAAAAGTACATCTATCCACGGGAAAAACAGGCCCAACATCATAAGCTACCACGACACGCAGGCTATATGGGCAAACAGGTGCCCAAATCAAAACCGAGCACGTAGGCTCGTCCTAAGAACCAGTGCGACGTCTCTTAAAATCACGACGACGGCCCACTGCCAAGTGCCGGTGCTCCTCAGGTGTACTCGGAAGGTTTGCATAGTCATTCACACTGCTATCACTGCTGTCACCACTACCACTGCTATCACCGCTACCACTGCTGCCACTGTCTACTACCGCTGCTCTCTATCTTCTAGGGAGCCCACCGCCACTCAGGTGCCGAACTCCCAGGAACACTCTCTTCCAGCCTGTCAACTAAATACCGCAACACTCTGTCAAACGATGGGACTACAGGTGGGACACGCCTCCGAGCTCCGCTAACATTCTTCATCAAAGGCCTCCTAGGCCTACGACGACTGTCAAACTCGCCACCACCTCCAGTCCCATGGTCACCATCGCGACTACTACCGGCCCCGCGGCTACCACCTGCATTGCGGTCTCTACGACTCCCTCCTGCTTCGTACTACCCTCATCAACTACCGTACTCCCTGGTCCAAGCTCATCTCCTCCCACAGGTTCATCCATAGCCTGACCCTCATGGGTCTCAACTTGGGCGACTTCTGGACCGTGCAAGGACATCCTACCATCATGCACGAGGGTATGACCTTTTCCTTCCCCAAGCTCGACCGCACGGTGGGCCTGCTCCCAAATCAAGGCCGCATGGCCCTCCTCGTGGGTTGGATCTACTTCGACCGTGCCACTCCCACTCGGAACAGATAGAGCCAGACCACCATCAGACGACAACAACACTGTCGTCTCCTCTGTGTGCTCTCTTATATAAGCCCTTGGTCACTTACAATCACCAGAGGTGTACAAATCCTTTGCAGTACCTCCTCTTATCGTGACTACCCTTTTTACCCATAGGATACTAGTACGAAATTTACCTCGTATATTATAATCCGTTAAAGTTCAATTATTTCAGATTATAAAGTTTGATTAAAATGCTATAATGTCAGACTATAAAGTCCGATAGCATTTTCCCGGTGTCGTACTAGTACATATCGAATGAAGTAGTTCCACAAATCGTGAGTACCCTTACTACCAGTACCATACCGGTATAAATTAACTATCAGTTTTTACAATATTAGGTCTGAGGGAGGTCTGAAGTCTAAACCAATCATATCAGACCTGGTGCATGTAATCCATAATTCCATATAGTAAAGAACCAAAGCAGACAGACAACATTTAATAACGACATACAAATATAATGGAATTACATTGTACTAATCTGCACCCACATATCATGCTTGACAAACAAGCATAAGTCAAAAGGTAATGTGTCAAAGGGGGGTCAAAGGGATCAAACTAACCAACCATATGTCATACATCCAAACTATCCAAAATAAGTGATCCTAAGTGCAAATAATAAACGAACAACTGTCAACAACATAGGATGCAGTGTGACCGCTCGAACTGAACAAGTCATCCAACATCTCGCAGTATAGGATAGTGGTCTCCGTATTTACCTCCTTACGGGGCAACCAACGCCGGGCCCGTGGCATCTCCTCCGTGTAATGCGGGTCACTTCTTCCCTGTTGGAGGAATGGAAAATGCTCTAGTATCCATGCTTGCACATTATATACGTATAACTAAGCACAAGAGGCAGTGTAATGCAAGAATTTAATATTGAAGTGACAGGAACTCAAATTACCTCCAACAAAGTTATATATCCACTCATTTGCCTCACTCCACTCCTACTTGCATGGCCAAGTTGTCTGTACAAGTAAGCCAACACTGCAGCCCCAAACGCGTAACTACCAACCTTGTCTAAATCCGCCAATAACCCAAGATAGCAAACACTCACCTTCCCCCCAATTTTGTTCACAAATATAGTGCTCCCTAAAACGTAAAGCAGGTACGCATGCGCACAACAATCCACCCACCAGTATGGACACGTCACTAAAACCATTCCTCAACCAATCAAATGGAATACCACCTCCTTGAAGAGCTTCTTTTGCTTCGGCCCTCGAAACTCCAAGTGTACTTTGTATCAGAGATAAGTTTTCATCCCTGCTCAAATTCTCCTCCACGTGTAACTAGCAGTGCAGTCAATTGTCTGACATCATCAAGGGTAATTCCCATTTCCCCAAACTGGAAGTGGAAGCTATTCGTCTCCGGATGCCACCTCTCCACAAATGTAGACACCAAAACCCTGTTACTATACATGTACGTAAGCCCCTCGCATAGCGGAAGCAAACTCGAACTTCGGATTCTTTCTTTTACCCTCTCACAAACAACCCACATCTTTACAATTTTGGAGTGGCAATGTAATTTCAACAACCCTCTCTATTCTCCCTACCAAATGGATGCTGCGACATGGTTGTCAAAACTCTTTAACAAGCTCCGATCGTTTGGACCAATAGGAGGGTCGGGTTGGACACTAGGCACGGTTGGGCTACTGCATCGGCGGTGATTACGGGCCGGAGTTCGGGAATGTGTCTTGGTCTCTAAAGGCTCCTCCCCCTGGTTGTCAACTAGTTCTTCGACCTCAGCAACTATAGTAAGTCTTGGAACTTGTATTTGTGGTGGGGTCACATCCTGAACTTGTGGACCAATAGGAGCATCGCCCTCACCGCGACGCTTAGCTTGGCCATAGCCCTGGGTCGGGTTTCTGCGTCTACTATAAGTACCACCTTGATTATGGGCTTGAGTTGAGGTCTCTAAAGGTGGGTCGACTTGTAGGTCAACCGGTATTTCTAATGAAGTATCTAATGAAGAATTACGTGCCACCCCAGGTTCTCGTTGACCTTCCGTCCTCACGACCTTGCTTTTTTTCCCAATTGTAGTTGGTGGCTCAAGTTCCGTGTTCCTATTCCTATGAGATTTTCTATGCAGTATACGGTCACCTGCCTCTACAGCGAAGTGGTCAACCGGTATGTCCACCTTGGTCATCCCAGTAAGTATTGGATTTTGTTTTTGTGTAAGGGTCGAACTACGTTTCACAACCGGTTCCGCAACTTCTTAATTCCCACCCTTTCTTGTTTTCCCTTCCTTCTTTGTTGGTGCAACAGGCATGTTCCTTTTCCTCTCTGATGTTGTAGGCCTTTTGTTCGCGGCTTTTGTAAGGACCCGTATGAAAAATCATTTTTTGGAGAAGTTTTGATTTGGCCGATAAAAAGTCCCGGTAATTGTTCCTTGGATTTTTCTAATCACAATGGTATAATCGGAAGTTATTTTTTAGTAAAGCAAAGTCATCTTTCACCCATTTTCTTCGGAGGAAAATGTGCCGTTTTTCAGTTTTGTACTAAAAGTGGGGGGATGAGATTTTGATGTGATTAGAATTTAAAATTTTTGGAAATGCCATTGTTTCCAAATGGGGGGTACTTTCTTATTTTCATAAATATACTAAAGTAAAGAAAGTCTTTACTTAAGTTTGGTTTATGAAAATAAGTGGTGGGGTCACATATTATATACACAAGTGACATTTGGGTGTGAGGTGTAATTAGAGAGTTATATTAGAAGTGTGCGGGGGACGTTTGTAATAAAAAGAACAAAACACTCTCTCCCTCCCTCCCCCAACCCGTCAGCTCCCTCTCTCTCATCCCTCTCCGCCATTTTTGCTCCACCAAGCTCAAATCTCTCCCTCCTCACTCAACCACTTCAAGAACCAAGGCTATTTTCACATTCTACACGTCGTGGGGAGCTCAGTTCACCTTGGATTCGCACCGGAAGCTCACATTTCGGGATTTGGGGTTTTCTACACCTAGGGTTTCATTTCTCCACCATTTTCAAGCAAATCCTTGAGGTAGGGGAACAATGTCTACTCTCTCTAGTTGTATGCTTGTGATTTGTTGCATATAATTGGTTCTTGGCCTCAATTTCCTTGAATTTCATGTTTTCCCCAATTTGTGTGGGTTTTCCGACTTTGATTCTTTGATCTATGAAATTGCTTGTTGTTTGGTGAAATTGGGAGTGAAATTGACCTCCCTCCATGTTTAATTGTTGCCTAGCATCTCTAGTTTGTGCCTAAACTATCTCATTTGTGATTGGGTTGAAATTCCACACCTTAAGGGTGAAAATATGCACTGTTCACTGTTTATAGCTGCTGCCTCTGTAATTTCCAGCAGCTATCCTTGTCCTTTGGGTGGCATTCGGCCACCCTTTGATGTCTGTTTGGTCCCCGATTGCTCAATACTGCATATAATCGACCTTTGGCATCATTTTCACCCATGTTTTGACTCGAGGACTATGGTTTTATAAACAAATATGTCATCTTACGTCACATGAAAGTTTGAAGGTTTTCAGAAAGCGTGCATGGGTGTGTGCATAACCCCATTTTATCGAAAGATGTGAAATGGTGAAATGAACTTTGAAAAAAAATGGACTTGTCATGGAATTTGGATAGAATGTTTGGAAAATGAGTTGCTTAAAACCAATGCCATCATTTGGTAAATTCTTTTTTTGTAAAGGCACGCGGGGCCTACAGAACCTGGCAGAGGCACGCGAGTCCTACAGAACTCGACAGAGGCACGCGAGGCCTACAGAACTCGGCAGGGGCACGTGGGGCCCACAGAACCCGGCAGAGGCACGCGGAGCCTTTGGAATCCGGCAGAGGGATTTAATCCCTAGTTCTAATGAAAATGATGGTTTTTCTTCAATGAAAGAAATGAGAAATGAGATTTTGGACTATCTATGGTGTTTTGTCGAAACTCGACTTGTGGACTTGGTTTTGAATTTGTGTGAGTTACTTGGGTAGTTTTGGTGAAACAAAAGTGGAAACCTGGCCGGGTGGTGTTGAGTACTTGGAAATGAAAGTGTTCTGAGGTACATATGGTATTTTGGTAACAATGGACACTTGGACATGATTTTGGACACGTGTTATACTTATTGGTGATTTTGACAAACCTAATGAATCAATGGCTACTTTGGGACACCTTGAAATCTTTTTGGACACTTGATATTACTTTGAACACATGAAATGGTGGGTGGATACTTGGTAGTCACTTGGGTACTTTGGAACTTTCAAAAATCCCTTCTCTTTTACTTGGATACTTGGACTCGCACATGAACATCCTTTGGATATATCTTGCCTCCATGTGCATGCATCATATTTATACACCTAGCGTTAGTAGAATAGTTCTCCTACGAGCGCGTGTGCTCACCCTATCCCTTTTCAGGTACCCAGCTTTGATCGTGCATGGTTTGAAGTGCATGACTTGGATAATGAGCTTACATGACATGAAGTTATTTTATTCATCTTCTATGCATTAAATTTTCTTTTGGGGAGATGATAATGTAACTCTAGTTTTTCACTATCTTTTTTTTTATTATGGATTTGTAATAACTTATGGGATACTACTTCGATTTCACCTTTGGGGCAAGGGTGCCCGAACATTTGATAGCCAATGGGCTAATGATGTACTTTATTTATGGAAACCTTTTGAGATGGATTTATGGAAATCTCATCATTTGACTTATGTATTGTTGAAATTTCTTTATTTATGTTTTGTAAAAATGAGGGCGTGACAACTTTGGGTGCCATTTCCTGCAAAAAAAAATTAATGTGTTTAACAAATAATTACATTTTTTTCGCAAATTGCAGTTGGTGGTTCAAGTTACATGTTCCTCTTCCTTTGAGATTTTCTACGCAGTATACGGTCACCTGCCTCTAAAGCGGAGTGGTCAACCGGTATGTCCACCTCGGTCATCCCAGTAAGTATTGGATTCTGTTTTTGTGTAAGGGTCGAACTACGTGTGACAACCGGTTCCTCAACTTCTGAATTCCCACCCTTTCTTGTTTTCCCTTCCTTCTTTGTTGGTGCAACATGCATGTTCCTTTTCCTCTCTGATGCTGTAGGCCTTTTGTTCGCGGCTTTGGGTACCATTTCCTGCAAAAAAAATATTAATGTGTTTAACAAATAATAACAAATAAAACTGATAGAATTTAGATAACTAAACTTGTATTTTACAATATGACACAAGTTCCTTACTTTGGATTCCATAACCTGGGTATCCCTAGTCTGTGTTGTAGCTTTTAGTTGTGGACGCACGACCGGTTCCTCGTCTTCTGAACTACGAAGCTTACTTTTGTTTTTTTGGTTGGTTCGACATTCATATTCATTTTCCTCTTCCTGTTCCTTTCTTCAATTGTTGGTCGGATTCTATCAACTCTCTTTAAATCCGCTACCTCCATTGCCTTTTCAATTGTCATTTCCTGCAACATAAACAAATGGTGGCATATCCACCGCGAATGCCGACAAACAAATGAAACAAAAACTTGGTATATGGATAACTATCGCTGCTTACATAGTTCTTTTCCAAACATTGAGATCTCCCAAGGGTTAAATCTAAAGTACGAAAGTACGCTACATTACTAAGGGAAGTGACACAAATATGCGATATCAATGAATATTTTGAAGTTGAAGCAACGTACAATCGAAATAGATACAATGTACAATACGAATAATTGTTAAGTAACTTTTAATGCACGTTCACCTACAGTATTTAGAAAAGCCAGATGCCAAAAGTTAATTCAAATCCACCAATCTAAACCTCACAAGAATATACAACAAACCTCACCAAACAAAACAACTTCGGGATCAATCAGATTTTACACAGGGAGAACAAGATTTTGTCAGCTATGTAACTGCCAAAGAGAGGAGAAGGTCATAAATAGAAGAAACACTGATTTTTAATCTTTCTCTAAGATGAACAGACGAGTTAGTACAATGGTGGATGACTTTTTCTAAGACATCCACCATTTAGGGTTTTCAACAGGCCTTCAAACAGCAAATGATAAAGGGATTCCAATTATCCAACCAACCACAAAAAATTTCATCTATATTTAGGGTTTACTCATCGATAACAATGACACGAATACTATGTTAATTTTGATAACCCTCACAAATTTTTTAAATAACTAAGTGGGAGAGGGAGTTTATTTTGTATAAATCCCATGGTCTCCATTACTAGTATGTAGATGATATAATTAAGTTTTGTGTGTTGGTTTTAGTACCTTCCTCCCCATCGGACAAAATTAATTATGGCATCATCGGTACTTACTTCCTTAGAGGATAGCTCCAAGATAATTGTTGTGTGGACTACTCCTCCATTTGGGGTAGTTCATTACGGAACAATACACTTAGCTATAAATAACAAGTATCCTCTCCATCTGTGTCACTGCTTTTATTTATAGGACCGAAGCAATTTAGCTAGTTAATTTTATTGGGCACGGTTTAGTGTCTTGATAGTAAAATTAAAAAGTTGTGCCGATCTACACGAATGATGAAGAGTAGTGGACCTACCCATCGAGGCATACTCTTCACGGTGTGTAGGGTTGCTAATGTTTTTCTTTTAATAGACTGGTTGAGGGAACCAATTTAACCGAAATACAAAAAGTTTTTCCCTTCATAATTGTTGTTATGTGATTCTCAGATTAAAAAAAATGGACTCTTTCAATCCACTTGATGACATTGTCAAACAAATTTACTGGTCTTAATTATATTGACTAGAAAAGGATCTGGATATTGTGTCGATCGCTTAGGGGACCAAATTTGTGTTCTCTGAGGTGTGCTCTATCAAACCCACTGAAATTGCAACAGAACCTGAAATCCGGTATATAAGGATTGGGTTACAACTGATGATGTCAAGCCCTCATTTTTTAATAACCGAAATTCATATAAAATCCACGTAGGATAGATCAAGTCATAGTTGAAAAGTCAAGTCAATAGTACATATCCAAATCAAATTTCTCATGTCTCTCTCTTCAAAGGGTGCCCGTACCCAAATACATAAGTACCGAAAAGATTTAAAGTTATTACATATTTGAATATTGTCAAAAGATTTAAGAAACGAATGTTACATAGTTATTTCCCAAAAAAAAATACACAAGTATGGAAAGGATAAAATTAGCTTCATGATCAAACAAGCTTCATGCAATGCATCCACACTCCAAGCATCCAACACATGTTCCTTGACCATGTACCTGAAAATTGATAGGTTGAGCTACACTAGCCCAGTAGGGAACCATTCTACAAACGCTAGGTGTATAAAGTATGATATGTGCACATGAACTTGGATACCAAGAATGATTTGAGCAAAGTATGAAAATGAGGACTATAGCAAGAGAATAATGATCACAAAGTACCCATGTGTCCAAAGAAATACCAAAGTGTCCAATAATAACCCAAGTGTCTGTTGATTTCCTCAAACCGTTACAGTTCGTGTCGTGTGTTCGATTTCTTCCAAGCATCATGTTTTTCATAAAACTTTCCATTTTTCATCTCTTCACAAATAACCACTTGTTTTTAATAGGGAATGAATCCCTCGGCCGGATTTCGTGGGCTCCGTGCACCCCTGCCAGATTTCGTGGGCTCCGAACACCCCTGCCGGATTTCATGGGCTCCGAACACCCCTTCCGGATTTCGTGGGCTCCGAACACCCATGGCTAGGGACGCACTAAAAGGTGGCCCTAGTATTAGATCACCATCATTTTCCAAAAGTTCGTTAAACCATCAAGTGTCCAAAAACTCCATTTAAGTTTGTTTAGTACAATTCATTCATCAAAATATTTCGAAGGATCATATTTCGTTCCAATTGTTCCAACTTTATCAAAATGTCAGAAACCGACTCAATGAGGCATGTGTCCCTTACATTACGCCATCTCGTGTCTAGTGTCTAAGAATATACTCACATATCATGGAATTTAAGAAAAACAATCAATGGTACGAGATTTTAGTTAGAACAAGGCTCCTAACAAGTTTTGGAGTGTAATTGATGAATATGGCAAATACACGGTCAAACCACCGGACCGGGGTCAAAGGAAACCTAAGCAAGCAACCCAATCATCAAGGTGTTCGATAAAAAGTATGATTTTAAGTTAACAAGTCATTTGAAGATAATCCAAGAGCTCAAGAGTCGAGGAGAAGCCTAAACAAAAATAAAGGTCCAGAGCTGTCTGGTATCAATACTAGTCGACCAGGAAAAAAAAAACAGAACGCGCTGGTATTGATACGAGATCGCAGGGGTATTGATACCAGATGGCTTCGCACAGATTTTTTTACAGCTTTTTCAGATTCAATGGAGGTTTCAACCCAAGCAAGAACCACTTGAAATTCATCAAAATATGGATCAAAACACTACCCAAACACTTAGAGGGAGTAGAGGTCAAGATTAAACATGATCAAAACCCATATTCATGGTGATATTCAAGATTAAAACCCTTATCAATGGTGATAAACAAGTTTGGCTAGAAATTTGTGGGCAACCCAACAACATATGCAACAAATCAACAAAATACAACTAGAGGGAGTAGAAATTTGTCCCCTACCTCAATGATTTAGCTTGAAAAACCTCCAAGAAGCAAAACCCAAACCCTAGCTTCAAGATTCAAGAAAAGTTCTTCAAACACCGGGGTGAAATAAGCACATCAACGCGTAGAGTGCGAGATTTTATGATGGTTTTGTGAATGGAGTAAGTTTGGAGCTTGAGATTTGGCTAGGTTTGTGAAGAGAGAAGTTGCAGGAGCCATGGAGGAGAGAGAGAGAGAGGGACGGCTGGAAATTTGGGGAGAAAGATGAACTTTTCTCCCTCTTCTCCCACCACACACACATATACATATCCTATAATCACACTCCAAGTCTAAAAGTGGCTTGTGCAATTCAAATACACCCAAATCAACTTATACGTCACCCATAATCCAACACTTAATCAATTTTGACATTTAACACAATTCCCCACATTAACCCATTGTTATTTTCGAAAAAGTTATTTAAAAACACGGGTCCTTACAGATGAGATGGCGCAGTGTAAAGACCGTAATTTTAGTAGTTACTTTATTTAAAATAAATATAATACATATAAGTTTTATTGGCATGCTATATATATAAACTAGTTTCCATATGTATTAATTCCCTAGCATTTCCATTTATACGTTTATACAGTTATTTGCTTCCCTAAAATTAGATTTTTCTAGATTGTATATTGCCTAATCTAAGTTTGCCTTTCTAAAATTAGCTTCCTAAGTAAGGTAGAAATCTTGCCAAAGTAAGTAGTATAATTCTCCGAAAAAAAAAATAAAATCCTACCGACATTTCCATATGTCATTCCTTCCTATATGGCTTTTCCATCTTCTAATTACTCCCACATTTCCTTTCTTATTTTTCTTCCTTCTATAATTTCCTTTGTCTTATGCTTTTTCTTCTTCTCTTCACCTTCCCTATTCCCTTCTTCAAAAATCTCGGCAGTAGAGAAATTTCCTACTCCATTGTCCTTCCACATTAACTCTCTCTCTCTCGGGCCCTCGTTCTCGATTCGTCTCTTTTCGTGCGGTAAACATTCTTCTTTCTCTATCGTTAATTTTCATAATTCTCCCTCGTGAATAATATTGTTTCTTTAACAGATTTTAATTCCGAGAACGTAACCGTTCAACAACATTAAATCCTATCACGTTCGTAGCGCGCTATAACTTCGGAGGAAAGGTAGGATATCGAAACTTACTTTTTACTTAAGTATACTATTTTTGTGTTTTCGTGTACCTACATATATCTAAATATAGTGATGATATGAATATGATGTGAGATCATTTGTTGCGGTTTTGTTTCCAACCGATATGGTTTTGTAAGTCTAAAACGGAACCAAAAACACGAAAACCATTTTCTTGTGCGCTGTTCTGTTCTGCTGATTTTCGGGTAATTCTGTTTGGATTTAGAGAAAACGTAAATCGTCGAAGTTGTAGACATCAAAAAGTTAAGAAACTTCCATATAGGACTCGTTTCAATCCGAGATTCGTAGAATTAACTGTGATTTTTCGAAGTTGGCTGAACTAAACAGTTTCGGGACAGATTCACTGTCTAGCTTAAAACGCTATTTCCCTTCGTTTAGGTCTGGATTTAGACTTCGATCAAAACAGTGAAATTTTATAAAATTTGATAAAATATCTTACTGTAAAATTTCGTGATTTTTGGAAACCGTTTACTATTTTTAGTGGCTGGATTTATAACTGACACGTATGGCTCGAGATAGTCGATTTTCATTGAATTTTCATTTCATGCTATAATTGGATGCATGTGTTTGCTTACTGGTGTTTTGTTAATCCATTAAATTTGCGTAAATAATTATTGTGGTTAAATTAATAAACTAAAAGATTAGTGTTCACTTATCGGGTTGGGAAAAAGGGATGAGTCCGGTATGGGTCTTGAGCCATGCGCAGCTATACTTTTAGGTAGCTTTGTTGTGTGATCGGGCGCCGGAAGTATACTGTGGGGTGGGAATCGATGCCGGATATAGATTGATCAATGGGTGATCAATCGTGAGTCGTGCGCAGTATACCCCGAGGTGGCTTTGCTGTGTGATCGAGCACCTGAGTATACTGTGGGCGGAAGCCGCTGATGAAAATTATTTTATTCGAAGTGGGAACGAAATTTGTGAACCTTGAGTTGATGACGGAGTATTAAATCTACTGAACTTATATTGTTGAGAAATGTTGCTCTATGTCTTAAATTGATGTCCCATGTGTTTTAACTGTTGCATGAGTATATTTTTGTAAACTAAAAGATTAGTGTTCACTTATCGGGTTGGGAAAAAGGGATGAGTCCGGTATGGGTCTTGAGCCATGCGCAGCTATACTTTTAGGTAGCTTTGCTGTGTGATCGGGCGCCGGAAGTATACTGTGGGTGGGAATCGATGCCGGATATAGATTGATCAATGGGTGATCAATCGTGAGTCGTGCGCAGTATACCCCGAGGTGGCTTTGCTGTGTGATCGAGCACCTGAGTATACTGTGGGCGGAAGCCGCTGATGAAAATTATTTTATTCGAAGTGGGAACGAAATTTGTGAACCTTGAGTTGATGACGGAGTATTAAATCTACTGAACTTATATTGTTGAGAAATGTTGCTCTATGTCTTAAATTGATGTCCCATGTGTTTTAACTGCTGCATGAGTATATTTTTGTAAAGGGTAGTTTTGGTGTCCTATTGAGTGTAATTTTACCGCTCACGGTGCTACTTTTGTGGCCCCTAGCGTCCCCAACGCCAGGTACAGAAGAAGAAGAGGAACCACTTGCTGAGTTTGAGGGAATGGAACAGCAAGAAGGTTACGAAGTGCCGGAGCCGTGGTTGTACCAGTAGACCTCTAGCTAGATGGCTCTTTTCTTTCCTTTCAGTGAATTTGTTTTAAAATAAATGTTTAAGTTTTCCAGACAATGTTAAAGTTCTTTTTATTTTGGGTTGTAATAAGAAAGCTAACTTTTAGCTTTCCGTTAAATTTTTTTATTAAGTATTCTTTGAAATTTTAATGGTGTTGGTATTCTATTTAAATAAATTTTGCAATTTATTTTTTAACGTACCCAATGTTCGGGGCGTTACAACTTGGTATCAGAGCCTAGGTTTTACGTTTACCTCGAGACCGCGGGTTTGGGTAGCACTAGTTTTTAGTGTTTTATGGGTTAACTTGTGACATATTTTAGTACGACCATCTCATAATGCTACATATTTTCATAAGTACTTATATATGTAAAAAAAAATTATATATTTTTTAATATGTTGTATGTATTTGTTACATTTGGTGAACCGCTATGGTATAGTTTATAGTACTTGTAAGAGTAAGAGCTGCGCATGTGGACGGTGGATACCCGAGCAATTAGGGACACGTTAGAAATCTAATTTGAAAACCGATTGAAATCACGATTAGTAGGGTCGATAGGATTTATCCCTTAGAGATCGAGAAATAGAAGTGAGAGCTGATTCTTCACATGTTATGACATCTACGACCCATCGGAATACCTGGGCCTTGACCCGAAAGATCAAGAGGACTCCAAGTCGTTGAAGCATGAAGTTAAAGAGGCCAGCTTGGAGACTGAGCAACTAGCGAAAACCCTTAGCATAACTTCACCTTTCAAAGGACACGTACTGTTAGTCGTAATTTGTAGAGTTTGCTAATTAGAGATGTCTGGATTGCGTTTGACTTGCGACTTCGAGTAATCTAATTGACCGACTTCGACGTTACTTTTGGGAATGATTGGATTGTTCACCCACCGAGCTGTGATCGATGTTTCGAGAAGGAAGTGACTACTCACCCTCTTAATGAGACGCCTTTCAGGTGGGATTGACAAGACTCTTCTTCAACTTATCCAAAATCAAGATGACACCATACCGAATGGCTCCAACCGAACTTCGAGAGTTAAAGGATCAACTGCAGGAAATGTTTGATAAAGAGTTTGCTTGACCTAGTGTCCCACCATGGAAAGTCCCGATTTTATTCGCTAAAAAGAAGGATGGATCGCTTTGGTTATGTATGAATATCAACAACCCAATGAGTAACAATCTAGAACCGTTATCCATTACCGATGACCAACGACCTTTTCAATCAGCTACGTGGGCCTTGATCCTTTTTGAATATCGATCTCTGATTTGGTTACCATCACCTTCAAGTCAAGAGGAGGAAATTCTGAAGACTGCTATCAGAGTAGCAACGATTTATCTTGCAGAAGAATGACGCTGCCATTTTAAGGGGGATAGACGACTCCATAATCACCATCTTTATATAAATTGTATTTACTCGATTAGTATAGTTTACACTAAAAGTTGATTCCACTCGACCTCTTCATTTTTCCCCTTCCCGAACCGATGCTAGACCTTAGTGGCTTTCGATCAATTCAACTTCCAATCGAAACGATTTTGTTTCTACCTTATTGACTACCTATGCTTACGGTAGCACTCTTATACTCCTTCATTCTTGCATTTGGTTTTATCCTTGTCTTTCTCCTTACTACAAGTTAAGACTAAAATCTTACATGTCGCATTGAAATACCATTTCATTCTTCAAAAACTTAGACTCACAAATCAAACTTGAGCTCGGATTTATTTTTGAAATCCTTGTTTATTAAACCACTTAAACCTTTAAGACACTCAACTTTCTTTGAGATGTGTAACCTCAACACTCATTTCATTTTTACTTTTGTTAAGCTGATTATACTCCCTTTTTGAGATTTGCATTGAAAGTTCCACTGCCGGAATGACCTTCTGAGCTATTTGTATACCTGTCTGATTGAAACCTTCATGAAAAATATACACTTAAATATTTGATTTGTAACATGTTTGGCCGACACGGTTTCAGACTACTATCTCGTTTGGTTCTCCTCTTAACCTCATTCTTATTTTACAAACTCTTACGGCGGTATATTCATTTCTCTTGTGAGGACTTTGCTTATCCTAATATTTTACTTTTGCAAGCCACAATTTCATTAAGTTTCACTCGTTTGTTGAATCTTGAATTACTATTATTGCAATGGTGAAACTCATAATTCATCTATCTCACTTATATAGTCCTAAATCCACTTGTTGAACCTTCACTTGCATGTTCCATTCTTATATCGACCATTGATATGTCGATCATTGATTTTGTCTTTGATTAATTTTGATTTGTAACATGTTTGTAACTATCTTGACCCTTCGAGTACGTTGGATTTTCATCGCTTGAACTCTAAATGTTTTCTAGAACCTTGTTGCAGCATATTCACTCCTCTCAAGAAAAACTTATGTTGCCACCTGCAACATTTTTGTTTGCAATTTAAGGTATTTTTTTTTTCCTTCACATGCTGAACCATAAAAAAAAAAAAACCCTAACTGTTTGAATATTGTAACCTTTCAGTTTCTGTATATTTATTCTTATCTGTAGCCACTCCAACTTCTTGTACTCCTACATAAACATGGTCCTGCTCCAACCTAAATCATTCGAGTAAAAATTTGTTCACCTTCCCTTTTAGTGTTTTGGTCTTTGAACTTTTGAACCATATTGTACCATTTGGAAATTTTCACATCCTTCACCTTTTCTTGAATGAAGAGCACCTTTAACTTCCTCGAGTCAACTGAGTATGCAGATGTTTCCTGTTAACTAATAGATTTTTATTTTTATGCGCATTATGGCTGAGACTTCACCGTCAACTACAATCTAGAAGCTCACCAATATCCTTGATAGCATTTGTTTTTTTTTGGCGATAGAGGAACTCCAAAGGTTTGATAATTCGACTATAAAAATGACAAGAGGAAGGATTGTTACACTAAGTATGTTATTGTGGGTGACATCAGCTCTTTTCACATAGAGGATAGAAAATGCGTAACAGCGTGGCTGAATTCAGACTCCAACCTATTGCGTATGAAAGAAGAGCTTGTGAACTAGTCTTGGCAACCACGCCGTGCTTCACGAAGAATTCTGAAGATACAAGACGTAGATCAATGGTTGAATTCATCCTGTTGCCAAAAAATATATATATATTACGAACTCGATGGTGCATACCAATAGAAGTTTTAGAAATTGAGGCAAGATTTGTAGGTCTCTTTACCGACTTGGGTCATTATTGACTGCCTACCAAGAGTGCTCATTTTCCTTCCAGTCTAATTTTCAGATACATGGGAGTCCAAGAGCTGCCTCCACATCGACGAGATTGTTCACTTGCACATATTCCAGTTTCGATCGTGTTAGACTGAGATCCTCAATTTAATTATAAGTTCTAGAGAGCCTGTAGACCGCCTAGGCGATGAACCTTTGTTTCAGCACCACTTTTCACCCTCATACCAACGGGCAGTTAGAATGGACAATTCAAAAACTTCTAAACACACATTCAAATCTTGCGTAATGGATTTCAAGGGAAGTTGGGGACATCTCTTCGGTAAGTCCGCTTGCAACGATAGCTTCCAGGCTAACATCGGGATGGCTCAGTATGAAGTATTGTCTAGAAGACCGTGTCCATCTCCACTCTGTTGGACGGATGCTAGAAAGAATAGTTTGTTGAGACCAAGCCTTTTTCACGAGACGATCGAGAAACGTAGCTCATCAAGCAATGGTTGGTGATAGCTCAGAGTTGACAAAAGTGTTATGCTGATACAAGGACCCGACTGTTTATCTTCAATGTCAGAGAACATGTATTTTTGAAACAATCTACAACGTCCAGTTATCGGATGCAGATAAAAAAAAAAATTCACCCAGGTTTATTGGACCGTTCAAGATTGGGAAACGCATTGGGGAAGTGGCTTATTGTGTAGCCTTGCCACCACAAATATCTAGGGTTCATAACGCATTTCACGTGTCCATACTCCGGAAGTACCGAGCACATCCCGAGCACATACTAGACTGGAAGGATCTAATTTTAGATGAGGCCGCAACATTCGAGGAACAGGCCGTCAAGATTGTCGATGAGCAAGAGAAGGTACTGCGAAGGAAAAAGATCAAGCTTTTCAAAGTTCTGTGACGTCACCAAGGGATTGAGGAGACGACTTGGGAGCGTGAGGACTCGCTGCGAGCTAATTATCCTCACCTATTCGAGGACCGAGGTACTGCTTTTAATTTCGGGGACAAAATTTTGTTTAAGGGGGTAGATTGTAAAGACCGTAATTTTAGTAGTTACATTATTTAAAATAAATATAATACATATAAGTTTTATTGGCATGCTATATATATAAACTAGTTTCCATATGTATTAATTCCCTAGCATTTCCATTTATACGTTTATACAGTTATTTGCTTCCCTAAAATAAGATTTTTCTAGATTGTATATTGCCTAATCTAAGTTTGCCTTTTTAAAATTAGCTTCCTAAGTAAGGTAGAAATCTTGCCAAAGTAAGTAGTATAATTCTCCGGGGAAAAAAAAAATCCTACCAACTACATCTCCATAAGTCATTCCTTCCTATATGGCTTTTCCATCTTCTAATTACTCCCACATTTCCTTTCTTATTTTTCTTCCTTCTATAATTTCCTTTGCCTTATGCTTTTTCTTCTTCTCTTCACCTTCCCTATTCCCTTCTTCAAAAATCTCGGCAGTAGAGAAATTTCCTACTCCATTGTCCTTCCACATTAACTCTCTCTCTCTCGGGCCCTCGTTCTCGATTCGTCTCTTTTCGTGCGGTAAACATTCTTCTTTCTCTATCGTTAATTTTCATAATTCTCCCTCGTGAATAATATTGTTTCTTTCACAGATTTTAATTCCGAGAACGTAACCGTTCAACAACATTAAATCCTATCACGTTCGTAGCGCGCTATAACTTCGGAGGAAAGGTAGGCTATCGAAACTTACTTTTTACTTAAGTATACTATTTTTTGTGTTTTCGTGTACGTACATATATCTAAATATAGTGATGATACGAATATGATGTGAGATCATTTGTTGCGGTTTTGTTTCCAACCGATAAGGTTTTGTAAGTCTAAAACGGAACCAAAAACACGAAAACCATTTTCTTGTGCGCTGTTCTGTTCTGCTGATTTTAGGGTAATTCTGTTTGGATTTAGAGAAAAAGTAAATCTTCGAAGTTATAGATATCGAAAAGTTAAGAAACTTCCATATAGGACTCGTTTCAATCCAAGATTCGTAGAATTAACTGTGATTTTTCGAAGTTGGCTGAACTAAACAGTTTCGGGACAGATTCACTGTCTAGCTTAAAACGGTATTTCCCTTCGTTTAGGTCTGGATTTAGACTTCGATCAAAACAGTGAACTTTTATAAAATTTGATAAAATATCTTACTGTAAAATTTCGTGATTTTTTGAAACCGTTTACTATTTTTAGTGGTTGGATTTATAACTGACACGTATGGCTCGAGATAGTCGATTTTCATTGAATTTTCATTTCATGCTATAATTGGATGCATGTGTTTGCTTACTGGTGTTTTGTTAAACCATTAAATTTGGGTAAATAATTATTGTGGTTAAATTAATAAACTAAAAGATTAGTGTTCACTTATCGGGTTGGGAAAAAGGGATGAGTCCGGTATGGGTCTTGAGCCATGCGCAGCTATACTTTTAGGTAGCTTTGTTGTGTGATCGGGCGCCGGAAGTATACTGTGGGTGGGAATCGATGCCGGATATAGATTGATCAATGGTTGATCAATCGTGAGTCGTGCGCAGTATACCCTGAGGTGGCTTTGCTGTGTGATCGAGCACCTGAGTATACTGTGGGCGGAAGCCGCTGATGAAAATTATTTTATTCGAAGTGGGAACGAAATTTGTGAACCTTGAGTTGATGACGGAGTATTAAATCTACTGAACTTATATTGTTGAGAAATGTTGCTCTATGTCTTAAATTGATGTCTCATGTGTTTTAACTGCTGCATGAGTATATTTTTGTAAAGGGTAGTTTTGGTGTCCTATTGAGTGTAATTTTACCACTCATGGTGCTACTTTTGTGGCCCCTAGCGTCCCCAACGCCAGGTACAGAAGAATAAGAGGAACCGCTTGCTGAGTTTGAGGGAATGGAGCAGCAAGAAGGTTACGAAGTGCCGGAGCCGTGGTTGTACCAGTAGACCTCTAGCTAGATGGCTTTGTTCTTTCCTTTCAGTGAATTTGTTTTAAAATAAATGTTTAAGTTTTCTACACAATGTTAAAGTTCTTTTTATTTTGGGTTGTAATAAGAAAGCTAACTTTTAGCTTTACGTTAAATTTTTTTATTAAGTATTCTTTGAAATTTTAATGGAGTTGGTACTCTATTTAAATAAATTTTGCAATTTATTTTTTAACGTACCCAATTTTCGGGGCGTTACACGCAGTGTTACATTTTAGCTTCTATGTCGAATGTATTGCAACATCAGCATCAATTTTTTGGAAACTGCCTATGACATGATGATGCATAACCTATTATAAAGGTTTGGGGTGCAGCTATAGGCAAGTTGCAATGTGGGATTTGGGGGATTAACCATTGGTGAAGGAACCCTAGTAAGGGGATTATGTTCTAAAGATAATAGGTCTTCTGAATGAACTAGAAATCCCAGGAGCTGAAATCAATGGGGAAACCCAGTTTCATATTGTGCTCCAGTTGCTTACCAAGTTTTTTCAGCAGTTCCGCCTGAATTACAACATGAACAAAATGCATTATTATTTGACGAAACTGCTGAAAGAGAGTTAAATTAGCCAAGGGTCTTTTGGTTAATAAATAGACAACTGTGAGTGTAGTTGAAGAGGTTTCTACTTCTTAGCCGGAAGGCAACAAGAAGCAGGAAATGGTTCAACAAGAAGCCACGGTTTTTCCGACAATTTATGAGCTTGGAGGTAGAGTGAAAAAGCCTAACGGCAAGTGTTTTCACTATAAGCAGAAAGGACACTAGAAGAAGGTTATCCGAATTATCTCAATAAATTGAATAATCAAGGAAATTTTTTTCACTAGTAGTTGAATAATGTTTAGCGGTGTTATCTACCAGTACCTGGTGTGTAGATACGGGTGCCACTAGTCATGTTTGCAATTCATTGCAAAGGTTCCAGGAGACTTAGTGATGAAGAGATTTATCTACATATGGGAAGTGCTACAAAAGTAGCAGCAGTTGCAGTAGGCGTTTAATTTCAAGAGATTGTCTTTATGATCATTGAATTAGGAGAAACTTAGTTTTGGTTTCTAATTATGGTTGTAAATGGATATTTGGTTTATTTTTAATAACTTTGTGGTTATTAAGTCAAATAAACATTTTGTCTGTTCTGGTTCATTAAGATGACAATCTCTACGTTATTAATGATATCATTCCTCAATGCAACTAAATGAATTGAATAACACATAGATTGCCATATAAGAGAAATGAGCCTTATAAGTTGAACCAAACGTATCTTTGGCACTTACGCCTAGGTCATATTAATCTAAATAGAATTTCTAGACTGGTTAGAAATGTATCTTTGGGTTCATTAGAAGTGGAGGCACTTCCGGTCTGTGAATCCTGTTTGGAAGGTAATATGACCAAGATGCCCTTTTTCAGAAAAAAGGAGAGCCAATGAAACGTTGAAATTGGATCACTTTGATCTGTGTGTACGTATGAACATCCAGGGTAGAGGTGGTTTTGAGTATTTCAATACTTTTATTGATGATTACTCAAGACATGGTTACATTTATTTGATACACCGTAAGTCCGAATGCTTTGAGAAATTCAAGGAGCATAGACCGGAAACGGGAAAGCGTCAGGATAAATGTATCAACACACTGCGATCTCATCGTGGTGGCGAATACATCTTGGAAGTATTTAGGAACTAGTGGCAGCATAAGGGATTACATCCCAGTTTTCTGCGCTAGGTATGCCACAACATAATGGTGTAGCAGAAAGAAGGAAAGGACTCTTATGGATATGGTGAGATCAGTGATGACTTATTCAAATTTACTAAATTCATTTTGGGGACATGGACTATAAACAATAGCGTACATTCTTAACTTGATACCATTTAAGCTAGTACCAACTGCACCCACAGAACTGTGGACTGGGAGCAAAACTAGTCTATGGTATGTTCAGAATTGGGGTAGTCCAGCACATGTGCTGAAAGGGAAAGCGGATAAATTGGAATCAAGGACAAATGTTTGTTGTTTTGATGGGGTACCCTAGAGGAACGAAAGTTGCTCTATTTTATAGTCCTAAGGATCATAAGGTCATTGTTAGCACCAATGCTTGATACTTAGAGGAAGGCTATGTCATAGATCACAAGCCCAGTAGTAAGATTGTTCTAGAAGAATTGAGAGAAAATAGATCAGCACAGACTTCTTCAATACCAATAGTACAAGAGGCTACATCACATGAAATTGTTGTTAACACACCAATCCCTTGTCGTAGTGGGAGGGTTATTGTTTCACCCAATCGGTATACGTTGTTGGGAGAATCTTGTGATATGATCCCTGAAGAACAACAGGCCAAACCCTGAAACTACAAAGAGGCACTACAAGATAAAGATGCAGAATTTTGGCAAAAGATTAAGAGCACATGTTGTGCTAGCTTAAGAAGTCCATTTGTGGACTTAAGCAGGCATCTAGGTCTTGGAACATCCGTTTTGATCAATGTCTGGATAAGTCATGTGTGTACAAGAAGCGCAATGGAAATGTGGTGGTGTTTGTATTGTTATATGTGGATGATATCTTGATCATCGGAAATGATGTCGGAGTGTTATCTTGGTATAGTTGTGGTTATCCAGCCAGTTCGATATGAAGGATTTAGGAGTAGCCGGTCACATCCTTGGGATTAAATTTTTGCAAAGATCAAGCAAAGGATGTTGGGCTTCTCAAGCTTCCTATATCGATGCGATCCTTGCTCGACTTAGCATACAGAATTCCAAGAAAGGATTCTTTCCTTTCAGATACGGAGTTAATCTATCCAAGGATCAGTGTTTTAAGACATCCGAGAAGATGGAGAAAATGAAGGGAGTTCCTAATGCTTGAGCAATAGGAAGCCTCATGTATGCTATGCTATGAACTAGACTTGATATTTGTTTTGCTGTCGGCATGGTTAGCAAATTTCAGTCTAACCCTTGACAAGAAGATTGGATTGGTATAAAATGTATACTCAAGTATCTGAAAAGAACTAAGGATTATATGTTGGTGTACCAGTCAGACAGTCTAGTGCCTTGTGGGTACGCATATTAAGACTTTATATTATATAAGAGTTCTAGAAAGTCAACATCGAGATATGTGTTTTCCCTAGGAGGTAGAGCCATGAGTTGGTGGAGTATCTAGTGATCGTATATTGTAGATTCCACCATGGAGGCCGAGTATGTGGCAGTTTTTGAAGTAGCCAAGAAGCCGTTTGGCTCAAGAACTTCTTGATGGATCTAGAAGTGGTACTTTCGATTCAGTCAGCAATTTCAATCTACTGTGACAATAGTAGTGCAGTTGCTAACTCGAAGGAGCCAAAGATTCATAAGAAGGGAAAACACATCGAGTGTAAGTATCACCTGATTCGAGCGATCGTATAGAAAGGTGATGTAGCTGTGACCAAGATTGCATCGACAAACAACCTAGCAGATCCTTTTACGAATGGCTTACATGCGAAGATTTTTTTTATAGTCACGTAAAGGGCATGGAAGTGAGATGCGTGACAGCATGGTTTTGAGTCTAAGTGGGAGATTGTTTGAAACTTATACTAAAAGCCATGCTTTTATGTAATGGATTAATATTTAATTAGTTAATTATTAATCAGTTTTATCCCTTTTTTATGAGAATCTATTATGGGCAATGTTTGCATGATATAATTGTATATTGTGCATGTGTCTTTTATTCTACATAGTAGATGATCCAATGTGTAGAGTACGGCTTACACACAGAAGATTGGATCATTGGTTCTTGTGGAATATAAGTTTTGGTTCACAATCTTAGGTGGAATTTGACACACCATCAGTAGGATTGTAGTACAATGTTTTAGTAGGTTTGTCTTGACTACAGGGAACGGTTCTAGTTCCGACTCGTCGTGCTAGTACATTTTGTGTGTATTGAACAGGACCGCTTTAAGGTAATTGTCTTAGTATTGACATTTTAAGACAATTAGAACCTTATAGTTATTAAGAATACATATGCTCTTAATCCGGATATAATTAATACATATATACATTTAATGTTGTTGACTTTGATTCATTATAAAGTGAGATCATTTTTCACGGTCAATAGTCTTGGTGAGTTGGGTCACGACATTATATGCATGAAATATATGGATATTAATTATTGATAAAATCCACATCTCGTTAGAGATTGATGATACCCCCTTGAGTAAACTTATAAGTTTCGGTTATGTCAAACCCTGCAGGTGGATATTTGTATCCGACATATCGAATAAGTTAAGTGGTTAGTCTCAAGGTGTTTTATAAGATGTTGATTAGTGGGAGATTGTTAGTAATCGACATTTAATCAACGGGTATCTGTAATCTTAGCGTGGGGAGATTAATAAGTATTTAATAACGTGGAGCTCGAAATATAATCGAGATAAAGATGGGAGTGCAATTATAATTCTTTAGTGGTGTGAATTATAATTTGTGAAATAAGAATAGAATCCGGGTGGGATTAGGTTTTCTTATTTGCACAAGGAGCCCAGATTTATTTCTCCTCAGGTCCCTGCTCTAGCCCTATAAATATATCGTTATGTTCTCTAGGTCTCATAACAGTCATTCAGAAAACTAAAATAGAGGCTGTGAGAGAGAGAACAAAGAGATCATGTAGAAGTCCACACTTGGCTACATGATCGAGATACAAAGGTAATATGGCAGAAGATCATGAGGTACTGTCAAGCAGAGTTTGTTGCATACAGTAATCGAGTCTGTAACGGCCCGATTTTTATTAATTAGATTAATAGGCTTTTAATCATTTTTTTATTCCCAAAACAAAAGATATTTATAATTTGAAATTATCCGTAACTAATGGATAACTATATAGTGTAAATATAGAGATAATCTTGTAGTGTATCTACTTGTGATTAATTTGAAAGGAATCCTATCTCTTCTCCCCACTTTCCTAGTCTCCCTAAACTTCTCTACCTATACCTATCCTAATTGACCCTTATTCTTAAGTCAATTGAAGCCCCTAAATCTCTCCCTCACTTTCTCGGAAATTCTCTCTTCCACAGGTAAACTATTTTTTTCTTCTTCTTCTTTCTTCATTCTTTTTCCTTTGGCTCTCTTTCATTTTCTCTCACAAAGGGAAAATAATAATAATAATCCTTTGGATTATATCTCCTCCACCATTGGTAAATTCCTCTCTTCTTCTCGCGGAGTATATTTTCTTTTACTCACGCGGATATTTAATTGCCTTTGTATAGATTTCTCCTCGAAGTTGTGATTTTTCGATCCTACCGTTTCGCTAGCGTGCTAAGTTTGTCGGAGGAGAGGTAGAACACCTTTAACCTAACTTTTACTTTAGTATATTTTTCTGTATAGTTGTGTGTACGTGGAAATAAGTAATTTAAATTGTTGGAAGTCGGATCATTATCGTATGGGTAGCAGAAGTAAACAAGTGATGATGTCGGAAAAATAGAGATTTTGCGCACAGTTTCGTTTCTGCTATTTTTCGATTATTTCTGTTCTGTTTCAGAGAAAACTCAAAACAGTAAGGTTGTAGATCTCGAAAAATTAATCGGAGTCCATGTAGAACTCGTCTAAATCCGAGTTACGTAGAATTTAGTATGATTTTTCGAAGTTTCTACTGTAGTGGAAAAACGAAACAGAACACGATTTACTTTTAAAACCCGTTTTCAACATCTTAATGAAGGAATTGGAACTCGAGTAAAACACATTATCTGTTCGTATTGTGAAGTATAATATCCCAGTAAAAATTTGTGATTTTTAGAGTTAAATTACTATTTTTAACAAATCGAGGAAGTTGCCCGTTTTACATGCCGTATTAAGTTTTTCTTTAACCTTGTGATTATTTTATTGTTATGTGAGACTTATGTGAACAATGACCCACGTGATGCATGAATTCACTTATTAAGCACGTTTGATCGAAACTTTTGTGTGTAAGGACGAATGAATATAATCGCGATATTTGGGGTTGGGACGCGTCCGGTATGGGTCATAAGCCATGCGCAGTGTATACTTTTAGGTAGCTTTGCTGTGTGATCGGGCGCCGGAAGTATACTGTGGGTGGGAGCCGATGCCGGATGGAGATTGATCAATGTGTGATCAATCGTGAGCCTTGCACAGTATACCCCGAGGTGGCTTTGCTGTGTGATCGAGCACCTGAGGTATATTGTGAATGGAGGCCGGTGATGGAAAGTATTTGTCGGAAATGAGAATGAGAATAGTGGAATTTTGAGAATCGATGTGTTGAGTAATGATGATAAAAATCTGAGTATTTCATTCAAATAAATTAAATTTCAGTTATGTGTGTATTTGTTGCATGAATATCTTTAGTAAAGGGGTGGTTTAGGGCGCCCTACTGAGTGTAATTTTACCACTCACGGTGCTACTTTTGTGGCCCCTGGTGGCCCCAACGCCAAGTACAGAAGGAGATGAGGAGCCGCCTGCTGATTATGAGGCGATGGAGCAACTAGATGGAAATCAAGTGGCGGACCCATGGTTTTATCAGTAGAATTAGCTAGATGACTCTGTCATTTTATTTCCGTTGGAATGTTTTTTAAATAAATGTTTAAGTTTTTCAGACAGTGTTCGAATTCAATTTATTTCAGCTGTAATAAGTTAGTTACTTTTAATTTTTGCAAAAAAAAAATTATTAAGTATTCTTTGGATTTTTTTTAATGAAGTTGGTATTTTATTTAAATAATTTTGTAATTTATTTATTAACGTACCCAATTTTCGGGGCGTTATAGGGTCTATCAAGTTCTAAAATAAACAAGTCAACCAGCGTTCGTGTCTACGGATGAGAGGTAACCCCTAATTCCGCCTCGTAGGGTTTGTGTTTATTTTTATTGTTTAATCTGTACGCATAATTACTGGGTTTTGGGATTCGTTTCCCAACAGTAGCAGTGTTATTTCATCACGCAGCAGTGCGCCAACCGCCGTGCCCTCATCATATACTGCCGTGCAGCAGTATTAGGGCATCTACAGTGGGCTCCCTAAAAATTGCTCTTAAGTTGTATCTTAAAGTGTACACATAAGCATAATTGGGGTCCACTTTTCACTCCTAGAGATTGTTAAATCTAGAGAGGATGTGTGCACTCAATGGGCTAGCAATAGCATTCTCTATTTTGTGAAAAAAATGAGCAACCTTTTCAAAGATTTCATATTAAAAAAAAATTAAATACCTTGGCCCCACTTAGAGTTAGCTAGAAGGCTACCTAAATTTAACTATTGTGCTAGGAGTCATGCTTAGGAACCACCCTTAGGAGTTTGTATGGGGAGCCCATTGAAGCCAATATTTGAGCACATGGCTAGGTAATATTAGGAGTCTCACTTAGCAGTCATTTTGAGAGTCCACTGTGGATGCCCTTATAACACCGCACAGCAGTGGCGTTACCACTGCGCCATGCCCAAACACTGTCGTGCAACAATGCTACACCACAATATGGCAGTCCATGCCTTAAACCGCCCTATGGCGGTGCTCCAGATGCCGTGCGATTTCGAACTGCTACAGCCGCAATTTTTTGACGAAATATCTACAAACTTCGGTACCCGAGAGCATGCTTGGAGCCTTGGTCGTCAAGTAAAGGAGAAATCTCTACAAACTGTCGGTCGGAGCTCCTCTATAAATACCCATCCTGTTTACAGTTGAAGGGCATGAGGAAAATCCCAGAAAATACCTCCCAAAAATAGCCCAGCTGAATTACTTCTCTTTACTACAAAAATCTTCACCCGCGACCTCCTTCAAAAGCCCATCCACGATTTCCATCAAAACCCATCCAGAGATATCCATGGTTTGGCCAGAATTTTCCTAACCCAAACCAAACCTTCTTTCTTCGATTCGTACAAGTCAGGTCCTACCCTTATCCTCAAAGTATTGTTTTTCCAGTGGAAGAAAAGTGCTCGTGCAATTCAAGTTTTTCTCGGAATTTTTTTACTTATAAAGGTAGAAGCTTTTGTTCGATAGTCATGGTCTTGTTAGTTTGAGGGGAAGGCTCTCCAAGCACCTAAAATGGTCATCCATATCATTTTGGGGTTGGTATGTGTTTGTACCATAATTTTAAAAATTCAACACGTGGCAAATAAGTTGGCTAGAAATTTATTGGTTGCAATTCGGATTTTTGAATTATCTATAATTTAGGAGATAATTTGTTACCTAAATTATAGGGAAGTAGTTTTTCCTAAAACAAGGGGATAAGGGCCGAAATTAACATGTGATAATTACATTAAAAACATGGGTAGTTATTTTCGGCCAAAGTTATGGACACATGTCATCTCCTCATGCATTTCCGAGAAGATACAGGAGTGGGTGCAAGACATGGGCATAATGGCTAGAATTCAGGAGCGGTTTCATTTTGGAAGTTACAAGTGGATTGAAGCCTATAAATATAGACCTTGGTGCACATTCAGAGGTCCACGCACCAACAACGCTCACAAAAAAATCAAATTTAGTTTTTATCTCCTAACTTCCAGTTAGTCGATCGATCCCTATTTCTATGTCTATCTTCTACCTTTACCCCTTTTCTTCTTCTTCTTCTTCTTCTTCTTCTTCTTCTATCTCCATGTAAACCTTAGTTTTTCTTCAGTTGTTGAAGTCCTTGCTCAAAGGCCCACGAACCGTTGTAAACTTTAGTTCCTCTTTCATCAAAGTTGTGCATTTGCTTGAAAGAAGTCGGTTAAACTTCAGGCGCATCTACACACTCTCATTGAGATTCGCAAATATCTTCAAACACCATAAATGACCATCTCCGGTCCCTTGGAGGAATTTGGGGATGCCAACATTCTTTACAAAAAAATCAAAATTAGTTTTTAAATACCGTGCCTTCCTTGTGCCTTTTATGCATAAAGCTGGAAATTATCAAAATAAATGGGTTTTTATTTGGGGTTTTATCAAAATATTGTTTGTGCCTTTTAGAAAGCTTTTATTGTTGTGTTTTGGTTTTGTCCCACATTGGCTAGTGAGGAAAAGGTTGAGTGGTATATATATGGGAACATTCCTATAATGTTCACATAGTGTTATGGCAAGGCACCTATGGTGCTACGTGCATTACCGGCGTAGCAAAGTGATGGAACACACTCATACGCACCCGCACCCGCGCGTGCGTGCGTGCGTGGCTTTGATGGCGTGTGGCGCTTTGATGGCGCACTTAGCACGGCGGGCGCAAGGCGCCTTGTAGGCGCCCTTAATGCACATTGCCATTTGCCTTCGTTTGTGCGGACGCATGCAGAAGATCATTGAATTGATCGGGCTTCGTTGTATGATCTGAATTGATCAGATTCGCTATCAACCCGGTGCACACCAAACGGGGGGCATTCAATTTTCTGTTTGTGGGACATAGTAACATGCCTCGAAGCAAGTTCCATCATCAACTATCAAGTTTTGGGGCATCTGAAGACTCCATCATCAAGACAAGTTCGGATTTTGCACCCGGATTTTCTGAAGACTCCCGGATTTTGCACCAACAGTTCCTGTGCATAGAAAATTTTCCAGATCCCAGAACCTCCTGGTTCATCCATAATCAGGTGGGGAAGGACTTAGTTGGATACATATTACTTCAAAAGTGGTCTTTCCTTTTCTAAACATTTTTTGAGAACAAAATTTTTTAAAAAATGTGTTGAGAGCATTGCTCACTGCCATGCGTCAGTATTCTTCACAAAGAGGATTTTTATTGCTTAACATTTCAAGTTTCGAATTACCTGTTCATTGGAAGTAAAATGGTTTTTATCGCTTGAAGTTGGCTTTGTTAGAAGATGGGATTGCTATTCAAATTTTGTTTACAAATGATGCATGGTGGTGAATGAACTGTTGCATGGCAGTGGAGGAAAGGAAAAAAAACAGTAATGTTTTCATGGTTAAACTTTTAATTGATCCCCTTTCTACTGAAATCTTTTTTTTTCTTTTTCTTAACTGGTCGCATGAAACAAAGTGAAGTCTTCTTCTTTTTTTAACCCCTCACAGTGTTTGAAAATAATTTGTCAATCTCTTTATCTTGCTTGTTGTTTTCTTAAATATTCCTTCATCAATTGTATATTATTGACAAAAGTTAAGCTACGAAATATTTTCCAAAAATCCCACGAGTGTTGAGTAAAGACCAATTTTTTTTAATTGGGTGTGTGGGGTGCCTTAAAAACCTTCTTCACTCGTAACCTGGCTCCCGAACCAGAATTCTCTATTTTTCGCAGGCCAAACCTTTTTCCAAAAATTAAGGGCACGAGAGTCATATTATTTTTAGTTTTCAAAATCACTTTCAATGGTTTCTCGGGTACCAAAACCTTTTCCAAAATAAAAACCCAGGTGGCGACTCTTAAATTACTTTCTAAGCGAAATTATTTTTCGCGTGGCACCGTCCACAATATCAATCAATAAAAATCGAAAGCAAAAGATGTTGAATGCAAAACAAAGAGTGAACAACTGGAGTCATTTAAGGGGCATTTTTTTTAGAAGACATCCCTTTCATAAAAGTGAAATAAGCTGTAGTTGAAAACAAGAGGGAGTGATTAGATGGTTGCTCGCTTTAACACCCGAGTAGGAGTAGAAAGAAGATTTGAGCCTTTATATCCCTTTTTTTGTTAAGCCAACTCCCTAACCTACGATATGGTCCATAACAAAATCCTCTCGGATTGAGCAACACAACTTAGTAGCAAGGTCTTAAACACTAGGGGCATAACCAATGTGGAAGATGGTGAGGTGTAGTATCATTTGTAGGCAAAACAGCGTGAAAAGCCACATAAGACAAGGGACATATCCAAATCCCGCTTTTATTCTCCTCTTTGAAGTATAAAACCTTCTATGAGTTTCACAGTAGCCACCTATTAATTCAACTCAATGCAATCAAATCAGCATGAAGCAATGGACTCAATGCAATCAAATCACCATGAAACAATGGACTCACCTAAGTGACTAGGGGCATGGATTTGTGAAAAGGTTTTGTGTCTCACGACAACTAAAGTCATTTTAATGTGAAGTAGTTGGTAGAGTGATATGTTTTTGAAATCCTCTAGGAGTTTTATCCTAATAATTCTTGACACAACAATGCAAACACAATTTGCAGATTTTCAAGGAGATAATTTGAGTTCCTCATTTCGTGAAGAGTGTAACTAGACGGTCTCTTGATCATTGAGTATTTTAGCAGTGTCACTTGATTCTTTTAAGTCTTTTGAGTTGTCATAGCCACTTGGTTAGTATGAAGTGTGTTAGCATCATGGGAATTAGAAGAGGCTCTAACTTGAGTTGAGGTATTCAAAATACAAAAAGAGTCATTTCACGAAGTGTGTAGATAGATGGTCCCTTGACCAATCAGTGTCACTATCTTTCAAAGTCTTTTGGGTCCTGTTGTTTATCTTAGCCACTTAGTGTGAAGTTTGTCAGCATCGTTGTTAGGGGAAGCACTAGCTTGAGTATGCAGAAGTTGGGGAATCCAAAATCCATTCATGTTTGTCTGCATCATTTGTCTTGGGCAATGGCAATGGCCTCTTGGCCCATACTTTTGATTTTCTTCCATGGCCACTTGGCCCTTGCATTGTGTGTGTTTGCATCGTCACTACATTACTTGGTTGATAGCATTGGCCCCTAGGCCTGCATGTTTCATCTGTTTGCATATGCACTTGTCTCGGCCTCTTGGCTAGCGCATCTCATCAGTTGACATAAGCACTTGTCTTGGCCTCTTGGCCCGCATATCTCATCTATCAAAGCCCATTTTTGCATCTTTTCATATTGCTCACCATGAAGTCACATTGCGTCTAACATGCTTGAAAGCCTCTTGGCTTGTCACGCCCTCATTTTTATAAAAACAAAAATAAAGGAATTCCTTACAATTAATAAGTCAAATGATAAAATATTTCCATAAATCCTCCCCAAGAGGTTTCCATTCAAAATGTACATCATTAATCCATTGACAAATCAAGTATTTGGGCGCCCTTGCCCCAAAGGTGAAATCAAATATTATCCCATAAGTTATTACATATGTCCAAATTGTCAAAAGATTGAATAACCAAAAGTCACATTGTCATTTATCAAAATACAAAACTTGAGATGGAAAAATAACTTCATGCATGCATAAGCTTCACATAATGTATCACTCCACAAACATCCAATCTCGTGCTCCATGCCATGTACTTGAAATGATAGGGTGAGCTCACAAGCTCGTAGGGAAACCAGACTACAACTGCTAGGCATATAAATTTGATGAGTGCACATGATGTGGGTAAACATGAGAAGAAATGATCAAGGAACATAACGGAAGCTAAGATATGTGAGACGTGTCCAAGAAGTACCCACGTGTCCAAATTAACATCAAGTGTCCAAAATGATTTCAAGGTGTCCCAAGATACCCATTAATTCAATAAGTTTGTCAAAATCACCAACAAGTATCACACGTGTCCAAAATTATGTTCAAGTAATCAATGTTCACCAAAATACCATATGTACCTCAAAACATTTTCTTTTCCAAGTACTCAACACCACCCAAGCTTCCATTTTTGTTTCACCAAGATCACCCAAGTTACTCACACAAGTTTAAAACCAAATCCACAAGTCAAGTTTCGACAAAGCACAATAAATAGTCCAAAATCTCTTTTCTCATTTCTTTCATTGAAGAAAAACATCATTTTCATTAGTACTAGGGATTTAATCCCTCTGCCGGGTTCCGTAGGCCCCGCGTGCCTTTGCTGGGTATTTGCAGGCCCCGCCTACCTCTACCGGGTTCCATAGGCCCCGCGTGCCTTTGCTGGGTATTTGTAGGCCCCGTCTGCCTCTGCCGGGTTCCATAGGCCCCGCGCACCTTTATCCAAAAAAAAAAATTACCAAATGATGACATTGGTTTAAACACCTTATTACCACAAACATTTCATTCTATTTCAATAACAAGTCCAATTTTTCCAAGTTCCTTTCATTATTTCACATCTTTCGATAAAAAGGGTTACGCACACACCCACACACGCTTTCCGAAAACCATCTAACTTTCATGTGACATAAGAGTGACATATTTGTTTATAAAACCATAATCCTCGAGTCAAAACCTGGGCGAAAATGATGCCAAAGGTCGATTATAAGAAGGATTGAACAATCGGGGACCAAACGGACATCAAAGGATGGACGAATGCCACCCGAATGACAGGGGCAGCAGCTGGAAAATATGGGGCAGCAGCATATGAACAGTAAACAGTGCAAATTTTCACCTCTAAGGTGTGGAATTTCAACTCAATCACAATTGAGATAGTTTAGGCTCAAAATAGAGATGCTAGGCAACAATTAAACATGGAGGGAGGTCAATTCCACTCCCAATTTCATCAATCAATGACCAATTTCATAGATCACAAAATCAAAGTGAGGAAAACCCACACAAAGAGGGCAAACATGATTTTTCAAGAAATTGAAGCCAATAGCAAGATATATGCTACAAATCACAAGTATATAACCAGAGGATGTAGTAATTTATTTCCCTACCTCAAGGTTTTGCTTGAAAATGGAAGAAGAATGGAACCCTAGGTGTTGAAACCTCAAAATCCCGAAGTTTGAGCTCTCGGTGCAAATCCAAGGTGACCCGAGCTCCCCACGGTGCGTAGAACACGAAAATGGCCTTGGTTCTTGAAGTGATTGAGTGAGGAGGGCAAGATTTGAGCTTGGAGTGAGCAACAATGGAGGAGAGAGATGAGAGAGAGGGGCCGATCGGGTGGGAGGAGGGAGATGAGTGTGTTGTTTTAATTTTTTGCAAATCTTCCCCCACACACTACTAATATAATACTCTAATTACACATCACACCCAAATGTCACTTGTGTAAATAATATGTGACCACAATACTTATTTTCATAAACCAAACTTAGGTAACTACTTTAATTTATTTATGAAAATAAGGAAGTACCCCACATTTGGAAACAATGGCATTTCCAGAATTTTGAAATTCTAATCACATCAAAATCTCATCCCCCCACTTTCAGTTCAAAACCGAAAAACGGCACATTTTTCTCCGAAGGAAATGGGTGAAAGATGACTTTGCATTACTAAAAAATAACTTCCGATTATAACGTTGTGATTAGAAAAATCCAAGGAACAATTACCGGGACTTTTTATCGACCAAATCGAAACTTCTCCAAAAAGTGATTTTTCAAAAAGTAATTAAATTTTCTGGGTCTTTACATGGCTTTAACACATCCATTTGCATAAACGCCTCTCAGCTTTGAAGTACTTTAGCATCTGTTTGCATGGCACATCTCAGCCTTCGAAAGTTGTCATTTGCTTCGTAGCTATGTGCTCATGTTGTCATGCCTCTTGACACATTTGGTCTCTTGGCCTATGCACCTCTTGGTGTTGCATTGCATAATGTCTCTCGGCATAAATTTCATCTTAACCTTTTGGTTGCATATTATCTGAAATGAGCTAACTCCAAGTATGAGGTGTTTTGTGAGGGTGCTGCTATCATCAAATTTCATCCATGCATGACCATCAAGAAGCAACGCAAGAGAAGCAAGGGTGAAGTCATAAATCAGTAAGAAAAGCAAGTAGCAGTGGAGAGATGTGTCAACCGTTAGTTTTTTCAAAAGAATCAGTCTAGCTTGGAGGACGTCGAGTCTCGAGAGGGCTCCATATCACACAACATTGTCAAAATCATGCCAAACAGGGGCATTGCATGTCACACCCTCAAATTTTAAAAGATAAATACATTATAAATCCACGTGAAAAGGCAACCAAATCCATAGTCCAAGTCAAATTCCAAGTTCACCTTACAAGTTCAAGTCATACAAACTAAATAGTCAACACGTAGCCGTACCCCAAATGTTAAGTAAATAAGTCTTAAAATGTTATTACAATACCCAAGTCAAAAGATTGAAATGAATAAGTTTCAAGTTCATCTCTTTCAAAAATATGAGACAAAAGATGATCTAATAACTCTCATGTAAAGTCCTCATGTCACATCCAAGCACTCCATGCCAAACAAGCTATGCTCCATGCGTAGTATCTGAAATTTGTCAAGGTGAGCTTACTAGCCCAGTGGAGAAAAGTCTACCAAAACTAAATGAAATGAGATGCAAGTGCGGGATGGAAATGAGGATGATGGCCACACGAGGATGTTCAAAGATTTACAAGAGCAAATGAAATGAATATAAACTCACAAGTCCCTAGATTCCTTTACTTTCACCCAATTGTACCCGATACGTACGTGACATCTCACACGTGTTAAACTCACCCAATTCGTTGTGTCATCAACTTTTCCATTGCTATAAACTTTTAGAATTTCCTAGCAACACGTCCATTGGATGGCCCAAGCGTCATTCCGGGCGTCTTATGAGCCCGTTTAATCTTCCCTTTGGCCAAGGCATTTTCCTAGTAATGCATCCATTGGATGGCCCTAGTGTCATTCCAGGTGTCGAGTGACCTCGTGTCATTCATTTAAGATATCCTTGTCCTCATTCAATGTTAACTTCAATTCATATGTGTGTCATCATCTAATTCATACCCATTTTCCCTCAAGTGTCCCATTAAAGAAATAAACCATTTCGCTCAACAACGTGTCCTTAGTCCATTTCACTACGTTGCCGTGTGTCACGTATAATAAGGTGCTCAGAATCATGTTCATAATCAAGAAACAACAAAGTGTACAAGTCTAGGACTAAAAGTAAGGAATTCAACGAATTATGGAGTGAAAATGACAAGTGCTTCATGTACATGATCTACGACTCAACCAAAGGTCAAAGGGGGGCCAAACAAGTATCTGAAATGACAAAACAAGCAACATGGGATTTTTAGAAATTCCCATTCGGACGGCCGTGATTCCAATCAACATCCCAGAACACAACAAATTTCAGGGGTTTTTTCATCTAGGCACCAAAATGACTGAAACCAAGGCCAAAAATCAACTCTAAGATATATGATTGTGTGGACGTCGCCATCGGATGTGAAAAATTGTGTTTCGTTTGGAAAAGGGAGTCGCCACCCGGGTTTTTATTTTAGAAAATGGTTTAACACCCGAGAAACCAGTTTGAAAATGATTTCGAAAATAATGTTACTCTCGCGATTAAAAAAGAATTTGAAAACTAGAGATCTTTTGGATTCGGGAGCCAGGTTACGAACGGAGAAGGTTTTTAAGGCACCCCGCTTGCCCGATTAAAAATTGATCTTTACTAAATATTGTGGGATTTTTAGAAAATATTTTAATGCTAAACTTTATTCAAATAAATAATTAATCACGCAAAATAAACAATTAGATATTGAAAAGGACAACAACTAATATAATTAATGAAATTACAGTAAATAGTTAAAAGAAAAACCAAATTTTCAAACTATTTTTAAAAGGGAAATGATTTAAAAAATTCTAATTTAAAACAAAGTGCCGTGCGGTACTCCATGTGTACCATGCGGTACACATAGAGTGTCGTGCGGCACCCCAGCAAACAGTTTGAAAAGCTTGGTTTTGAACAGAAATGAAATGGGAATAGACTTGTGACGCAAAACTTCATAAAAACTAATTATTTTGGAACCTGAAAACCATGTTTTTTGTATTAAAATGTTCCTCCTCAACAGATTACCGTATGGCGTAATCGGGGAGGTTTTCAATCTAACTGTTCTTACTGGAACATTAATCTACCAAGCACAAGGATGATATAGAAGATCATCTTGCACTTGCTATTGCCCCTCAGAGTACCAAAGCCATGGACCTTGGTGCGAAAACGGAATTTTAACTTTGGAACAGAGCCTCCTGGAACGAACACCCTCCTCGACCTTCCAATCCTAGCTTCAACCTCTGCTGCACCTCTGGGCTTACTCTAATATGGAAATGAAGTTGCTTTGGTTCTGGGATTAATCAAATAAGAGATGGCCGAAACACAATTCTGGACCGAAACAGAGTATTGAGTATTCGGGTTTCGAACTGGGTTTTCTTCTGGAGGAGTTTAGGAAGTATTTGTGGAGGTGGAGAATAGTAGTAATAGGTGATTTAGGATATGGGTAGAGCTTTGGACAGAATATAGGAGAGGTTTGCCATGATTTTTCCAATGCTCTGCTCCTATGAACCCGATCGGCATTTTGTAGCCAAAAGAGGAACTTGGTCCTCAATTTTCTTGATTCCTACTCAAGGATCGTGGGCTACTAGGAATAGGTTTTTCCTCTCACACGAAATCATCATGAAGGAGGGAGCCAATGTCAACAATTCAAGCTGCTGGGTATTCTGCAAAAGTAGAATTGATGTATGACATTGTCGTGCGACACTGAAACTGTACCGCGCAGTACTGAAACTGTGTCGTGCGGCACTCTCCCACCGCCAATGTCAAAAAGGAATGCCGTGCGCGACTGAGGGAGTGTTTTACGCGAGAGTTGAGTGTTGTACAACACTGTTGACTGTGTTGACTTGAAGGATTTCATTCCGAGAGGTTTTCCGAAGTTTCTTTTCATCATCGGGGATTAAAAAGTGTACGAGAGTCCAATTTTGGGGTGTCTATAGATAGCATGGTTTATCAACTAATTTAAGGAAGGAACCCAATTGGGAGTATAGATCAAGCATTATTAAATCTAATTGACTAGACGAATGGGTTTTCAAGGGGTTTTCATCAAAGCAAGAGAAATTGATTCAATTGAAGAATGATACAGACAACATTTATCCAAAAACACTTAGTAACGGTAGAAATCTCCCAACCTCGAGATGTCAGAGCTTCAAATCAAAGATTTAACAAAACCCTAGCCTCTCCAAAGAACTCCAACCGAAATACCCCTTCCCGAAGTGAAATAAATGAGACCAAAGCTTCCAAATACGCCTAGGAGGTTAGTTTGAACAAGGATCTTTAAGGAATTTGGGTGTGGAGGTGTATTTGGTGAGAGAAGTGGAAGAAAATGGAGAGAGAGAGAGAGAGAGAGGCCGGGGCATTTTGAGGGGAGAGGGAAAAGTGTTTTCTCTCTCCTCTCATTCACCACTTATACACAATTTCAAATAATTATGCTACACACCCCGTATTAACTTGTGTATTATAAAAAAGTCCAAATCCAACGTACAACACTTAATAAACCCACAATCAAACTTTTAAAACAATTCCTCACAATTCCCTAACTTTATTTTCTAAATAACATTTAAAATTCCAAGTCTTTACATTGCATTCATATTTATCGTTACATGTGTCTATGATAGGGGGAATTAGACTATTATTAGTAACATGCATAGCATTCATTGCCTAAACATGGGGCATTTGGTTTCTTTCTTTTCGGTTCGATATGCATGTGTGTCATGTTGCAAACTGTGTCACCTAAAATAGTTCAATGATCGAACTAGGGTTCTTAAAGTATGGTGGTCTCACCCCTAGCATTCAGCATAAAAGGATTCTTGGCCCGTGGCTGAATCCCCCCTAGCAAGCATATGTTTCATTGCCAGATGTTTCACTATTTAAAGTTGTTTATCACCTACAGTTGCAGGGAGAAGTTTCAACCTCGGCAAAGACATATCTACCCCGAGCACCCCCCAAGTCATCAATTACCAATCAACCATTAAGCAAATAGCTCATCTCAGTAAACTCAGCAAAGCTTCAAAGCCAACTCGTGCAAGGTTCTACAGCCCAGTGCTCCCCAATCCATTTTTCAAGGGGCAAAGCAATGCCCTCGAGATGTTCAGTTGTTTCACAAGACCAGTGCTGATGTCGAAGAGCTCAATACCGAATTCTAAGAGGCAAGGCAATACCCTCATACTCTACAAAGTTCAGTGACTGTGCAAAGCTCCGTGCTAATTAAGTATCGAAATTAATTCAAGTTCGAAAGTGTAACCCAGCGCTCATAGCTTGCAGTGACAGCTCGTATGGCCTAGTATCCATTGCAAGGGCCAAAGTAATGCTCTCAAGACATTCAAACGAAGCAGCTTCAATACTTAGTATCAAGACACAATTCAGCTCAGTAAAGGTCAAATGATCCAGTACTCAAATTCAAGCCTTTTACAACTCAGCCAGCAAGCTTCGGTGCCACCTGAATATCAAAGTCTGTTTCTGATGCTGCTCAGCACCGGTGTAGCCCTAGACTAAGAGGAAGAAGCGCCCCCAGCATCCGAAATGCTAGTAGGTCCAACAGAGGCAAAAACAGACTCTGTAAGAGTCAAACCTCCAAGGGCCATTGCCTCTATGACCAGCGTTGGGCGGAAACAGGTGGCAAGAGGGAGAATGAACAATTTTGTCGGACAGAGGACGATGCACAAGATTTCCGTACCTCAGCCTGTTAATTTGTCCATTGTAATTTTACTTTTGGTGTTCACCATTGTAATATCACCAACTGTTTATGATATCACAGTGATTTCTAGGGATCAGTTACAGTCAGTCGTAGTTAGATCAGTTTGTTAATCACGCTGAAAATGCGGCCGTCTGGCTTATTTATTTATTTAGGTGTTGGGTACATCAAGATAAGGTTTCTTCGAAGCACAATTGTAGAAACAAACACACTGGTATGAGCCAAAACCTTTAGTAACACAAACTCCATTTCCATTGTGAGTCTGAAGACATAGTAGACGACAAGCTGAAAGTTGGCAACCATTTCGATCCAGCACATCTTTGCATCTTTGTGCACCTTTCACTTGAACCCCCATAAATAAAACTGTAACAAAATTCATTACAAAAAATCAAGTTAATGGAATACAAATGTATAACTATCTATATTTGATATAAAACCAATCAGCTGGGTACAGAAGCCACACAACCAAGAGTGAGATTTTAATTTTTAAGGTGCCAACCCTTCTCGATCCAGAGATATTGTATCGCCGTGTACTTTCACCATAATAAGACATAACAGTAACCGTGACAAGGCATAACAAAATCGGCATAATAAGTACAACAAAATTCACAACCGAATCTATCACAAAAGTGCGCTTAAGACATCAACTGGAGTTGCTCTTTAAGACAAGGCTCTTGAGAGGAAGTACGAAACAATTCATTTGTTTGTGTTAACAATCAATAATTATCGTGGAAAAGGGTGGTTCGGATCTACCTTTAGCAAACTTTTATGGAACCGGATCTTTTGGTGAATGGATTACATACTCCGGATCACATACTTGAACAACAATCTCCTACGATGGAGTGATACTACGAGATTGGAGTATCACCCTTTAATTGCTCTTTAATGGTAGAAAGAGAAAACAAGGAAGAGAGTTTTCTAAAACTCAATGTATGCATATATTATGAATATGCTGCAGGAATTACATAGAGTGAGCATTTTAGATGCTTTAGAAGTCCTATAATCATAAGATAATAGGATCACTTCAACTTCTTGTATCTTATCTCCAAGATAAGATAAGACTCTATAAATAATGGGTCACCGGGTCATGCCCACAAGGGCGACCCGATTTGGTCCCGGTCCCAGCCCCAAATTCCAATAGTTTGAGACAAATTTTGATGAAAATTTTGGATAAACAATTCATGGGAAAAATTATTCCATGCCTCTCATGTACCGGCACGTGTTGTCTCATGCCCTTTTCCACCACACATTGTGGTAGGCCCAAGACAAAGTATATGCAATATGGGCCATACTAGCTACAATGTGTGTTGAAAAAGAGCCGGTGCCCGAGAAGCACTTAATCCATTTATTACCATCATCCTAACATTTTGTTATATCCGTGGTTCAAGAAGTAAGGAGTGTGGAATAATTTGAAATGTTTGTGATGGAGAGATTTTACGAAAATAGGATGGTAACTTTAAAAATAATCAAACCATTGTAGATACTCTTTGGCTCGAACTATCTTTTATATTCAAGTTTATTGCTTCAAAAAGCCTTTGGTACTACATAAAATAAAAGAAATTTGGATTGTCAAAAAAATGCTCAACTAAAACCTAAAAAATGGATCATTAATACCAAAAAATGAGCAACAATTTAAGGATTTACCGTACGCAATTCATAAATTCATTGCAAAATGCGTAACCGACCATAAAAAAATTAATAAGCTAAAAATATGCATAACATACATCAAAAATATGTATATTATGCGCAAAAAAGTTGATTACATCCACTAAAACTGTGTACTATCATACACTTTCAAGATATACCCTAATAACTATAAATAAAAAAAAAAAAAAAAAAAAAAAGGTGCACAACATGTACCTAAAATATATGTAAATAGAACAATAGCACGCACCTGTCAAAAGTAAGACAAAAAGCCTGAAACCAGAGTAAGAAAACAAAGCCATCTCAAAGGAAAAGGTACTTGAAGTCTTTTGTTTGCATTTTGTAGAAAGAGTCGGACCACTATTTATAGCCAATAGGGTGCACTATCACAATCCCTTTCATAAGATTATATATATACTATACATATACGGATATCAAATCAAGTTTTCGTTTAATCATTGTGTGAACGTAATTAATGAGTTCAATTCTCTCATTTGAATATTTATTGTAATTGGTCAATTGGGTTGTTATCTGTCCTTGCATGGTAAATCATTAAATTCAATTCTCTTTTTATTTAAACGGTAAAATTTTGACTTTGACTACACATTGAAAAAAATTTAAATTATGTAACCTTATAATTAAAATTCACATTGAAAAAATAAGATTTTATTTTTATATAATTTCAAATTAACAAGAAGTTTCCTATGAGGGCTCCCTCACAAAAAAAAGTGCGGGAAAACAGTTGTGAGCCGTTGGATCGCGTGAAGGGCATAGGATCCAACGGCCCACAACTGTTTTCCCGCACTTTTTTTGTGAGGGGGCCCTCATAGGAAACTTCTTATTCAAATTAAATATGGATCTCATTTTGTAGATCTCTTCGAGTAGATTTTAAATATATAAATTTCATAAAAAATGAATATATAATATAAAAGTTATAAACATTTTAAGATTTAAAATTTAAAAAAAGGAGAGAGAGAAAGGCATGACGTCAGCGTTTTCCGTTACCTTTTCTAACGGAAGTTAACGGAAGGGACGTTAGTGATATTTATTTTCAAAAATAGGGGAGGTCAGTGAAATTTCAGAAACTTTAGGGGAGGTCCCTGTAATTGTCAGAAACCTCAGGGGAGGTAAATGAAATTTACCCTAGTTAATTCCCTGTTTTATAAATTATTATTTTTGGTACGAAAACGACACACCAAGGGGACAAGTCAGAGATTTTCTACTGCACCGGTTTATTACCGTAGAAGGCTTAAATTTCCTTAAAGAGAGCGAGATTTCTGTGCCTCACCCTGTTAATTTGTCCATTGTAATTTTGTTTTTTGGTGTTTATTATTGTAATATCGCCAACAATTATGAAGCAGTCATGGGATACTGAGGTGAATCAAAATTGGGTTGCCCCTAGATTAATGAGGAAGCTAAAGATAATGAAAGAAAATTTGAAAGAATGGGCTAAAGAAGAATTTGATGAGCTTCAAACTAAGATTGAGAAGGTGGAAAAAGATCTTCATGACCTAGACTTGAAAGCTGAATAAGGATTTATAAGTGCAGAGGAATGTATGTGGAGGCAATGGAGGGCTGAAATGTGGAGATTGAGAAGAGTGTCAGAACTCATGTGGAGGCAAAATTCTAGGGTTAATTTGCACTTGAAAGGGCATGAAAATACAAAATACTTTCATCTGATGGCATCATGTATAGGCATAGAAGGAATTAGTTGAATTCTTTGGAGGTGAATTCTGTGATTATTGATGACCCAGAACAGATTAAGAATGAAGTTGCATGTCTGTATTTCTTGGGTCATCTGGTTGCTTTTCTGATTTGGGGTCATCTTGTTGCTTCTCTGATTCTCATGATTCTCAACTCTTATGAATTTGATGGAGCAAACTTTGGTGAATGGCCATTTTGTTTCATGTTTTCTGGAGCTGAATTATTTGATGTTCTCGACTTTTCTTTTTTGGAGCTTTGGCATGGCGATCAATTTGTTGTGTTTGATATCTGGAAATCTCTGCTAAGGCTAATTGATATGGCGATCACCACATATTTTATACACTCTCAACATGTTTGAAGGCTGCTAGGTAAAAATCTCTCAACAGTTGAGACTTCTCAATGAGCTTTATGTGATATGGGGAAGGATATTAAGTGGTGATTTGTGTTTCAAGTGTCCAAGAGATGGATGATCGGATTATTTATGTTTCGTGGCAATTCATGGAGGCAGATGCAAGCATGGGCTAAAGGAATTCAAGTCTGGGATTCCCGTGTCTTGTGACTTATTGATATTATGCTTAAGTTGTATTTTCTGGGCCACTCTAATCTTATGTATTGTAAGGGGCAGATTGTATGAGCCCCTGCTGTCTGATATTTTTCTGGGGTTGGTCTCTTGCCATCCACTGTGTTTTGGGTTTTGTAGTGGCAAGTGATTGTCGAGGAGTTGGGTGCATGCCAACCTAGTTGGGATGTTTCTCTCGTTGTGATGCCATTTTCTCTTTATCTCTTTAATCTTTGTAATGATTACTGAGATTAATAAAATTTCTTTCACTGTTCAAAAAAAAAAAAAAAAGATGGGACCCATAAAATGATATTTGAGGCTCCCATCATCACCAGGGAGAGAGGTTGTATGAATGGATCAATGTCAAAAATTAGATGTGTCCTAGCATTTTTGAAAATTTAAAGGTCATGTGAGCCATGGGATGGAACATTTATCAGTCATGATTTCAAAAATATTTTTTCCCTAATCAAGTCCACTGTTATTTTTGGTCCTATTTCATATGTTTTAAACATTATCTGTTGGTCACTATGAAAACCGAGCAAAATGAAGCCGCACTATAGAATAATCATGTAGGAAATAAATACATTGTTCAGTCAAATTAAAAAAGAGAGAAGATTTAAAAAGAGAAAATGACAATGCAGAAAATTTATTTAGAGGTTATTTAAAGTAACTTACTTTTATTGTCTTTTGATTTTTGGTCTTATTTCATACTGAAAGGGGTGCCAGACAAATGATTTGGGGTCCACAGTTTGTGCACATATGCAAATGGGTGTGTGGGGCCTACTAAGAGGTGCAACACAAAGAGGCTTGGTAGAGTACATGAAATGGAACATGAAAACGCATTCGACGGGTGAGATTCACCCGGTACACTGTCAAAATAATGTACCGGGTGAATCCCACCCATCAGATGCATTTTCATGTTTTCTTTTCATGTTCCCAACACTTTCCCCGACACAAAGGATCCAAATTGCGATATTTGAGCTACTTAATTATCAACCCAACAACTGATAATCAAACATATCACCCAATCGAAAGCAAACAAACAATGAACGCAACGATATACATGAAAAACCTCTAGATGGGTAAAAACTACAGGAACAAATCATGCACTGAAAACATTATGAGACTACAAGTAATCTTACTCAATGATCATTATGGTCTATCCTCACAACGAATCCTACGAACTACTTGTCAAATCCATGTTCATCACACCTTAATGATCACTTGATCGATCTTGAATTCTCAAGCCTTCCAAATCAAACTGCACGAAAGAACTTGCTTCAATGGGTACCACCATCGGATGACTTTCACAACACGTTTGACTGCCTTTGAAAGTGTTCACGACACTTTTCAAGGCATTTTTGCACTATTAAGGCATTCCAAACTGCCGCATAAACCACTATCTGTGAGGTCTACAACAATAAGTACATTTTATAGTAGGCCAAAAACGCTATAAAATGACATACATAGCATTTTTGAAACACGGTGTTAGCCCCCACTATTAAAAGGTTGGGAAATTTCATAAGGTTTTCCTATCTTTTATGTACTTTCCATAGCAGTTTCTGAGCGCCCTATTTGGTATTCTATCTTACAGTGCTCCTAGCATGTTAAGTTGGGTACGGTTTTTAATAGCATTTTTGGCCTCCCATGTTAGATACAGTTTGCAAAAGCATTTTTCGAATGCTATGTTAGACTTGCGTTTTAGAGTTTTTTTCTTTTATAACATTTTAATGTTGTATTAATTATGTATTGCAACCTGTCTTGAACACTTTCAATAACTGTAATCTCATTCAGACCAAACTCATACAAAATTGAAAAGAACTTAATACCCCATGGTCAATATATTGACAATATTCCAACATCAAGTACTACATTTACTCCTACATAGAAGGAAATCATTAGAGTCCATGTCCACCTTAAACATCTATATTCCAAATGAAAACTACAAGCCTTGCCAACAAAAAGATAATATAAGTCGAGGAAAAGTCTTCAACTAAGTCCAACTAGCACTAGCACATGATCATATATCTATCTTCAACAAAAAGTGACGACGCACCGATCTTACTTTTCAACCCGCAAACCTACATGTACAAGAAGAAAACATTTCAATCCTGGCCTAGAGAATATGCATCCACAAATATGCGGACTACATTAGATACGAGTACTCGTAGGAAAATTAACCTTTGAACCAATTGGAACCACATGTTCTATACTTTTTGTCAACCAATTCCAGTAATGAAACACCAATTTCAACCACATACATATAGCTGCTGATTCACCTTCAGTAACTATGATTGAATATTTGAGCACTTAGATTTATATTTTCAACTAATACAACTAATATCTAGCATCTAGCACTTAAACGCATCGTTTCAGCATCCAAATTCATTTTCCAGCTACCAGTTAGTAATAGTTTTGGCAACCCAGAATTCATTTTCAGTGTTAAAATAATATCTTCAGCTTCCAACGACACAGTTCCAACATAACACAATTTTCGGCTCTAAAATCAAAGGTCCACACCTAAAGAGCTAACTAGAAGCTTCTAATCACCAACAATGTAAATTATGCTATTTTTTTTTGCAAATGCTAAAGTAAACATCTTCCTGATCAATAGCACCACCCAATTCCTGCCATAAGAGAAACAGATTTCCCATGTTTAGGGCTTGAGATTTCATTGCCATTGTTAGCCGTTAACCTATCCTAACTCTCAAGGGTGGTTATCATTAACGTACAATTGAGATGTGTTCGTGCATGCACAGACATTTGGTAATAGTAAACTAAACCTACTGATATGATTATTTATTTCTCAAATCCAAACAATTTGTCAAATTTGAGCTATTTTTAATTACAACCAAGTAAACAACCAGGATGAGCTATCAGTGTGTCCTAGAGTATGTTGAAAGATGTTCACGAGTTTTCTGCAAATAATACACGTGAAACCATCTATAAGTGAAACCATCTATAAGTATAAAAAAAAAATGGTAGCTGCATAGCTTAATAATTGAAGAGTGGGTGGTACAAAAATCTACGAGGCACACATGGCACAGTCGGTCAAAACAAGGGGTATTGGCACTTTGACCCCCTGTACTTTGTTCGATTTGCATTGGACGGATCGGATCATCGGAATTTGATCGGGAAAGTTGAAATCCGAACCTAAGCAAAATTCGGGATCTCTGTAAGGGGTGTCTGTGCATTTGGAATGTGTCTTCAAGGGTTTCTAGCAAACATTGGCCAAGAAAAAGGCCGCAAAGGGCTTGGATTATGCAGTTTTTTGTAAAACAGTATATGTTCGGATCAAACCCTTCCCGGTCATTTTTTTTGTCAATTCCTTGAAGATACCCTTGAAAACACATTTCAAATGCATTGGACGGATCGGATCATCGAAATTTGATCGGGAAAGTCGAAATCCGAACCTAAGCAAATTCGGGATCTCTGTAAGGGGTAAGTGCCTAAAAAAACAGTATGAGGGGTGTAAGTGCAAATCGAGCAAAGTACAGGGGGTCAAAGTGCAAATACCCCTCAAAACAACTACGAGATGCAATTAACATTGTCATTAGCTTGACGGACCGAATTCCTATGAGTAACAGATGCTAAACACATGTCAGATACATACAAAGTGGACTGATTTGTTAAGGAAACAAGCTTCAAAAGTCTGTATACGTAGCTTCATCTGACACACGCATGAAAGTGGAAAGGCTTACTCTTCTAAAAGAGCAGCGAATTGTGCAATTTTCTGCCAGCACTGATTTGCGGATGCCGTTACTTCTTCCCTTTAGAAAAGATCAGCTGCTCTTTCATTAAAAAAAAATGGCCTACTCGAAGTTCTGTTCAGCCACATACAATTCAGTAATTTCATGTACAAGGAGAAAAGAGTTCAAAGTCGTTGTCTTTGATACCTCGTTCCTTTAATGCGCTGATCCTATATGCTTACTTTCACTAAACATCAGTGGCAGGAGAATAGCATCAGTGACTATGCTTTATTGTTTGTCTCAAGAAAATCATTGCTAACTGACAAACTAATATTGATCAAACCTCGTAATATCTTGCAGACAGGTTGAGCCTTCCAATCCCCAAAAACAGATTAACCGCTCGCTCTAGACAAGATATGGACTCTGAAAAGCATTAACATTTAAAACAAAATAGTTAGTAACTGTATTGCACTATATTATGCAATCAAAGAACAGTATTGCTGATTATAAGTGAACAAGCAAGTTACAGTCTGTTCCATAAAACGGAAAATCAATCACCAAAAATTTGCAAACTGTTTCTCTAGTACTAAAATGAATTTTTGTTACAATGAAAATGGGGACTACTCTCCAAAGAGTGCATTCTATGTTACTGATAAGTCAAGCTTCTCTAATTAAAAACAGGACTAATCATCAAAGAGAGAAACACACAATACATACCATTAGAATTTGTCTTCTAATAACAATTGGCAGCATTAGCATAAGCACCAGCAGCTTAATGTTATTCCAAATTTTATTTTAAATGCAGGTGAATGAACACATTATTTTTATCCCCCACTATTGTTATTCCAAATTTTATTTTGCTCCTCAACTTCCTTGACAAAAGTTGGAAACAAGTCGAGCAATAGCCAATAAACATAAACTACCACCTAGCACTAGATCAGAAAATCATTATGATCTACCACATTTGATTCCAAGCTTTCCATGAGAAATGATAGAAAATATGCACCAAGCCCAAACTCAAATCAGACTCCACAAGCGACACAGCATTCTACTAAATTACAATTACATCGAGAAAAGGAAAAAAATTGAAATTGAATATATGAGAAGGCACACACTCTACCCTGTTTCTTCCTTTACTACTGACTGGTTTCGGGCAGTCTCCGCATAGGCCTATTTTCTTGACTCTCATCAATTAATGAATAATTAGGGTAAAAGCCAGCGTAAATCCCATCAAAACAAGCTTAAATAAGGAAAAGTTCTGAACGATGCTAGTGCAAGCACTTCACGTTCTAAAATATACACAGATCTCTCTCTCTCTCTCTCTCTCTCTCTCTCTCTCTCTCTCTCTCTCACACACACACAGAGTATCAATCAGAAGAAGAGGACGGACAATTTGCCAGAGGGAAACTCAGGGGAAGAGGTTGCTGGAGATGGAGAGAGAGACGGGCAAACGTTTTCTTTTTTTTTCAGTTATGAATTGCTTTCTGGTGGTGTTGTTTCTTATTTTCTCCTTTAGCCATGAGGAAAATTACTCCTATGCGGCTGAGAGAACCCCAAGTTCCTTATGTAATTGGCATACACTCCATGCCTTCCAATTGCAGGGCAAATTTGACCAAATTGAGCAAAATGTGGCAAGCAACAAAATTGGCCGACTTGCACTTCTACTTTACAGTATGGATATGTTATCATACATACGAAGTTCTCATGAAGTCATATATGGACATATATCATTGTTGGCAATAAGAAAGAAATACTACAAAATTTCTATGCTATTTTCCTTCCTACAAGCGTAAAGATTTTTATAGGTATAACTTCATAGACACAATACCCAGCATAGATGCATTTATATATAGCGAGAGTGAGAAATAACAAGTGAGAGTCCATGTAAATCTACAATCGTGAAGCACTTTTGCTAGGATACTGGAACCCAACTGACCGTGTCGTTCCGAGTCAAAAATATATTTATAACAACTAAGAATTAACTACTACTCCAGAGAACAGTGGCTAAGTCCGAGTATCGATCCACGGAGACAATTTGGCTAAGTTACGTTAACTTTGACTAATTTCTAATTTAATTCAGAAAAAGATATTTGAGTGATTGGTTTTCGGAAACTGAATGAATTAAGAGAACAACTAATTAAATTGGTGAAAAACTAGTGAGAGAAAGATCTAGGGTTTCGAATCCACCCCGGTCACGTAACTAAGTTATGTGTAGGCTAGGTTTATTATTCGAATCACAATTTGTCAAGAAAATAATTATGTTGTTAACAGGCATGGACTATCACATAGCACGGACCGTCTCGCTGGCACAACACGTCTCTTTCACAGACTGTCCAGTGGCACGATCCGTCTTACGAGCATAATCCATCTCAGTTACCCAAGCACAAACGTAGAAAATCATTGTTTAACTAGGTATTTGAGAGTGCACACACAAATACTCAACCAATAGAAAGAATTAAAACGATTCCATCCGATCATAATGAAAACATGTTCTAAGTTAAACAATCGATTCGAATGAATAAACCTAAATCCTATACATAAACAAAGTTACTTGAACCGGGGCTTCATCTTCCCCCTAGAAGTTGTTTAGCCGGCCATAGAGATGGAGACGAATGCTTGATTTGATGAAGAACTTGAAGAACCCATGGAACGGCTCGGTTTCTCTCTCTAAACTTGCCTTAAAATATTCTAGAACCCCCAAAACGTACAAGGCAATGACCTATTTATAATAAAACTCAAAAAAAACGTGGTCAACGCCCTAATCCGCCCTTGACTCGGGTAAAACCGCCCGGGCGGCTTTGATTCCCGCCAAAACTTTGTGGAGTCGCTCCGGCTTCATCCGAACTCGAAATGATGCGTTTCTTGGACCGTTGCGAAGCTCTATACGTCTACTTTGTGTTCCATGCATCGTATCGACTCCAATTAACATTTTTAATTGTTTGGCACTCTCCAAAGCCTACAAACACAATTCAACCATTATGATTCATCAAGCAACTTTATGAATAGGCTATTAAAGTGCTAATTAGAGGGCTAAATGGGTGCTTTTCGGCACCTATCACCAACTATGAAAGCACAAAGGCATGCATAGAACATAGAATGGGCTGTCCTCGCGAGGACATTAGTATTTCGTTTCAACACGTAGAATGGGCTAAAATAAAGTTTGTTAAAAATTGGCATCTTTAAAAATTGGCATCTTTAATTAGTATTTCGTTTCACTAATGAATCGTTGACATACCATTCAGAAAATCACTAATAAGTTATGTGGGTGCTTGGCTCAAATTGAATCAATGCATCAAAGTGGTACTACCGAGGATGATAAGGTATAATCAAACGAACAACTCTACACTTTTTTGTTCTCATTATTGCAATGATCTGAAAGAGTAATCTGCACATGTAGACAACCGCGTTAGTGCCGAACCCGGACAGTGGTGGTCTGGGAAGGCACTCCGACGGATAAGTCAATCGCCGGAGAGAAAGAACGCACCGGAGAACTAAGGAAAGAAACAGGGTTATGAGGGTAGTAAATGAGGAGAGAGAGGGATCCATTTGTGGTAGTTGTAGTTGGGTATTTATAGGCGGTGGGGGCGTGTGCCCTACGCGCTCGGTGCCCCCCACGCGCCCATCATTCGCGCTCGGAATGACAATTGACGTGACCTTCATCTCTGCCACAGACGCCATATCTCGGCCGACGTCACGGCACGTGGGCTCGAGTAGTCAAATCACCTCGAGACATTCCCCATCGCCCATGTGATCCTGCAGGCGGCGGTGGCAGAGTAGGTGACTGCCGCATTTAATGCTCCATCGTGGAGTGTGTATCATGCCCAATACGCCACCGCCGAATCAAGTATACCCGAGCCCCACGCGTGGCCGAAGTCAACCGACTCGGTACGCGAGTGGCTCGGCCTCTCGAGCGTTCGGCACGTCATTCGGCGGAGCCCCCGAGAGTGATCTAAGAGCTTAGCAGAGAATGCCATGTCCTCGGCACCTGACCATTCGGCAGACATCGTTCAAATCTATATTCGTCCAGAACCGTACATCCGCACCCTCCGGCGAGAGCACCGTAGGATCGGCACCATCGAGACGGATCAATCTGCATTCAAATTTGCAGATTCTGAGGTGGTGACCCTTTTAGCTCTTTGAGATGCGGAGAGGGGCCTTTGCTGACCCCTAGGAACCCGGCCGCTACACCTCCTTTATCTGAAATGGATGTAAGGCTATAAAAAAACTCATGAATAATTGTTGTTGCAAGATTTGTTAAAATAGTTTAGATTGGATATTGTCCCATTTATAATGTGGTTGTCGACATTCCGATAACGTAGGTTTGGAGACCAGTTAGGTTAAACGAAATTTTTATGTTATACTAATACGCGTAACAATTACAACATGCGAAGTTTGACAATTATTATATCGTGAAAGTAGGGGGCGTCTCTTTGTTGGATGTAATTAATCTTCATGGATGCCTTACGATGGTAATTGTTTGTACCATGCTTGGTGTTGTAGTTTGATATTAAATAAAAGGCTTAAAGGTTTACAAGTACAATTTTTACCTTATTAGACTTTATTTTTTTTTATAGTTATTGTTCGCCTCTGTTACGAGTATTCCATGAAGTTTGGCTAAGCGATGTCGCTGTCATATTGTATTATTGGTACTGAATTATTTCAGTTATTCATATCACGTGTTCTGACATAGTTAATTTGTATTTCTCTCTTTTGTTTGTATTCCTTTTTGGTCTGAAGTAGATGTAAGGCTTTAAAATAATTTACAATCACTGTCGTCGCAAGATTTAAAAAAGATATCATAGCTCAGTTTTTTTCCCAATTATAATGTGGTTGTCGCCACTCTAGGCGCAAGTATAGCCATTATTTCCATAGAAGGCTTTAGTAGCCTTGCTACTTGTAGCCCGTCTTTCCCCCTCCACCCATTTGACGCCGCTTTCAATAGTTATATTCGTACCGAACCTTCTCCAGTACTATGGTATGGGCCTTCTATGCAGGCCCGCACCAAATTTGGTTAAGGGATCCCTTATTAGATCATTGGCGTATGTATATATATATATATATATATATGGTTTATTTACATCCTAAATATATAATTATGATTAGTTATAATTTAGGACATTAATTCTATATATATTTTTTACAAATGGATAATTATATCTAATAACACAGAAATGTAAGAGCGAGTGAATGTGTGTGTGTAGACACCCCAATTTTAATCCAAGTGTTCCTTCATCATCGTCTCTCATCCGAGACTCGAATGACATAGGTCATGTCACCATCGGGTCGCCTCTTGATCGAGGCACCCCTGTCTGTCGCTCGAAAATCTGGCTAAGTATGGAAAATTAACTTTTTTGGGAAGTTTTGATTTGGCCAATAAAAAGTCCCGGTATTTGTTCCTTGGATTTTTCTAAGCACAATGATATAATCGGATGCTCTTTTCGGAGAAAAACGTGCCGTTTTTCGCCTTTGTACGAAAAGTGGGGGGATGAGATTTTGATTGGATTGGGATATCAAAATTCTGGAAATGCCATTGTTTCCGAAGGGGGGGTACTTCCTTATTTTCATAAATAAATTAAAGTAAAGAAAACTTCTTTACTTAAGTTTGGTTTATGAAAATAAGTACCCCTGTGCATCCCCAGTGATGAAAGAGATACTCAGCAGTACCATGGAACAGCTATTCTAGACTTCAGAATTTTTGGAGAAGAAAACCCTAGCCGTACGGTTCACTTTTCCACAAACAAGCCGTACGGTTTATCCATTAAGGCCGCACGGTTCACGTCTTCGAGCCGTGCGGTTACTCATCAGAAATATTCGAAATTCTGACAGCAGAAGCATCTCATCATTTTGGGAAGATTTTATGCCTATTTTATTCCATTCTCACGCCTATAAAAACCCTCCTCCATCTCTCCCATTGACACAGCAGAAACACCATCCTTCCGGCAACACCCCGGCAAATTTTCCGATCACTTTCCCGTTCAAAATCTCTCCCGAGCATCCATAAAAACTCCAAGTCTACCCCGTTTTCTTCATTCAAAAGTTCTCAGTAACCCCCAACATACATCAAACCCATTCCCAAAGAGTTCAAGTCCAAAATCTGAAGTTCTCGAGGCTTTTCAAAGTTTCCAGTAAAGGTACAATCAAATCTCGTGAAACCGGGGTCCGAACCTCGGTTCTTTGAGGGGATCCGCCCGGGTCGAGGATGGTTCCAGTAATCATTCCTAGGCTCGGGTGGCCATGTTTTTACTAAAATCAAATCTCTCGAATCCGTATCGGGCGATACTTTCGGTTATCGCAAGGTACGGTTCTTGCGAGGAGACACACTTCATTTACTACTTTATTTCAGTATAAAAACATTTCAACAGAAGTTATTTTTATCAAAAAAATTGGTTTTTTACAAATAAAACCGAGCTCCTGTTGAGAAAACAAAAATTTTGAAAAATCTTTCAAAAAGTTAACCGTGCGGCTAACCTTTGTGAACCGTACGTCCAACTTAGGTTCACCGTACGGCTAACTTTTGCAGCATAAAAATTACTCTGTTTTCCCCTGTTCGTACTCTGTTTTCCTGGTTCTCTGCAACTTTTGCTTATTACACCTTTTCCCTTCTACTCCCCCGTTATTATTATTAAGTTCTTTTGTTTAATTTTATTTCTGTTATGGTTTTATTTATTGTTGTTTCTCATTATTTATCTGTTTATTTGCCAAAGTTTTCAATAAAACATTTTCCAAAATCCCACAAAAAATTAGTAGAGACCGGGAATTTCCCGGGCGAGCGGGGTGCTTTTCAATAAAACCTTCCCCGTTCGTAACCTGGCTTCCGAATCCAAGAATCTTTTCGCAGATCAAATCCTTTTCCAAAAACGGCACAAGAGTCATTTTTTATTTTTCAAAACGGTTTCTCGGGTACCAAAATCATTTTCTAAATAAATCCCGGGTGGCGACTCACATTTTTCTTTTTCACTTCCAAAACTCCAAAAGGCATCCGAGCCGCGTGGATCTCACCGTCCACAGTGTGTGTGTGTGTGTGATTCTGCTGCACGTGTGAGGAGATAAATCTTTTAAATATTTTTAAAAAGATATCTGACAGGTAAGCAGTATTAATGTAGCCCTCTGAGTTCAGATTAGACACCAGTATAAAAACGGAGGAACTAATGTATTTTTACACTCATATTGTCATTTTGCAAAGAAGATCTGAAGATGTTGATCGTTAATGATGAATACGATTTCTGGTTGTTTGTCGTTCCTGTGATAGTTTTGTTGATAATTTAACCTTTTTCAATCCTCCATGGTTTGGTATGATAACTAGGGGTGTCCAGCGGATCATCCGATCCGCTTGATCCGCCCAAACCGACCAACCCGAACCATCCGTTGATCCGCCCAAGGTATGTATGGATGGATAACGGATCAGATCTACATCAAGTTTACGGTTTCGGGTCGGGTTCGGTTCGGTTCCGGTTAAAACCGAACCGCCCGTTAGGGAAAAAAAAATGTAAAATTTAGACAGAACACGTCACCCATCAGTCCATCACTATACCCATTACCCAATAGGGCCAATACCCATTCCACTACCCACCACAGTCACCACTAGGGCCGGCCACTATTTCGAATTTTCCAGATCTAAAAACTCTCCCTCACTCTCAGTCACTTCTAGATCTCCTACGCCGGTCCGCCTCCATGCTCGCCTGCGTGGCCTCCCTCCCTCCCTCTCCTCCTCCACCGTGGTCTGTGAACAGTGACCAAACTGGTACGTCTCTCTCTCTCTCTCTCTCTCTCTCTCTCTCTCTCTCTCTCTCTCTCTCTCTCGCGAATAACTGCAGACTGCAGTAATTGCGAAAAACATGCATTTTGGCCGATTGTGTTCCGAAAAACAACAATAAGGAGTTACCTTTGTTCGAATCCTGGCGGAGACGATGACTGTTTACTCGATCCAGGAACACAATCGGCCATCGAAATGTTGGCGTTTCCTCCTGTTCCGTACGTGTGTGTATATATATATTATATAGTTATAGCTGATTTCCTGTTCCGTAAGTATCTAACCTAGTAACCTTCATAGTTGATTCATAGCTGATTTCCTACTTGTTTTGGGTGTAATTTTGATCTTCTGTGACAACAAGAAACTTATTTTACATGGGAGAGTCTGTTGAAATGTTGAACGAAATCATTTGTTAGGCACATAAGACAAAGTCTGTTGAAGTGTTGAACGAAATCATTTGATCTTCTGTGACAGCAAAAAACTCATCATGTTAGGATGTTACTCTGTTAGTTTAAGAAATCCTTGGTTATTTTCTCTGAATTTTTTTCGTACTTTATATTCTGTACAAGAGTTCATTGCATGAGATAGTCGATAGCACTTGGTTCACTGAACAGATCATAACTTGTTCCCTACTTCACTGATCAGATCCCTTGTTAAGCTCCAAATTACAAGAACAGAAAGGTATATTGCTTAAGCTTCCATTCTTTGTGCCTGATTGTTGTTGGTGTTAATTTGATACCGAATTTGGGTGTATTGCTAATTTGATTTACAACTTGTTCTTTTGTTTGCACTTTGTAGGCTATGGATTCTCATTCTTCAGGACCTCCACCAGACACCTCCTCCATTAATCAAGAGGATTCTCCACCCTCTAAAAGGGCTTGCAAACAAGCAGAAAAACCACCCCGACAACCAGGTAAAGGTAGAAAAATATCACCATGTTGGGCACATTTTACACCGATAAAGAATAGTGTTGGAGATATAGTAAAGGCCTCTTGTAACTATTGTCTCAAAGAGTATGCTGCCGGGTCAGTAACGAGTGGGACAAGCAATTTGTTGAAACATACAAAAGTTTGTAAGGATAATCCGGAGAACAATGAGCAAAGTGACCAAAAAACCTTAAACTTGCACGTAAAACCTGGGGTGGGGGTTGAGCTTGTGGCAACTACCTTCACTTTTGAGGCTACCAAACGAGCTCTTGCTGAGATGGTTGTCATTGATGAATTGCCATTTAACTTTGTGGAGGGCTATGGTTTTAGGAAATTTTGCAATGCCCTCCAACCGAAGTTCTTTCCCATCCTTTCTCGTAATACTATAACTAGAGAAGTTTGGGGGATTTATAGAAATGAAAAGGCTAAGTTAATGAAACAAATGAAGGGTCGTAGAATTTGCTTTACCACTGATACATGGACTTCTATTCAGAATTTGTGTTACATGTGTCTTACTGCACATTACATTGATGATGATTGGAATCTACAAAAGAGGATCATATATTTTTGCTTAGTTGAGGATCACAAAGGGGAAACTATTGGAAGGAGAGTTGAGCAATGTTTGCTTGATTGGAATATTGATAGCATGTTTACCCTCACTGTAGATAATGCTAGCTCAAATAGTCTAACCATTAAGTTTTTGGTGGGTGCAACAAAAGATTGGAAGGGGACAATCTTGGAACACGAATTTTTGCACGTTCGTTGTTGTGCACATATTCTTAATCTGATTGTCGGGGATGGTTTGAAGGAAATGCAGTCCTCTATTGCGAATATTCGGCATGCGGTGAGGTATGTGAGGTCTTCTCCCAATAGAAATGACATTTTTCTAAAATTTGTGGAGAAATGCAAGATTGTGTCCAAAAGCCACTTGTGCCTAGATGTGCCAACAAGGTGGAACTCTTGTTATAAGATGTTGGAGCATGCCGAGAGGTTTGAGAAGGCATTTGAACGGATGGGGAATGAAGATGAGCAATTTAAGGGTTACTTTAAAGATCGTGAAGTTGGTGGAGGAGGAGGGAAAGAGATTCGACAAAGGATGATTGGGACAAATGTAGAGTGTTCTTGAAATTTCAAATTATTTTATAATGCAACTTTGAAATTTTCGGGTTCCCTCTATGTTACCTCAAGTACTTTCTATCGTGAGATGCTTGCAATTCAAACACAAATTAAGAAATACATGGCCGATAGTACTCCTCTTTTGGGTACAATGGCAGCGAATATGAAGGGTAAGTTTGACAAGTATTAGGGTATTGGGGATAAATTCAATCTTCTTTTATATGTTGCTGTTGTGCTTGATCCTCGGACTAAGAAGAGATTCTTGAACTTTAGTTTTGTAAGCATATATGGAGAAACGGTGGCGAATGTAATGATGGACAAAGTGCATGATGCTTTACTTAGATTGTTCAATGAATATAAGGCTTTGCATGATTCATCAATTGTTGATGTTCCTAGTAAAAATGAAGGAACGCCTATGGTTGTTGATAATGATGATGATGATCCTTACTCTTTGATTCTCTCCCAATATAACACTTACTTGGAGGGGCAGTCTTTTAGTAGTTCTATGTCACAGTTGGATAAGTACTTGGGTGATGATATTGTCAGTGTTCCAATAGAGGCAGATTTTGACATATTAGGTTGGTGGAAGAACAACTCTTCAAAGTATAAGGTGTTGTCACTAGTGGCTCGGGATGTCTTGGCAATGCCCGTTTCAACTGTTGCTTCTGAATCGGCTTTTAGTACAGGAGGTCGTATACTTGATCCTTTTCGTAGTTCACTCCACCCCGGGACCGTTGAGATGCTTGTGTGTACTCAAAATTGGCTTCAAAGCAACCATAGAATTTGTCTTCGGAAGGCTATGGATGATGTGGAGCAAATTGAAGAAACTATGGAAGGTACAGTAATGTATAGTTAGTTTTCGTAATTCTATAATGTTTTATGTTTATTGTTGATTATGTTGGTGATCTTCTCAATTTTTTTGGTACATTAGAATCAAGTACATGTTCTAGTCCAGCTCCAACTTCGGGTGTTGTTAACGTCGAATAATGGTAAGCTACTTTTTCGAGTTCTCCTTACTTGCTTGTTCTTGTTGTCTTTTAAAATATAAAGTGGCAAATATAAATGACTAAATGGCTAGTTAACTAGTCATCATTTAATTATTTATTTTGTGCTTTTCTCATTGGATTAGGAATTTTGGTTTTGCAGGTTTGGACTAGAGTACGAGGCTGGGAGTGGGAGCACTTTTGGACTTTGGAGAATTTGGAGCACTCTTGAAGATTTAATTATGATTTTATTTTGGATGAATGTAACTTAAAGTATTTTGATTTTATTTTGGATGAATGTAACTTATTTTGGATGAATGTAACTTATATTTTGTGTTTTTAGCTATTGTTGTTGTTGTGTGAAAAAAACAGGTTGAGTGTTGTGTGAAAAAAACAAGTTGAGTGTACTTATTTTGGATGAATGTAACTTATATCTTGTTGTTGTTGTTGTTGTGTGAAAAAAACAGGTTGAGTGTGAAAAAATAGGCTTGAAAAATAGTCTTGTGTGACTGAAAAAACAGGTTTGGTTACTGTGAACAGCCAAATGGGCTGAAAAAAATTGGCTTGCGAAATGTTTGGGCCAGAAAATGGGCTGGAAAATGATTTCAAATTTTTTCTGGATTGGCCCAATAAAGAAGCCCATTTGATAGCCCAAACCGCTCCGTTAAATCCGGAACCGAACCGATCCATCTGTTTAACATCCACGGATGGTTCCGGATCATGAAAACTGAAATCCGTTATTACCGGTTCGGGTCAAATCCGGAACCGATCCGGCCGGAACCGAACCGTGGACACCCCTAATGATAACTGACCATAGGGTTATTTCATACGGGTACTTTGTATTCATGGCTGCTTGGATGGTGCAGACAATGGACAAGTTGTTCCAAAAAAAATTATTCTGGACGGTTGGATAAGATCTGAGTCTTTGCCTGTGTACTCTCACTTATTGCTTGTCTGCCATCCTTTTTTGGAAAGTGTTCATATTGCCTGCCAGCTTGCTATTGGCTTCACTCAGGCGACATTTTTAATTTTACTTTGTTGGGACAGCGACAAATACATTTATATTTAAAGATAGCAATTTTACGCTATGCCTGATGCTCCCTTCGTCAGAATTTGTTAGTCCACAAACATACTTTTTCAAGTCCTAAAATGTTTGTCCATTTTCAAAAGTCAAAGCATAAAGTATGAAAAATTTACTTTTTTGCCCCTTTTCTAAAACTTAAAATAACAACACAAAAACTAATTTTTTTAAATAATGTGTTTACATTTTTGAATTTTTTTTGCACCGTATTAAAGTTCTCAATGGGATCTATCAAATAAGATCCACATTGATAAAAAAAATAATTTTTGCAACTACATTATTTTTTAGTTTGAAAATTGCACGTAGTTTCGTAGTGGACTATCAAATTGGAATAGAGGGATTGGGGATAAAATAGGAAATTAACGAACTCAAAATGTAATGGGAAAAAAATTGGAATCTCCAAAACGGACCAACAAATCTGGACGGAGAGAGTACTTATTATGCAAGACCACGACTTTTTTTTTTATAGGTTCAGGTCGTTTTCACCGACAGTCTTTTCCGGGTAGTGGCCGTCGTTCTTGTTCTGAAACCAGCAAATGAACTCCATTCAATTCCCAAACTAAAGTACTCTCACCAAACGTTGATTCATCTGTCTATAGATCGTAGACTCATAATTAACATGTTATAACTCAGGTGATTTACTGAGACTGTTTTTGAACTCAAACATTAGCTGTGCTTAAGAAGTTAATTTTCCTCGGAATCACAACCGGCGCTCGCTAATTCGCATGTTCTCATATACCAACACGAACGACCATCTAAATTTTAAAAAAGTATTACAAACAAAAAAAAGTCACGAAATTGATCGATTAGTGCAAATTAAATTACTATAAAATTTTGGATCTGAGCGATTGCGATTATTGTATGCATACAACTGAAGGAAAGAGCGGAAAATTATTCTATAAATTCATTCGTCCATAACATTTCTTTGTGACCACGTTAAATTAATGCCTATAGGAAAAACCGTCCTATATTTAGGATTGAACTCTTAGGATGTCCAAATGTTAGGCGTCCTCTTTCTTCTTCGACGGAATACCCGACGCACTCGGTGTCACCTTCTGCGTTTGTTAGTTTCAAAACACTGCCTGTAGTACCTAAATGGTCGTCCCAAATTCCCGAGGCAATGCTCATGAACGGTAGTATGGCATTCATCGTCTACTAAACCAGGATACTATTGCACTAATATATCAGCTGGGACTCTCTTACAGTTTACCAGGCCCAAATCTCCTGGGTTTCGTGTCCATTTTCACATAGACAAGGCAGCGCAGATTGTGGAATTATTGAATTATATATGTGATGACAAATGTAGGCCTGGAGTGGATCAAACTTGCAGGCCTACCTATGCCTACTCAAAGGGTCAAAGGCTATTCTACTTTCGTCCATCAATATGACAACCATTTTATAAATGTTAAAAAAACTCATCCATACCTATGGTATCAGAACAAAGGGCCTACAATGATCAATATGGATGATTATTTCTTGGCCTCTTTCGTTCAGACCTGTCGTTTCCTCGAAACAAAATAGAATTTCAACGTGCAAAGACATGATCCATGCAACATTCAATGATTGAGATATGTTCCTTGAAACCATGGTTCCATTTCTAAAAAGTTAAGACATGTTAATTGGAGTTGAGATAGAAGTGTTGGTTGAAGCTAAGACTATGCTGACGAAACTTGGCTATTTTTTAGAAATGGAGCCAGGATTTGGCTTGTCTTAATTGTGGACAAACTCTTGGATGACTGGTTGATAATTATTTGGGCTGGTACTAATCTCCAACTCCGCTCGAAACTGAACTTTGGTACCCAACATAAGTATATTTTTGTGAAGAAAATGCAATCCCACGTAGCTTTGGCTCTCTTTAATTTTTACATTCAAAATCCCTAGAGGTGATCAATAGGACATGACCACAAATTCCGGTGCCAGCCAACTGACATCCACCATCTGAAAAAGCTGATGGCATAGAGATGAAGTCAACAGGCAACACTAAATGTGATTTTTTTAAAATAAAAATCTTAATGACCAAATGTTGTTTGAGGCGCTACGTAGTTTATCTCTTTCTATTGCGCACAACAATTACTTAACATCCAGCACATTCGCCCAAATAATATGTTCAATAACATGTAAAAAGTGCGTGCTTTATTTCAAATAACTTCAAATTGTGAATTGGAAACTCCGTTTCTCCTTCTTGCTTCCTTCACGTTGGTCTGTGATGTTAGTGGCAAAAGACAATTATCGACGCCATCCAAATGATGCTCAATACGAAATATCCGTAGATGACTACCTTGTGATTAGTTACGATTCCGAACCATGGAGGATTGCACAGCGTCAGGCTTGCTCCTATAAAGAGAGCTACAAAAGGGATTAAGAGGAGCAAAAAATGGTTCACATTCGTTTCATCGTACATTATCGAAAATAATACTAAAGGCAGTAGAATGTATATTGATAAGTGCCGAAATGTGTACATTTAGGCCGCCTAATTTACATTTGTTATGTCCCTTATTATTATATTTAATGTCTTTTGTTGTGTTTTTGTAATTGTAGGTTCCAAGAGCAGATACCGTATTTGGCCTTAAATTAAGAGAATTGCGTGCCACGCGAGCGTGTAGCACTGGCGAGAATTTGTTCAATTATCAAGTCCCAGTGGAAGAATTCTTTGTTTATTCAAATGGGAATTGTGCAAACCAAGGAAAGGCATTCAGCAGTGAAGTTTATGCTTGAATCTAATGCAATTACTTCTGGCATGGTCTTATGTCAGTGGGAACATAAATGATCCGGCACCTTGGTCCATGACTCCAGGCTACCCATTCACCTTCTCCTCTGCCTACATAATGCTGCCTTGACACATTTTTTCGGGGCCCGGGGGGGCAGATATTTTTTATTGACGGAAAGAGACCCTTTTGGGGCAATTTTCGGACAGAGGCCAGAATTCAACTTCCATGGCTGGCTAAGCCCCTCATCTAGGGGAAGATGAAGCTTCGTTCCAAGTAATTCTTGTTTATGTATAGGTTCTAGGTTTATTTATTCGAATCGATTGTATAACTAGAACCCGTTTTGTTTCAATTGAACGGAACGATTTTTAATGCTTTCAATCAATTGAGTATTTGTACGCATGCTTCACAAATACGAGTTATGCAATGGCTTTCTGTGTTTGTGCTTGGGTGACTGAGATGGGTTATGCTCGTAAGACGGATCGTGCCACTGGACAGCCCGTGAAAGAGACGGGTTGTGCCAGCGAGACGGTCCGTGCTATGGGATAGTCCATGCCTGTTAACAACACAATTATTTTCTTGACAAGTATGATTCGAATAATAAACTTAGCCTACACATAACTTTGTTACGTGGTCGGAGTGGATTCGGAATTCTAGATATTTTTCTCCACCAATTTAATCAATTACCATTTTTCTTTAGTTTAAATTATTTAGAGAATGAAAATCAACCCATCAATCTTTTCTGAATTAAAATAGAAATCAATCGAAAATAATGTAATTTAGCCAATCTGTCTTCGTGGATCGATACTCGGACTTAGCCACTATTCTCTGGAGTAGTAGTTAATTCCTTGTTTTTATAAATGTATATTTGACTCGGTACGACACGGTCATATATCTCCTATAGAATTGGTGCAAGGAAGTGTTACGAGGCGTAGTACCTAATGCTCTTTTTTCCTTTGTATTTATTTGGTTGTTGCTGCATGTTCAGAGGGATTTATTTATTTATGCCCAACTATCATATCTTTCTAGATAAAATACTGAATCTAGCCTGTTATAAGTATAGATCTGAAAATCCAAAAAAAAAGTTATTACTTGCAACTAATTTATTATTTGATGTTGACATTTTAAGTATCTAGATTATATAGGTCCTTCATTTTTTTTTTAGACTGTAATAATTTATCGAGAGTTCAGCTGTGGTGATGTCTTAAAATCGAACTTGAAAATGATGATGTTGTACAAACAATAAAGACAGAGAAAGAGAGAGGAACCTTGATTATGTTACAGAGTTCGTCTATCAGCACTCCGATTTCGTCTTCCACGATTCCCTTCATTCCCTCGTGTTCCTCGTCGACTTCTCACATCCTCTCTCATCCATTATCTCTGAAAATGCATAATCTGGGGAAACAAAATTATTACATATGACAATGCAGAAATTAAAACCTGAAATACATGCAATTTTTTTAGATAAGATCAACGAGAGCCGGCCGGTTGGAAGATTTATGACCGGCACACCAAGTACCCAAAGACCCGGTAGGAAAGAATAAAGAGATTTCCAAATACAATTAAAAATATAGACACAGCGAGGGAGAAAGGGGGGGAGAGAGTAACCTTGATTACGTCCCAGTTCTCGTCGGTCAGTACTTCGGATTCGCCTTCCACAGTTCTACTTATCCCGTCCTCTTCGTCGGTCTCTCTCTCGCTCTCTCCCTCTCCCTCCTCTCTCTCTCTCTCTCTCTCTCTATAACGCCTTTTCCGAAGAAAATAAGATAAGACGTATGCTGAAGGCAGGCGACGAATTTTGGGGAGCCATAGTTGGGTTGTCTGGCCCACGCACGGTAAAGCAATACAAAATTAAATAGATGAGCCCAAACGTCAATTATAGGGCCCACGTTTGAAAACAACAATAAATTTCCCAGCAATAAATAACGACAATGAGAAAGCAAGCCAATATATGTGGCTCCCAACCACCAAAAAACAAACAGATCACGAACCACAAGGGGTATATTCGTAAGATCAATGCAAGAAGGCAGGTGCATTTTGGGAAGAAAAGAGAGGCCGAAAACAGGAATGGAGAATTTCGTTTTAGTATAGGTAAGATACTATACTCCCTATGTTTCATGAAACGTGTGTTTTTTGGACATTAAAAAATATATTTTCGTAGAATATTTTTTAATTTTTTTTGCACCAAATCAAAGTACTCAATGAGCACTTTAATTTGGTATAAAACAAATTAAAAAATTCTATAGAGAAATATATATTTTTAAGGGTTTGAAATTGGACGTATTCCTATAGTGATCATTTAAAAAATGACGGAGGTAGTAGTATATATGTGAAAGTGTATTAAAATGTGATGTGTAAAAGGTGTATTGGGGTGTGTATTTTTTCGTCTGTTTGTGTACTTATTGTGTACCCATTAGACACACGTTAGTAAGACAAACAAATTACTGGTTAATTTGGCAAAATATTGTGTGATTATGCATTCGATTTGTTTAAAATTCTGACTTAGGCATCCGGTTTAGTGGTGAGCATGGATCGGATTGGTTCGGTTTTATAATAAACCAATAACCAAACCACTACTTATGGATTATGAATTAGGGAACCAAACCAACCCATACAATCCATAGAACCGAAACCAATCCAAAGCAATTAAAATATGGTTCGGTTTCGTTTTTGAACCACGGGTCTCTTGAAATTGAGATATCATCTTCATAAGCAGTTTAAAGTACTTAAAATTACGTAGATAAGTTAACACATAACTTTATTAAAACAAGTTCTGTTAAAATCACCAAAACTCACTAAAATCAACCAACTAAAATAGAGTAGAATAATGGTCATCAGTGAAGAAATAGGGCCATGTAATAGAATACTAGATTCGGAAATTAGTTAACAAGCAAAAAGATTAGGTAATCAATTGACTAAGTCCAAGCCGTGCATGTTTAATGTATTAAAATCATAGGAATAAGTTATCATATAAAGAAATTTAGAGGTTTAATGTTGGAAGTGAATAAATAGGGTGGTCGAATGAAGCAAATTAGAAAATTAGTAATTGACTACGGGAAAAAAAAGTTCATTTTGTGTATCTAAATAAATTCCACATATAATATATAAAAAGTATATCTATAGAAATATTATACGGATCGGATCGGTTTGGAACCAGAACCGTCAACGTAGAGGAATTTGTGTATCTATCTGTGATAACCCGATTTTCGTCATAAAATTCGAAATGTTATTTTCAATAATTTTCCTCAAAATTCTGACACCACGGTCAATCTTAAAATAATTTTTATAGTTAGCATTAATTTTTTTGGGATTTTTCTGAGAACGAATCCCAGACAGCGTAACCAGGCACGGACCGGTTACACATCGTCGGTGCGATATTTCCTTTCTTTCCCTGGTTTATAATTTCGATGACCACATCCTGCCACTCTAGCCTTATCTTCTAAATGATTTATAGACAAAATATTGGTTGAATTAAAAGTAGAATGGGGTATCCTTATTTAGTTTGTCTGAAACTTGTCTCATTTTTCCATTTTATAATCAACTCACGATCTGATAACTTTGCTACCTTTCACTCCCACCAAAATACTCTTTAATACTCTCTCTCTTATTCTTTCCAAAGACTTCTCCTGCCACACCTCATTTCTTAATACTCTCTCTCTTATTCTTTCCAAAGACTTCTCCTGCCACACCTCATTTTAGCCAACTCCATTGCTATCTCCATTGCCGACCAACTTCTGTTCCGCCGGATACCCAACAAACTGTTTTTGGTCACATCCGGCAGCTCCCTCTCTCTCCTCATTTTGGTAAATTATTCCTCCTACTTGACTCCATGATTTTCTGTTTAAAAAGAAAAGAAAAGAAAAGAAGCATGGGACGTTTGGCAGCCATGGTCACCACTGCCATGACTGCCCATAGTATTAATTCACTGCCATGTTTCTTCTTCCCAAAGTCCTCTTCCTTTTCTTTAATTCTTCTAACCCCTTCTATTCCTTCTATTTATTTAGGTGTAGTATTAGTTGATAGGATTTTTTATTATTAATTGGATGTTAACAGTAAATAGTTATATGATCAATAACAGGTTCGAGTATTGGCCAGTAATTCGTACACGTGATTTAGCTTTGGTTCACGCTACCAAGGTGAGTTGCGAATATACATTGGTTGCATAGTTTATTTTTAAATGTTTTGTGATTTATGAATTGCAAATTGGATCGATAAAATACGTTGAAAATAGATGTCTTGTACGGAAGCATCATAGTGCATAATAAGCACAATTTGGAAACAAGATTTTAAAAATGAGCATGGGATCGATTGAAAAAGAAAAAGTGAACGGACTATATTGTCCGTTTTGGCAAAACATCTGGGCGTTGAGTTTTGGCGCCTAAATGAGAGGATATATCCGGGTATCCTATGGACTTGATATCATTTCCCAAATGGTGGGGTCGCTCCCCCAAACAGTTGGCGGTTTCCGCCCATAAAAGATGTTAGAGGTTTGGCAGTTTGCTGAATAACTGCATAAATGATTAAATTACGGTTTGGCAGTTTTGAGCCTGAATAACTGCATTATTGATTATTTTATGGTTTGCAATCTCAAGCTCGAAAACTTGTATTTAAAGATAATTTTTGTTAAACTATTTTCCCATGTTAATTATGGAACCTTTGTATATCGTGACGCTCACTGGAATGGTTTTGTTTTTATGAATCCATTCCAGGAAACAATAGGTAAAAGAAGGCTCTCTGGATACCGTGTGGTTATTGATTAATGGTTGCTCCTACTGCCATCATTTTATGTGAATCAGTTTCACTTTGTAATAAAATTGAGGTGCTCCTAAATTGTATCTCTAATTTGTATTGGTGGTGCCAAAGCTGTGGTATTCTTGTTGCACGTTAGGTCAGCTCTGTATGTATTTTGTCAAATTTAATGATTCGGTTTTACAATTGTTTAGATTTGATTATCTTAGAAAAGCTGTACAAATGTGATTTTTTATAGAGGCCTAGGGTGATTTGGAATCACTGGCCGGTCATGATTTCTAACTCTCCGGGTTGGGTCGTGACAAAGTTGGTATCAGAGCACGGTAGTAGATCGATATGGGATAAAGCGAGATTACGATAGTTACTAAAATGCGTCTCAGACACATGGTTAATAATTTTTCAAATTTTGATCTTAAACTTCAGAGCTTTAGGAGCACACACCACACAAGTATACTTATATGCCTTATTATGTGATACTAGTAAATTTCCTATGTGATTGTGTTTTCCATTTGAATGTAGGTAATTCTACTGGGTTTTCACAATTTCAAATAGTTCTCGTCATAACGAATTTGATTTTGTTGAAAATAGTTTTCTATTTAGGTGTGCAAAGTTAAAAACCATGTTGACACAATATAGTCCCACTTTTGCAAAAAAAAATTGTCGGCCAGACTTTTTCTTCTATGACAGTTTATAAGATCAATTTTCTTTTGAGGATTTAAAGTTCGTTAGAAATAATCAAATGTAATTCACTCGGAGATTCGAAGACTTACTAATATATACTTATTTTCTTCCATTGTGGTATTTATAGAAGGGCTCATATTTTGAAAAAAATGTAGTGGTGGGTCTGTTGAAATCGAGAAGAAGATAAGAATTTGTTCGTTGTCATTATTTATGCATTTCTAAAAAAAGGGGTCTGTTGCAATAAAGAAATTCTAATTATCGCCTACATTTCTACTTTATTGTAATTTGTTTGTCCTTCTATTGGTAATTCCAATCCTTTTGTGGAAGGATGTGCAGGCCTCAATTCTCATACTAAATGAATCAGTAATTTGGAATAACTTCCTTAGTCAATTGACATTACTGCTCCTTCCACGCTTTTTAATTGTTTTTGCCGTTTGTTTTGCTTTTCTTATATCGTAAGATGAGGAAAAAAAAAATATTGTACTCTCTTCGTCTCAAATATTTTGTCCATATTAACTATTCTGGATATCTCAAGAAATTATTTATATTATCAAATCTATAATGTTTTAAATATGCACTATTGATCTTATTTGATAAATCTCAATTAAAATTATTTAAACAAAGTTTTCAAAATCAGAAAACAACATTATAGATCGAAAGACACAAGTAATTTAAAAATGACTTGCATGCTGAAAGAAAGACAAGAAATTTGAAACGGATGTAGTAATTCTGTCTCTGAAAAATGAGGAGAATGGTGAAAGAAAATGAAATTAAAATATCACTTTTGGGGGATCCCATGTAATTTTGCTATGATACCAAATATATGCAATAAAGAAATATAAAAGTATTGCAAAGGATCGAAAATTTACTTTTAACTGCAGAGCTTTTATTCAAGTAGAAGGCTTATATTACAGTGGAGAATGAGTGATACAAAGTGGGACAAAAGAGGGGAAAAGAAAACACTGCCTAACATAGCTAAGACTCATTCCTTATATAGGGAATTCTGACCGACAAACTAAATTCAAATGCAAATGAAAATACAGGATAAAAGATGTCGGGGAAAACACTGGGCCCCATCGTCACATGCTTTTACCAAAACTGAAAAAGATGACCCACATAATTGGTGCCCGAGGCTTCAATAATTGGATGCCAAATTAGTGAGCGTTATGGGTGACGAATTAGTCTGCTTTGCCTTTTCCTTTTTTTCATTCGTTCAGCAAGGGTATACCAATCTAAACTGAAAGGTTTGGTTCGATTTTCTTGGAATGTGGTTTGGTTCTGGTTTTAAAACATTAGAAACCGTGATAAATGGTTTGGACTGCATTCACGGTTTGACGGTTATTTATTTATTTATTTATTACACGGAAATGAGAAGATTATATTAATGAACGCCCAACGGCACTTACAAAAACGGAATTCATTACAAAGATCTTGGACAAAGCCAAACTAATCATCTTAATAGAGAACAAGAAACGCACAAGGCAATCGATTTGTTTCACCCTAACCCAGACATGGCCTGACGCTAATAGCGGCACTTACAAGATTCATACCTAGAATCAGCATCTCTGAAGAGACTTAGTGCTAGTTAAAGATAAAAGACAAAGAATACCTAGACGATCGGATGGACTCTAACCAAACATGCTCGCACCAATGAACTCCCAAAACTACAGAACTTCAAAGCCACCACGAGTTGCCCTGCCAGTGATATCATGTCGGGTAAGAACACTGTTGGCACAGATACCATTGTAAAGCAACCACGCCTGAAAGCACCTGATCTGTAGACGAAAATTCGTCCAAAGACGAAACTAACAACTCTCACAAAGCGAGAGACGGTTATTTTACTCACCCCTAATCTGGTTATCAAAACAACAAATAAAAAAAAATGTTGCATTGAAATTGTTATAAAGAGTCTACTTAAGATACATAAGACTGTTGAGGACAGCCACCATGTGACGTGTAGTTGATTTTTGACGGGTTAAATTAACTGTTTAAATTCAGATAAAAAAAAATTAACTATGTAAATCTTCTCAATTTTCCATGAGCCTGACTCAACTCCCCATATGCTTGTGTCGACGAGTATGATGCCCATTGTCGTTTAACCTATTAAAATCTATTTGGACTTTATTGTTGAACTTGCAAGTTAATTTTTAATGATCTGAAGAGCTGTTGCTTGCTGTTGCTTGCTCTTGTTTGAATGACTCCTGTTAATTGTAGACACTCTAACAAAGAAGCTAGTTAGAAAGGTCGCAAGGCAAGGTTTGTCACGGTTAAGTGAACATGACCCTAGGTAATAAGGAGTGAGATCACCTAAAAAGCAATTTAGGAAGGGTCTGTTTTTGGGAAGGACATAGTAAAGGGGTTTTTACTTCAATAAGGACATCAACTTTTTCTTTAATGCCAAAAAGACAAATCACCTACACATTCCAAAAATGCCCCCACTAGCCAATAAAAATGCCTAAACCCCTAAACAATGAAAGTGACTAAACCTAAACTCTAGGGTACCCTATGAAAATGCCTAAAACCCTAGGGTACCCTAAAAAAGTGCCTAAACTACTAAAACCCTAAAATTGGAAAGTGCACCCTAAACCTAAACCCTAGGGTACCCTATGAAAGTGCCTAAAACCCTAGGGTACCCTATGAAAGTGCCTAAAACCCTAGGGTACCTGCTTGACCGAAATCCTATACCTAATTTAATGGGTTGCCCCAAGCGTAGGGCGGAGACCGGTGTAGCACAATACCCGGTAAGACCGGAATCGAATCCACAGAGAAGGTGGAAAGTGCTTACTAAGTACTCGGGTTGCTAAGTTTAAACACGACTCTTAGGTAGCCACCCTTGTGATTTGATTGGTGAAACTACCTAAACTAAGAGAATTTGATTTTACTTAAATTAATTAAAAGGAAGTACGGTCGTAGGGTTCATAACACGGTGACCAGTCCGGATATTTCATGCTTCATTCGTTGTTTCCAAGAAAACGTTTGATTTTAGAGAGAAAAGGTTACCCCGAAAGATGCGAATCCTCGCGGTCGCCATTGCCCATGTACAGCGAAGAACAAGTTTTGGTCCCCCGTTCCTCGCGTTACATGGGTTCCAACGAAGCTCGGATTCGTCCGACGGAAGCTCTTTAATAACCTAAAATTGCTTTTTTCCATTGTTGATTGTAAAAATCAGAGCAAAAACAAATCCATCCCTGGCCACGGCGTGTTAATCACCCCGCGACCATACTTGTGAATCTACTCACTCATATTGAAACGAACAGATAACATAATTCTGAAATAAAACATGCTATTCAACTTGAATATGGATTAAACAAAGATTCGAATCTCAGAACACGGACAAACTCCCGCGAACTGAGATTAATGTAAATAAATAGAAACGTTACCGAAGCAATGCGAGAATCAGCGAACAACTTCAAAAACTCAATGGAACAAGCTCCGGAAAGTAATAATTTCAAAGGAAAAACGGCTGCGAATTTAGACGAAAATTAATGCTAAGTTCGAACCCTAATTCGACCTAAAAACGGAGTATTTATGCTCCCCCGAAGTCAACACACGTGGCAAGTCAACTTCTGACTTTTAAGACCCTCGGTATCGATACAGGAGAAGTCCTGTATCGATACCCAGACATTCTGTTCAGCTATAATGCTCACGGTATCGATACGGGACAATCCCTGTATCGATACCTAGCCTGCTAAATTGCTCCTCAGCTTGTTTGGTCGTCCTGGCTTGGGTCCCACCGGCTCCCAACATGCCCGGTTGCCTTGTTGCCGCTTTACGTGCTCTTTTGGCCTGTTTCCTACAAATCAAGACATACAAAGACCAACCAAAAGATACACCGCATCAAGTGGAAAATGAAATAAAACGCGCCTCTAATGCGCTAATTCGCCCTACTGAGGCGCTTATATCTGTGACATTGCGCGCCTATCACACCCCCCAACTTGAGTGTTGCTAGTCCCGAGCAACGAAAAGAATAAAACAAGTAAATAAAGTGATAGATCTTTTAAACCCCCAGGTGGCCCCGGTAGGACGAGTGAAGTCTCGTGAGAGTTTTCAGCAGTGATAACCCACAAAACACAAAGGACTCGGACATTTGGATGCAACTCAACCCAATCAATAGCTTCTCGAAGTACTACAGTGACTGTCAGGCAAGTCAAAGACGAGACATTTCATCCATGGACAAAGTTAAACAAGTGAACTTCGCAGCAGACTTAGCACAAAAATTAATCCTCTCACCTACGATCGGATAGGGATTTATCACATAACATGCGTGTAAGTGAGAATCACACATAGAAATTCACTAATCCTGAAAACAGTTCACACAATATCAATAGCCCGGTGTGTCTCTAAAACTCACCCCTTCCCCTAATGATTAATTTTTCTTCTTTTTTTTTTTTTTCCTTACCATTATTTTTCTTGTGGTCGTGCAATGCCTGGATCTGTCGGGCTTTCTAGTTGACCCATGTAACGAGCTTTAGATCAGTCATCCCCAAGCCAGATGGCCTTAGGGTACCAGGTTTAAAGACCCTTCAGACTTAATTGCTCGAGTCAAAAAGGCTTTAGGGAGAGACCCAAACTAACCACCTTTAACCAATGCCTTCACAAGGTCTATCCATCTTGTAATGTGAACAATACGGTGGGAGCAAACCCCGATTGCCCGAATACTCAATGAACGCCCGGATAAGCAATACCAATTTAGCGCACAATGTAGGAAAGGGGTTCCAATTAGCCCGTGGGCGCAATCAACTAACACCGACATATCAATAATATGTAAACCAAATTCAAGACTAGTGAATGCTCAGAGTGGGACAGTGCGCGTGAAAAGCATGAACTCAAGTGATCAAACACTATCCAACTATAGATGATACGGCTAACTGAGTGCTTCCTAAACATCATGTTCACGAGCTTAAGTCTATTCATGAAATCGTATCAAGACTCCGACTCGCACAACAACCACTAGCGCTAATTAACAGTCATCAACCAAGAATAGTTACACCCAAACATCCAAATTCCCCCCTTTTTTTTTTTTTTTTTTTTTCTTTCAAGACTCTAAATTTAAATAAGACAAGTGACCAAGTAATCCCTCCCCCCAACTTGAATAAAGCAATGTCCTCATTGATTGCACCAACACTAAAAGAGAAGGACATAAATAAAGAGAGAGGAAAGAGATCACCTCGAACTAGCGGACAACACAAGATAGAAGTAAGTGGAGAAGCGACCCCCCAACTTGGACAAATCAACCTGCATGTGTTAGTCTGCAAGACACTAAACAAAAGAAAAAGAAAAGAAGGAAAAGAAACGCTACTAGAGACTCTGCAAAACATTGAAATCCACCACTTTCGTCACGTGAAAGGCACGGGTACTACTTTTCTCCCTAATTATCTCACTTAAATTTGTGTAGAGAAGGTCATCATAACAATCCCGGGTAAGTCATGACTCAACAGGTTAAATCACTCAAGGTTTTTCCTTAAAGAGATCAGAGCCAATCGTCTTTAATGACTATCCAAGACACGGCAATAAGATTGTTCGAAACCCAGATACACAAATTTAAGGCTAGAAATTAGGTGGCTATACCAGACCGCAAAAATTTTCTTTTTTTTTTTGTTTCGGAAAATTAAAAACAGACACGACATTACACAAATCGCCCTTACTAACCGGAGCTGGGCACACGATCCTTATTTTAATAGCGGCGTGCGAAGCTATAAATACCCAAGTCAATGATGGGTACCCCTATTGCTAGGGGTCGGGTCCATGCTCAATTAAGAGCATGGTACGCGTGAGCTACCCGTGAGAAACGTAGCTCGGAAGCTACTCAGCGGGGTCTTCCGTGTAAACTGGATCTCAATTTGCCTGGGTCCCACATCACACCACATGCACCCCCAATATCATCAACTTTTAACATCGCCACTAGACCCTCAACCTCTGGAGGGTCCAAAAATGACGCCTTCTCGGCGGTCAACGCAATCTCTAAAGGATCTTGGTACAACACACTTTCGACATGCTCTTGCACCAGCGTGTCGATTAGACTCAATCCATAGACCTCCTCATCATCCTTGACTCGGCTGTCCACATTGAAAACATTCACCTCCATCTTCAAGTCCCCAAACGATAATTGGACTTGTCTAGTTTCGCAATTCATTACAGCCCCGGAAGTGGCTAAAAATGGACGGCCGAGGATAATGGGAGTCTTCTCAAAAACGTCTGGAATTGGACATGTGTCCAAAACAATGAAATCTACGGGGAACAGAAACTCCCCTACTTGAATCAACACATCTTCCACTACCCCCTTCGGAATTCTCACACTCCGGTCAGCCAGCTGTAGCGTGACCGGTGTGGCTTTAAGATCACCTAAGCCTAATCTCAAGTATACCGAATATGGGAGCAAATTGACATTTGCTCCCAAATCCAGCAAGGCCTTATCAAAACTCTGACCCGCGATAGCTATAGGGATGGTGGGACAACCTGGATCTTTCCGCTTAATCGGAATATCAGCTTGGAGAATGGAGCTCACCTGCTCCGTCAGAAGCACGTTGCACTGACTCTTAGTTCTCCGTTTCGATGTGCACAGCTCTTTCAGCACTTTAGCAAACTGAGGAATAGCATCAATGGCTTCCATCAAAGAGATAGGAAACTGAACCTTCTTGAACAACTCAAGAATCTGGAAGTTCACATTGACGTTTGGCTTTGCCACCAAGCGATGGGGATATGGTGCAACGGGTGGCAAAGGAGTCGTGGGGGCCGCAGGTGCGGGCACCACCACCTCAGGTGACTCTGACTTTCTCTCTTCCTTAGTACACTTCCCCACAGCAGGGACAACTACTGGTGCAGTGACCAGTTCCGGAGGAGGAACCGGTTTTTGCTTCAGAGGAATAGTCTTATCGATCACCTTCCCACTTCTGAGAGTGGTGATCGCGTTAGCTTCCTCCAGACTGGGGTTCAAATTACTTGTGCCTGAACCGTCTCCCAGATAATTAACACCGACAGCATTGGTGTGAGGTTGAGAGGGATATTTTCCCCTCTCCTGTTGGTTTTGCCCAACTACTGCCGTCAACTGAGTTAATTGAGACCTAATGTCTCCAATTGCTTGCTTAGTCTGCTCAGTAAAGCTCAATTGAGACTGCATGAGAGCCTTCAACATATCATCAATCTGTTTATCCCTCGGTGGATGATTTATGCCTGGGAGTGGTCCAGAAAATGAAGGACTAAACCCCTGCTGATTCTGTGAGGGATAACGATATTGGGACATTTGGCCTTGCGGAGGCTGGTATGGTTGCATCTGTTGCTGAGGTGGTGCCTGGGGTGGCACTGGTACTTTAAGATCTCTCCAACTCAGGGCTGGGTGATAAGCCCAGCCCGGATTATAGGTGTTTGAGAACGGATCCCAACGTTGGTTCACCGCATTCACCTCAGCCTGGTTACTTTGGTATGCCTTCTTAACCATCTGGAAAGCGGGGCAAACAGTTACTGAATGCCCCGGACACTCACAAAGTGCACACACCTCCTCAACTCTCACATCATTCACCTGTTGGACTTGCATCAGCCGCAAGTCCTCCATTTGCTTGGTCAATTTGTCCAGCTGAGACTGGACAGTGTGTTCTCTCACGCTAAGGGGGAAAATACCGGACCCACTGGGTCCCTGTGCAGCTATGGCCCTGTCAGCTAGGTCAGAAGGTTCCCAACTTCAGTGTTTTTCGGCCAACTTCTCTAGGAAATCCCATGCCTCATCTGGGGCCTTATCTAGGAAATCTCCCTCTCTACAGAGATACTCAATCTGCTGGGCCGTCGCAATATTTAGGCCCAGCTGGAAGAATGTCACCAACTGATGTTTCTCAAACCCGTGGTGGGGTAGAGACAGCAACAAATCCTTAAACCTCTCCCAACACCTCAAAAATGACTCGCCTTCTTTTGTCTGAAAGATTGGATTTGGCGAGTCACGCGCTGTGACTTACTCTCAGAGAAATATTTCCTATAAAATAGCTCCCTAACAGCTATCCATGTCATGAGAGACCGCTCCTTCTGCATTCTGAGCCACTTGTCCGCACCATCTTTAAGAGAAGCAGGCAAAAGCTTAAGGCAAGCGTTTTCCCATTGGGGAGTGGTGGCTAGGGTGCGCACCAACCCCTCAAAATGGCGGACATGCTCATACGGGTCCTCATTTTCCCTCCCATAAAAGAGAGGAAGGGCATTGTGGGTTCCCGGTTTCACAGTGAAAGCGTTGCGTGCCTCCACAGTCTCAGTTGGCAGAACTATTGGGCCGAGAGGAGTAGTCCTCTCGGGATGCATATAATCCCGCATAGTTTTCTGTTCTGCCATCGGTGGCTCTATATCTAAGACAAACAATGGATTGGGAAATTCTATGAACAGGTTGTCTATGGGAATGACTTCAGGTTGACCTTCGGAAGACTCGGACTGAGTGGATGACGACTCAAACTGGAATCCTACTGACTCAGACTGACTAGAATTTCCTACTAATGGAATTTCCACCAACGACTCTCTATCTATCCTAACTAGATGTTTAGACGGGTCTCGAAAGAAGAGAGGGTCCCCTTTTGGTGAACCCTTTCTACCTTTACCTATCTTGACTCAATTCTAAAAATAACAACTAAAGATTTTCCTAATTTTTTTTTTTTTTTTAAGAAAGATAAAATTAAGACTCAAATTCAAAAGACACTAACGACCCGAATTCCTAACACCTCTTGCCTTCCCCGGCAACGGCGCCAAAAATGCTTGACCGAAATCCTATACCTAATTTAATTGGTTGCCCCAAGCGTAGGGCGGAGACCGGTGTAGCACACAATACCCGGTAAGACCGGAATCGAATCCACAGAGAAGGTGGAAAGTGCTTACTAAGTACTCGGGTTGCTAAGTTTAAACACGGCTCTTAGGTAGCCACCCTTGTGATTTGATTGGTGAAATTACCTAAACTGAGAGAATTTGATTTTACTTAAATTAATTAAAAGGAGGTACGGTCGTAGGGTTCATAACACGGTGACCAGGTCCGGATATTTCATGCTTCATTCGTTGTTTCCAAGAAAACGTTTGATTTTAGAGAGAAAAGGTTACCCCGAAAGATGCGAATCCTCGCGGTCGCCATTGCCCATGTACAGCGAAGAACAAGTTTTGGTCCCCCGTTCCTCGCATTACATGGGTTCCAACGAAGCTCGGATTCGTCCGACGGAAGCTCTTTAATAACCTAAAATTGCTTTTTTCCATTGTTGATTGTAAAAATCAGAGCAAGAACAAATCCATCCCTGGCCACGGCGTGTTAATCACCCCGCGACCATACTTGTGAATCTACTCACTCATATTGAAACGAACAGATAACATAATTCTGAAATAAAACATGCTATTCAACTTGAATATGGATTAAACAAAGATTCGAATCTCAGAACACGGACAAACTCCCGCGAACTGAGATTAATGTAAATAAATAGAAACGTTACCGAAGCAATGCGAGAATCAGCGAACAACTTCAAAAACTCAATGGAACAAGCTCCGGAAAGTAATAACTTCAAAGGAAAAACGGCTGCGAATTTAGACGAAAATTAATGCTAAGTTCGAACCCTAATTCGACCTAAAAACGGAGTATTTATGCTCCCCCGAAGTCAACACACGTGGCAAGTCAACTTCTGACTTTTAAGACCCTCGGTATCGATACAGGAGAAGTCATGTATCGATACCCAGACATTCTGTTCAGCTATGGTGCTCACGGTATCGATACGGGACAATCCCTGTATCGATACCTAGCCTGCTAAATTGCTCCTCAGCTTGTTTGGTCGTCCTGGCTTGGGTCCCACCGGCTCCCAACATGCCCGGTTGCCTTGTTGCCGCTTTACGTGCTCTTTTGACCTGTTTCCTACAAATCAAGACATACAAAGACCAACCAAAAGATACACCGCATCAAGTGGAAAATGAAATAAAACGCGCCTCTAATGCGCTAATTCGCCCTACTTAGGCTCTTATATCTGTGACATTGCGCGCCTATCAGTACCCTATGAAAGTGACTAAACAACTAAAATCCTGCAATTTGAAAGTGCACCCTAAGTGCCTAAACCCTAGGGTACCATATGAAAGTGCCTAAAACACTAGGGTACCCTATGAAAATGCCTAAACAACTAAAACCCTATAATTGGAAAGTGCACCCTAAGTGCCTAAACCCACTATACCCTACCCCAAAGAGCCTAAACCCCTAAAATTGAACCCACCCCAAAAATTAAAGGAGAGAAATCAATTTTGTCCCATCAATTTTGTCCCACATGTGTGTGTGCGAGAGAGAGAGAGAAGAGGCGGCGTGGGGTAATGTCACAATCTGTACCCGTCGCTTTCAATGACAGTGGGATGTGGATCACGTCACATTCTGTACTTGTCGCTTTCAATGACAGCGGACACTTTTTTTTTTTTATTTGCAATGTGTAAAGAAGGCGCGGAAAGACTTCTCATTAAGGGTATTTTTGTCTAATGTAGTCCTTGAGCCATTAAAAATTTCACATCAATGTATTGGAGGCCTTAAAATAACTTAAGTTGGACTACGAATGTAGAGGTCACATAGATGTTAAGTTAAAAGAAATTAATTGGTAATAATTAAAGGTGGAGAAGTGATGAGATGTGGAGGCTATCCCAAATTTTTAATTGGCAGACAGCCAAGAATTCGTGACTAATGAACTGCTGAGTTTTCCGTTTGATTTTAGCAACCCAGTTGCTAAAAGCATGGTTGATTTTAGCAAATGAGTTCACCAGGTGCTAAAATCATGGTTGAGTTTAAGCTAAAATCAACCATAATTTTAGCACCTGTTGAACTCGTTTGCTAAAATCATGGTTAATTTTAGCAACTGGGTTGCTAAATTTTTTTTGGAAAACTAACGTACTGTATTATAGTTCTACTATCGTATTTGAAAATAGAAAATAACTCTGAGCCGCTACTTGGCAAAGAGTTTAGGTGTCTCAAATCACCTCTTGAATAATCTGAAGACAATTTAAGTGTTTTGAAAACAAATATTTTCTCGAAAAGACCGGTTTTGTTTGATATAAATGTTTTGAAATTCGTGTTTTTTTGTTTTTAGTATTTTATTATTCATGATTTTTTTTTATTTTTTGAAGACAATTCAAGTGTTTTGAAAGGAAATATTTTCTCAAAAAGACCAGTTTTGTTTGACATAAATGTTTTGAAATTCGTGTTTTTTTTTGTTTTTAGTATTCTATTATACATGATTTTTTATTTTTTGAGTACATAGCATACCTTTTTCCCGAAAGTATAAAAACTAAAAAACCTGGAACAAATCCTAAAATAATGCATACAGACTACATAGAGTATTTCGAAGCGTTAAACAACCCAGTTAATCCCTTAGTCATGATTGTAGTCCACTATAAGCCAAGTCACTAAATTCTCGTATGACCAGATCTTCATCTGGGATCGGAACTATTTATTTTTCAAAAATGTTGACCACATTATAACTACAACAAATTATGATCATCGGAGATTGGTAGACAGACAATTGAGACAAATTTGTCTTGCAGTGTTTTCTCCAAATGATATTGGTCATCCATATAAATGCTATCCGAACATATGCTACCAATATTCAACAGAAGCAACACCACAATGTACAATCGTACGATGGAAACAAGATGTCCTCTTACATAAATAATGTATTCCATAGGTGTCCAATGTACCCCATAAGTGTCCAATGTATAACACATGTGTCCATGTGTCCCACAAGACGTATTCCATGGGTATCCAACGTGTCCCGTAGGTGTCCAACATACTAATGTGATTCCATTTCCGTTACTTTCACATTTCATATTCATTTTGTTCTTTAAATTAACATCTGGGTGTAAGAGAAATCACAATCCTTTTTTCAAGTCTTAAGGGCTTCTTAGAACCCTTTTTCTGAGTCTTATGGGCCTTGTGGAACCCTTATTCTGAGTCTTATGGGCCTCGTGGAACCCCTTTCCTTGCAACACACGGATTGGTGGTCTCAGTGACTTATTGACAAACTTTATCATTTCGACTTTCATTATTCCTCAATTAACTAAGTGTTCTTTTCATTTCCTTTCTATGAATTCGCAAGTTTCACGCACCGAATGACCACGTGTCATCAAGTAAGTGTAAGGTTCACAATTTCGGCTACAATTTGAGAAACAATTGATAATACAAACCTCAAACCCAACAAGCTAATTCAATCAACTTTCGAGGTACAAACAAGTGATGTTTCAAGGATACAGTCGAATAACTTAAGTGGAAGCCAAATTAGGACTGAACAAGGACCATAATTGAACAAAGCAAACATGACGAGCTTACTGGAAAAATTGTTTGGATAGTCGAGCAATCCCATCTGGACGGAAATGGCAGATTTTGGGCAAAAAATTGTAGATTTTCAATTTTTGGGGATTTCAACAAAATCAAAGGGAATGGCACAATCAGGCCAAAGAAATCCATCAAACAAACATATAAACACTAAGAGAGAGGAGATATCCTGTGACGACCCGACTTTTTAAACACCTCAAAAATAAATGACCTTTCCACTATCCTCAAAATTATACAAAAAATTCACCAGAAATTACAATGGCCCTAAAATCCTCCAAATTACAACACTAACTTCTCCCACATGGTCTCTCAAAGCTAGGGGTGAAAGTGCGAACCGCAAAAACCAGACCAGACTGGAAACCGGACCGGACCGGCCGGTTTATTTCCTCTTTAAACTTACCCGGTCTGGTCCCGGTCTAATACTTGCGAAAAACCAGAAAACCGGTCCGGTTTCCGGTTATAGGGGTCAAAAGACCCGGACCGGACCGACCCGGACCGGATATATAAATATATATATAATTCTGTAAGTTCCTAAAACCAGTAACCCTAGATCTAAAACACCCCACCGCCTCACACTTCTCATTTCTCTGCCTCTCACTCTCTCTAGTCTCTACCTCTGGACTCTCACTCTCTCTACGACTCTACCTCCAGTCCTCGGTCCTCCACGTCCACGGCTCGTCGGCCGCCGGTACGTCTCAAGTCTCTCTCACCTCCACGGCTCGTTGGCCGTACATCTCTACATCTCTCTCTCTCTCTCTCTCTCTCTCTCTCTCTCTCTCTCTCTCTCTCTCTCTCTCTCTCTCTCTCTCTCTCTCTCTCTCTCCGTCCGATACTTTGATTCTCTTTCTATCTCACGAAGACACGAACAAATCATGATGGATCATTGGATTGTTGGCTATTTTTTTCAGATACGAAGAAATCAGATGGAGCCACCAGCCACGACCACCACCATACGCGACTGTGCGTGACCATGTATGTCCAGATGGACCAGATCTGTGGGTCTATGTGTGTGCAACTTACACTCTCTCTCTCTCTCTCTCTCTCTCTCTCTCTCTCTCTGTATGAAACCGGCAAACTGGCCAAACCGAACCGAGACCGGCCAAACCGAATGAAAACCGAACCGGGATTATTTGGTCTGGTTTCAGTTTCGAACTTACCCAAACCGAATTCCCGGTCCGGTCCCCAAAAAAAATGCCAAAACCGGACCGAACCGGTCCGTTTTCACCCCTACTCAAAGCTAATCCTCCGAATACTCTAAATCAAGCCTCCACTTACTTGACATAAAGATATGTACAATAATCGACGATAGCAAATCAAAGAGAATCATAAATCATTTGCAGCCTCTTCCCTGGCTCATTTAGATAGCACGCCAAGCACCACCGGGGTCAAATTCATGTGCCCCCTTTCAGGCCATATAAAAGTATTTTGAATATCCCTCAGGGAAATCAATCATATTTCCTTACTTATTTCTACCCGGTGGGCTTGCACGTGTACCAATCTGTTCCATGGCTTTCAGCAAAATATTCTCTGTGTCACGACACAAGATGTGACATTAACTGAATCAATAAACTTTTAGATCAAAAGAGTACAAATATGAGAGAAAAGAACACTATTTGCAAAGAGATTTAGCGAGAAACGTATTGCACACTACCCGGTACCTCAAATAATGATTGCCGTCGTTGAATACTTGATAGTGCCCATGGCCGATATTCCACCTAGACTCTCACAGCTCATTCACTAAATCATGAAACTGTCTACTGCCTCAAGGAAGTGAGTCCCTCTTGGCTCTCTCTTATATATAATGTTTCCTACAAACAAGAACAACCGAACTCCTCTCTCTCATTTCAGTCCAGCAACTTGGAGAAAAACAAAGAAAGTTATTGTAGCAGCCGAGGTACGAAGAGGCCACAACGGTCAACTGAGGCCCGGTGAATCCCGTCTTCTCCGGTCGTTAACGGTACGCAACCGCTCGGTGATGGCGATCCTCGGATGGCTTGAGTCAGGAAATAGGCGCTCGGAAATACGCTCCCGGATAGCCAAACCAGATGTCTCTTCGGCGGTTTGGCCCCTCGATTACATTAGGTGGACGAGCTATCCGGGACCAAAGGACATCGCCGAGGGGAATATGACCGCGTGGGAACGTCAGCCGTGCCTGCGAGTAGCCGACTTGGCGTAGTCCGAGAGCCAGGGGCTGTGGATGCCAGCCGAGGGAATAGGTTTCGCCGAGGACCCTTGGAGCCCCCTCGGAGAGGGTGGGTGGTGACTTGACAAGTGACAGATGGGATTGGGATGACATCAGGCGGCGTCAGGACGTTGCGCTCGAGGCCCCTGGCGGTCCATGCGACAGACCGCAGGGTATCCGAAAGTTGTTGAGCGAGCAGGCAGGTAAGTAGGGTGACGATGACTACAGTGGCAGAGTAATCATGGCGGACCCATGTGCTTAGTGAAGGAAGGACGGCGCGTGGGAGACACGAAAACGTAGTGGGGAGGTTCCCCATTCCTATAAAAGGGAGGCTCCTCCAACCTTTAAACGGTCTCAGAAAATTACACTAAGAAGGGGCGAAACAGTCTTAAATCATACTTTTGATCAGAAACTAACTAGACCGTCGGAGCTCCTCCCCGGACCGTCTCCGTCCGGGCAAGGTGCTGACGCGGGCGCTACTCGTGCAGGTCCCCCACACAAGTGAATCCCCCGTTCTTTGAGCTGCCTCTACTCCCGCTCTCGTCCATCTCAGCCCGTCCTGCAAGGTTCAAAGAGGTGCACTGGAAAAGCAAGCCCCACAGTTATCTTGGGTGGACTTCTAAAGCATGATGTGTCAATGTTGGCCTAGGTGTCAAAGGAAAATTACTTGGTCATCAATTCCCCAAGCCACACGTCCAATACACAATATGAGTAACCTTTCCGTTTTCCATGTTTATTCCAATAGGATAATCCACAAATATAACCACATCATTTAATTTTTACATACACCTATAAACTAAATAATTTCAAAATCAAGGATGTTACAATCTCCCCACCTTAGGCCCAGTTTTTCAAAAGATTTTAGCACCCAGTTGCTAAAATCATGATATTTCAAATCAAAAAATGAAGTAGTTCCGTGTATCGTTTTTCGATTTTTTTTGCACCAAATTAAAATACACGAGGAGTAATTTAATTTGGAGCGAAAAAAATCGAAAAATGATACACGGAACCACTTCATTTTTTGATTTGAAATATCATGATTTTAGCAAATGGGTGCTAAAATCTTTTGAAAAACTGGGCCTAAAGTACCCGAGCCAGTACCTGGAAGTGAGAATGGGTGAAACACGCATATCTTGTTCACATTTTTGTTTTTAAAGTGTTTTATATCGCTAGAACGTGTTAAAATTGTGTTTTAAATTGAATCATGGATATTGGTTGATATGTGAAATGAACTTAGCAAAGTTATATTTTTTTTAAGTCGATACATCTGAACATGTGTCCGGGTTTGAGGACTTTAAACAGACAAAGCGGTTTGGTGTTATAAGGGTGGGAGATGCGGGCCAAGTATCTCGATTGTTTGACGTCATTCCCTTTTATTGCAGATGTCGCTTCTTTTTTATTCTGGTCGAAACATGTTCAAGAAAGATGTGGGAAATCGACAAGTAAATGTGATATTTTAAATATCATGATGCTTGTCTGCTTAATCTTTAAAAGTAGGATTTTATTCTATGAATGAACTGAAAGATTTATTATCTTGTTACTAAGAATCGTTTTATTGCTTAGTAACTGAAAAGTATGATTTACACTTTTTGCTCGGCATTGACAGAATCCATGATTAGAATATGTATAAGATATGCGGTGTTTCATACGAGTTTTAGCTTATGGAGTTTTCAGAGTTTTCAAAAAATCATACTTTTCAGGTCCGCAGCAGTAGATGGATTATTGAAGTTTTTTCGGTTGTTGGTTTTGATGCTTTGATAATCCTACTGCTGCGGGCCTGAAAAGTATGATTTTTTGAAAACTTCATAAGGTAAAACTCGTATGAAACACTGCATATCTTATACATATTCTAATCATGGATTCTGTCAATGTCGAGCAAAAAGTGTAAATCATACTTTTCAGTTACTAAGCAATAAAACAATTCTTAGTAACAAGATAATAAATCTTTCAGCTCATTCATAGAATAAAATCCACCTTTTAAAGATTAAGCAGAAAAGCATCATGATATTTAAAATATCACATTTCATAATACTCGTCGATTTTCCACATGTTTCGACCAGAATAAAAGAGGAGCTACCTCTGCGATAAAAGGGAATGACGTCAAACCATCGAGATACCTGGCCCGCATCTCCCACCCTTATAACATCAAACCGCTTTGTATGTTTAAAGTTCTCAAGTCCGGACACATGTTCAGATGTATCGACTTAAAAAATTATAACTTTTCCAAGTTCATTTCACATAACCAATATCCATAATTCAATTTAAAACACAATTTTAACACGTTTTAGCAATATAAAACACTTTAAAAATAAATATGTGAACAAGATATGCGTGTTTCACCTTATATCCGATGACGGAGCTAACAATACACACGTCTCGTACCACTACCAACTTAGCAAACAATGGCTCTAAAAAGCATGACTTCCGGCAAGAACGACGAAGTCTGGTCTTGACAGCTGGAAGAAGCTACTAGGGCTGACCCCCAATTCTCTCTTTTTTTTTTCTTCTCTTTCCTTCTCTCCCTCTACTCTCTCTTTTCGGTGCAGCCAGAAAAAGAAAGGGAGAAACATTCTTTAAGCCATTCTAACTCTAAGCAAGTAAGCATGAGGTGTCATGCTCATATTAAGAGGTGGCAGTTAAGACCACCCAAGGGAATATTTCCAACCAATTCCACCGTTTTCTTTTTCTTTCTTCTGTACCCATTTGATTTGTTTCATTCTAAGACTAAAATAAAACATATCTTCACTATTTTTTTTTTCCTAAGTTAATGAGTAGCTTAGAAAAATCATAAGAGACCTACGGAATAACTCGATCACCCGTTTCGTTCATGAACCAATCTTAGGTGAGGGTCGCCACAGATCCCTACCTCCAAGACTTGAGTTCCAATCAAGTCATGAATCAAAACCCTAGCTCTCCAAAATCAAAAACCACTAAAAGGCTTCCCCCGAGCTTAAGCACTCGAATCCCGGGTCTATATGTGGGTGTGATGAATCTATGTTATATTTGTGTGGATTTAGAGGTGTGGGGGGTTGATTGGGGCGAGGAGGAAAAAAATCAAAAGGTGAGAGAGAGAAAGGGCTGGCTATGTCAGGAGAGAGAGAATGAAATTTTCTCTCCCAACTTGCTTATATAGTGCTAAATGCACCTCACATCCCTCAACTGCCAAAATGCTTAAAACAAGTCCAAACTTAATCAATTTCTCACATTGACCCCACATTTAAACACTTAAATGCAACAACACCAAATCTCCAATGTAATTTAGAAATGATTTAAAAATAACAAGTCTTTACATTTTTGTCAAAGCACCCCTAATAGCTAATATGATAAACTTACATAGGTTGAAGACTTGAAGGCGAGAGAGTTGAGTTCAAGAGCTTCTCTCTCTAGGGGAGAGAGAGAGAGAGAGAGAGAGAGAGAGAGCTCTCTTCCCCTTTTTTCTCTGTTTTTCCTGGCTGGCCACCCCCTCCCTCGGCAACCCCTGGCAACCATCCCACCTCTTTCCTCCCCATCTTCTCCTCCTCTTCCTCCTCCTATCCTCCGTCCATTGCTGCGGGCTGGTTGAGACTTTTTCCCTAGAGAGGGAAGATCTCCCACTCTCCCCATCATATCTGGGCAACAGAGACCTAAGAATGGAGTTCTAGATCTGGGTACTGGCTCTTAAAGTAGGTTGACTCAGGCAGCAGTTTCATGAGCTCTCCAATGGCAATGGTTAAGGCGTCAGAAGGAAGATCCAGTAGCGATACTACAGCGGGAGTGAGATCTTTCTGATCTTCCACCCACTTCCACGAGCGGAGTCCTGGGTCCGACATCGAAGCTGAGCGGCTTTTTGTTTGCTTTTGTTTGTGTTTTGTTTTTGTTTTCTTGTTGTAATTTCGGACATGTAGTGTTCTTATACTCTATGTTTCCTATATATGTGATATGTTCGTAGGAATTAGATATGAAGATGACGTGATAAGCAAAATAGGTGATCAGATAGCTGAAGGCGAAGATACAGCTACATGCAACTTTGATCAAGATATAGGGTGTTGATCAAGCGGGTGCTGGGATTTTTATTTTTATTTTTGCTTTCTTGGAGGTTGATGCTAGTGGTCTCATGAAAGTAGTTATTGGGGTGTTACTATATAAGGGAGTGCTGGAAATATTGGATGCAGGTGCAGCTGTTGTAAAATGTTGAGGTCTTTTGGTTTGATTGATTTTTTTTGGGGAAGGCAAAAAAAATTCATTAATCTTGAAATTGTTACAAGACTAATAGGAGCAAGGATAAAACAAAAATGTCTAGTCTGAGACCTAATCCAAAGATTGGTAAGAGTCCAATCAATGGAGCCACAGCCGGCAAACCCGCAAGGGCAAAGTCCGACACCCTATAGGTCAAAACCCAGATCTGCAATATACTCCAATAGACACCGCCGCCAACCGCATCCAGACACCGCAATTGAGACACCGTTAGACCAAAAATGGCCTACAAAACACCTCTGCCCCAACCACCAACAGCAAAACACCCTTTTGATTTGATTGATATTGTCAAATTGGATAGGATTGATGATTTGGACTGTTTGGAGGATGGTAATGCAGGCTCTGCTGGTTCTACACATTTTGGAGACTCAATTTCGCCAAAATGGAGTCTTCTTGCTGCATCAAAACCTCACAGTTACTGCTATTTTTTCATTTGATACTGCTGTTAGGGTGAATTCAAGCTTTTATATTGAAGGTTTTCCAATGCAAGGATACAAAAGGAGAGGCTATGTGGGAGTGCTTCTTGCCGGAGTGAGCTCTTTAGTCCTTCTAAAGTGGTGTGAGTAAGGGTGGGACGGTTGGATCGCGTCTGAACCCTAGTTGCCCATCGAAGAGGATAACCTGCACACGTAGACAACCACGTTAGTGCCTAGCCCGGACAGTGGTGGTTCGGGAAGGTACTCCGATGGCTAAGTCGTCACCGGAGAGGAGAAATACGCCGAAAATCTGGAGGAGGGAAGTGGAGTTATGAGGGTAGTAAATGAGAGAGGAATACTCATTGTGGTAGTTGTAGTTGGGTATTTATAGGCAGATGGGGCGTGCGTCCTACGCGCTCGGTGCCCCTCACGCGCCTGTCATTCGCGCCTGGAATGACAGCTGAGGTGACTTCCATCTCTACTGCAGACGCCGCGCCCCGACTGACGTCACGTCACGTGGGTTTGAGGGGTCATATCACCTTGAGACATTCCCCATCACCCACGTGACTCAGCAGGCAGCGATGGCAGGGTAGGTGATTGCCGCATTTAATGCTCCATCGTGGAATGTGTAGCGTGCCCGATACGCCACCACCAAATCAAGTACAACCGAGCCCCCCGCGTGGCCGAAGTCAACTAACTCGGCATGCGAGCAGCCCGGCCTCTCGGGTGCTCGGTACGTCGATCGGCGGAGCCCCCGAGAGCGATCCGAGAGCCAAGAAGAGAGTGTCGTGTCCTCGGCACCTCCGGGTTCGGCGAACATCAAACAAATCTATATTCGTCCAAACCTAGACATCCGCGCCGAACGCCGAGGGAACCGTTCGTTCGGCGGGGGCGAGATACATCGATCTGCATTCAGTTTTGCAGATTCTTAGATGTTGGCCCGTTTGCTCTTCTATTATGTAGAGTGGGGCCCCTGCTGACCCTTACGAACCCGACCGCTACAATAGCCCCATCAACTTCTACACGCCGTGGGTTGATGAGTGTGGGAGTTGATTCAACCGAAGCTCGGCATTTGTATTGCAGGTGATCGGAGGACCGTGCTCGGAGAGTTGCCCCGCGGTCGGGACACCGATGTTCCGAGTCCCTCTTACCAGAGCGCTTGAGGTTGGTTAGGGCTCGGAACGTCACATCAAACAGCGATGTGAAAGGGCGTCTGACACATCGGTTCAGGAATCTATGACGCATGGTGACGTTGCTGCCACATGTCGTTGCGTGATTGGTCCGAGCGCCGTCATTTGGATTCGCGCCAAAACGGTTTAAACGGGAAGGACAGGTGACACGCGATGAGGGGGTGACCCCTCGCCTCCCGAACCGGTGCCATTATGGCACTTATTCAATAGGCGACTAACCCTACCCTCCCCCTATAAATATAAGGGAGGGAGGAGAGAGAAATCACCGTCATTCTCTCTCTCTAGCTCCAGAGCCTCACGCCGCCGTCTTCCACCGTCGTGCTTCACCAAAACCTCCTCAGAAATCCATTTTCTGACAAAGTTCTTCACCAAAAACTCAGGTATTTCGACTTTCCATCAGTTTCTCTATGTTTTCTGAAGTTTTTGTATGTTTTTTTCTGCATTTTGGGTGGGTTTCTGAGTGCTTTTCTTTTTTTTTTTGGTTTTCGTACCCTGTTTCATTTGAGTTTTCCGGCAGTTTGTGCGGCGGAGCACGGCCGCCGGATTCTGGGCTCTAAGAACACTCAAAGTGTTCTTCCGAGCGCTTAACGAGTATGCGAACCACTTTCCGTTGAGAGTTAGTGAATGACCCGAGCGTATATTCCTTCTTATGTTTAGTCGAGGGCTTGTGGACGAATTGAGCTCTCAGGGCAGTTGACACCTTGTGGGGAGCTCAGCAGGGGCCGAGGCTCAACCCTTTGCATTTTCTTGAAATCAAACCTGTGCATATCGCTGACGGTTGTTTTACCCGTGCACTGTAGGTCTTCATTTGGATGAGCTCGGACTCTGCGGACTCATCCCCCGACGACGTTCTCGCCAACAACCAGTACAAAGAGTTTATCCAAGACGTCCTCCCCCGAGAGCCGATCAGAAGTCTCGGGAGAGGTTATAGGTGCCAGCCCCCGTTAAACATCCCGCCCCTCTAGGCGGTGCCTGAAGTAGTAGCCCCGATCCAAGCCATCACCCACGAACGTTGGATGGAGATGGAGGAGCAAACCAGACGGGCCGAGAGCAGTGCCGAAACCTCAACCTCAGGGCAGAGGCAAGTCCCAGACCCAACCGCCGAGGCCCCAGAACTACATCCTAGCACATCTTCTCCTACTGTCGATCAGTCTGAACTCCCCAATCTATCCGAGGGGTGGTCTTCGAATTCGGACGTCATGGAGATTGACAGGGCCACAGCTGGGTTCAAGGAGCCCGAGCCCATCCAAATTCTGAAGGTGGACGTGCTCTTGGCCCAAAGGATGGACGCTGAGGGCTCGGCAGAAACCGAAGGGCCAGAGCAAGAGCCCGCCGAGTCGGCGGAGGCCGAAGAGGTCTACACGGACGAGGGCATGGAATATGGTCCCACCTGGGAGTCGATTCCGCTGAGGAATCCGAAGCACGGCGTCTGCAAGTACGTCAAGGACTACTTCAACAGGACTGCCGAGAAGCTTGCCCTGTTCCGTAGGGACTACCGCATCCCGGAGGATGTGGACATCTCCCGGCCCACCGACAACAGAATTCATTACCGAAGGGGGGAGATTACGGTGCCGCTGATGGCCATCTGCGAGGGTGGGCTGACTTTCCCGGTGCCCAGACTCCTTCGGCAGTTCCTAGATCTATACCAGCTCGATCCCCACCAGCTTACCACCAACGCCTATCGAGTTATCTGCTCGGTGGTGAGGCTAGCAGAGCAGCATAACATACCCTTCCGCCACAGCGACCTAATGGCCATCTACGTCGTTCAGCGGAGCCCCGCCTACGGGAGGTATTACTTCGCGAGGCGACCCGAGTACCCTCCCTTCATCGGGAATCTCTATGACTCGGAGAGGCACGCATGCGAGCTGATCATCGTACGGGGCAATTACGAAAAAGCTCCTGGGGACGAGTCCATGTGGTCCATCCCTTGGCACCGAGGGAGGCCTAGTAAGTCCGAGGGCACACACTTGCATTTTTCCTTTTACGCATTTACTGTTGCACTTGTCGAATGCTGACGCTACTTTTGTTTTGCAGAGTACAGTGAGGTGACGAAGCACCTCGCCAAGGACACCGACGACGAGGTTATCGACAACAACTTCCGGATCCAAAACCGTACAGCCCCCGACATCCTCGGGTACGTGTTGTCTTACAGGGGTTTTCTGAAGAAAGGGAAAGAGCCCATGCCGAGAATGGGTCCCCGTCGTGTGCGGCATTTCGACCCCGACATCAGACGCCCCGATCTCGCGGGTTGCGAACGTGTGCTGAGGACCTCCAGCCGTCTCCCCTAGTCGTTCATTGAAGGAAGCAGTTATGAGGGCTCAATGGCTGGTGCTTCGGCGCTAAAGGAAGCTCAAAGGAGGGACAGAGCCGAAAGGAAGAGGAAGGAAGCCGAGAAGGCGGCGCCTGGCCAGCTCGGACACTCTGCCGAGGCTGAAGGTCTTCAAAAGAGGGCTCGGACTGCCGAGGCTTCTACCGTGGCCAAGGAGATCCCTCTGAAGGCCCCGGTGCTTCCAACACCTCCTCCTCAAACCGCCTTTGTCGATGTCCCATCGAGGGAGGCTGCCCTGAAGGACAAGCAGGCCGCATCCCCGACGCCCAAGGTTATGCTCTTCCCGGCCGACAAGGACGACCGTGGGTTTCGGTCATTCAAACTTCACACGGCGAGCCGGTCAAAAAGAACGCCAGTGTTCGGGAGAACCGGAAGACGGCGATGACCCTGCTGAAGGCCCTAGCCCTGCCGAGGGATATGAAGGTCATGCCGAAGAACACGGTGGACAATTACGCCAAGCTTTGCACCCACATTGTGAGGGTAAGATTCCGACTTCATATCTCACATTTTACCAAGTCTTCGCCTTCGGACCACTGCTTATTAAGTGTCAATTTTCTCTCTCTTTGCTGGCTGGTCAAACGGCTTTGGCTCTCGGCGACAAGGTGTACAACCTTGGCGTCGAAAAGACTGAGGTCGAGAAGAAGGCTCGGGCAAAGCTGAAAAAGAGTGCCGAGGCCCTTGCTGCAGACGGCCAGGAGCTTGAAAAGCAGCTTGCGGAGGCTCGCCGTCTCCAGAAAGAAGCCGAGGAAAGAGCCATGACAGCCGAGAGCAAAGTCACGGCTGCCGAGGAGAGGGTCGGGCAGGCCGAGAGGGATCTCCAGCGCGCCAAGGCCGAGCACGACGAGATGATGGATGCTACGGATAAGAATGGCTACCGGAGGGGGGCGGACGAAACCCTGAGGAAGTTTGCCAAGGAGGCCAATGATAACGAGGACAAGGCCTTCAAAAAGGGCCACCTCCTTGGCCGCTCCCACTGCTGGCCCGAGGCCTTTGTCGTGGCCTATGATATCGTCTCCATCCCCTTGAACTTAGCGCTCCGGACCTCCCTTCCTCCGCTTCCCGAAGTTGTGGTCCCGGAGATGCCCTCCGACGACAAAGAAGAGGCGATGTCGAGGATGCGGGTACCACCGATCCCCTGGTTGACAACCCGATCAGAGACTCGACTACAAAGCCCAATCTCACAGAGGCCTAGTCCTCTTGTAATCCTTTTTTTTTTAACGGACTGGCGCCGAACAGTTAGGCGTAGGCCAGATCCGAGTGCTTGTAATTAAAACAGGTTGTCCTCGGGGCTGGCATCGAACGATGCACTATCGCCGAGCCCCCTTGTTTTCTTGCTATTAATGAATGAATGCCTTCTTTCCCTTCATTTCTGATTCAAGATTTTGAATATTTCTGATTCATTTCTGATTCAAGTAATGGCTCTTGTGGGTGATAAATCATAACCGCTGAGAGTGGTAATAAATGATAGCCCCCGCTTCGGCGGGGAGCCAAGGGATATAAGGTATCATGCTGGCACCCTGTCGAAGCATAAGAGTTGAAAAATTTCTTGGCTTAGCTTGGAAATTAAGGAAGAATAGCCCCTGATTTTGAAGCTGAGTCAAAGGAAAGTAGGTGTGCGTCGAGCGATTAATCAATACAATAGCCCCCAGCTAGTTCGATAGGTAGGTCCCGAGACCAGGGGCATTTCCCCGAATGCGAACATACTTCCGCGTTGAGACGTTCCACCGAACGCTATTAATTTTTTCTCCGAGTGGAGATTATGGTTCAACCGAACATAAATGACTGCTCCCTTGAACAAGAGTAGACCTTCCTCCGAACGCTAGTAATTGATCTGCAAACATGATCGGTCGTTCGACTGGGCGGTGATAATTTGTAAAGGACTTTGAGCCGAGAACAAAGACTTATAAACAATGAGAACCAAAAAAGGACAGCGGCTGAAGAAAGGATCATATCATTAACATTTTACCCCCCAGGCATTACAAAAAGCTGTCGAGGCACAAAAAGTGAAAATGATAAACATAAGATCCTAACTATAGAATTTCCTCAGCTTAGAGGCGTTCCATGGGTTGCTCACAGCCGTGCCATCCATCTCGGCAAGCTTGTAAGCCCCATAGCCAACTTTGGCCACGATACGGAAGGGGCCTTCACAAGTAGGCATGAACTTCTTCTTGTTCTTCTTTTGGACGACCTCTTAGAGGACGAGATCGTCGATGTTGAAAGGGCGGATGCGGACGTGCTTGTGATAACCCCGAGCGACCTCCTGCTGGTATGCAGAGTACTTGGTGTGAGCTTCGTCTCGGAGGTCTTCGATGTGGTTGAGCTCGGACGCAAGGTGCTTATCATTGGTGGCGGGATGGAAGACTGTCGTTCGGTCGGAGTGAGCGATGGCAGCAAGTGGAAGGACGGCCTCCATCCCATAAGCCATGGAGAACGGCATTTGGCCGGTACCTCGCCGAGGGGTGGTTCGGTAGCCCCAGAGGACTTTGGGGAGTTCCTCCACCCATTTCCCTCGCTTGTTGGTCAGCTAGCGCTTGAGGCCGGACGAGATTGACTTGTTCGAGGCCTCGGCTTGGCCATTCCCCTAAGGGTAGGCCAGGATGGAATTATAGACGAGGATATTTTTCTTTCTGCAAAGCGTCTTTATGGCCTCGGCGATGAACTGGCTGCCGTTGTCGGAGATAATAGCGTAGGGCACGCCGAACCTGGAAATAATGTTTTCCCAGATGAACTACTCGGCCTCGGAGGCCGTACTATGGACTAGGGGTTCGGCTTCAACCCACTTGGTGAAGTAGTCCGTAGCCGTGATTAGGTGCTGAAATCCGTCGGGGGCTGTAGGAAGGATTCCAACAATGTCAAGCCCCCACTGGGCGAACGGCCACGGGCTTGTAACGGGCTGCAGTGATAAGGTGGGCTGGTGAAGAAGGGGGGAGTGTTTCTGGCACGCCTCACATTTCTTGACGTAGTCCTCGGCGTGCTTCCTTATTTTTTGCCACCAATAGCCCTGGGTGATGGCTCGCTCGGAGAGGGTGCGACCTCCTGAGTGGCAACCACAACTTCCCTCATGGAGCTTACGTAGGACGTGAGGTACCTCGGCATCGTGTAGCACGCGGAGGTCAGGGCCAATGTAGGTACGCCGATAAAGCTGGCCCGATGAAGAGAAAAAGTAGGACCCGGACTGGCAGCGAATTCGGTGGGCTTCCTTTTTGTCCGAAGGCAAGGTTTGGTCTCGGAGGAAGGAGACCAGAGGGTCCATCCAGTTGGGACCAGAAGTGGCGATGGTCATGACGTCTTCGGCGCCCGGCTTGAAGCTTGGAACGGCGATTTTGCCAAGGGCGACCGTTTGGGTTCCCCCCAGCTCGTTGCACGCCGAACCAAGGGCAGCAAGGGCATCGGCATGTGCGTTCCGCACTCGGACAATGTGGGAGAAGTGGACTTTCTTGAAGTCGCTCTGCAACTTCAGAACATGGCTGATGTATTTCAGCATCCGAGCGTCGCCAGAGCAGTAATCGCTGTTCAGTTGGTTCACCACCAGCATGGAGTCGCTATAAACTTGGAGTTCCTCCACCCCAAGAGTAAGAGCAAGGCGGAGACCAGCAATTAAAGCCTCGTACTCGGCCTCGTTGTTTGTGGCTGGGAAGCCAATGCTCATGGCGCACTCATGGAGTGTGCCCTAGGGGGAAATGATTACAATTCCAGCCCCTGCCCCTCGGCTGTTCGAAGCACCATCTACGTGCATGCGCCAAAACTACCCCCGTGTAAATTGTAGCCGTTCGGGGAGGGAAACGCTTCAAGCCAAAACCAGAGTGCTCACGGGAGGGCGCGGACTCGTCTTTGACCGTTTCTGTAATAGGCTTCTCTTGGAGCTTGGTTTCCAACCTCGTGGTGAGCTCGGCGACGAAGTCGGCTAACGCCTGGCCCTTGATCGCCGTCCGGGGCTCATACCGGATATCAAAGTTAGCCAGCTCTAAGGACCATTTGCAGATCCGATCCGAGAGGTCTGCCTTGCGCATGATAGTCTTCAACGGATATGCCGTGATTACTATAACCGTGTGGCTCTGAAAGTAGGGTAGGAGCTTCCTTTTTGCCATGACCAGTGAAAGTGCCAACTTCTCAATTGGCAAGTACCTTGTCTCGGCAGGGAGCATCGTCTTGCTCGAATAGTAGATCAAAAACTGCTCCAACCCTTCTTGCAGAACCAGCGCCGAGCTGACGGCGTGGTCGGATACCGCCAGGTAGAGGTAGAGATCTTCGTCTTCCTTTGGCATGACCAACAGGGGCGCTCAGGACATAGATTTTAAGCTCGGCGAGTGCAGCGTCACACTCGGTGGTCCAAAGAAAGGCCCTCTTACTGGTCTTGATGGACTGGAAGAAGGGACGGCAGGTGTCGGACGATTTTCTTATAAAACGATTGAGGGCAGTTGCCATCCCCGTCAGCCGCTGAACCTCTTTGATTGTCGTCGGCGCTCGAAGTTTCTGGATAGCCGTTAGCTGGTTGGGGTCGGCCTTGATCCCTCCGTGGGTGACGAGGTAACCCAAAAACTTTCCAGAGCAAACCCCGAACGCTCACTTCTCCGCGTTGAGTTTCAGATGGTGCTTCTTCGGGATGGAGAAGACTTTGCCAAGGTGGGCAAGGTGGTCTTCTGTGAATTTGCTTTTTACCACCATATCATCAATGTAGGCATCCATGATGTCGTCGAGCTCCTTGGCGAACATCTTGGAGACCATTCTTTGGTAGGTAGCCCCAGCATTCTTTAGACCGAAAGGCATGACCTGGTAGCAATAGGTTCCTCTCGGCGTAATGAACGTTGTCTTCTACACGTCCACGACATTCATAGCGATCTGATGGTATCCTCGGTAAGCGTCCATGAAGCTGAGCCTAGCATGTCCGGCTGTGGCATCCACCAGCTGGTCTATCCAAGGGAGGGGAAAGCAGTCTTTAGGGCAAGCGTCATTGAGGTTTGTGTAGTCTACACATACCCTCCACTTCCCATTCTTTTTCTTGACCACCACGGTGTTTTCCAGCCACGTGGGGTACATCACCTCTCGGATAGCCTTCGCCTCGATCAGGCGGTCAACTTCTTCTAAGACAGCGTCGGAATGAATGGCCGAAGACCGTCTCGGCTTCTGCACCACTGGCCTCCTAGCCGGATCAACATTGAGGGCGTGCGTGATGAAATCCGGGCTCACGCCCGGCATCTCGTACGGAGTCCACGCAAACACCTCAACGTTATCCTTGAGGAAGGAGACCAAGTCGTTCCGCTCGGGATTGGAGAAATCCGAACCCAGCATGAAGTACCTAGTGCCTTCTTCATCAATAGGCACCTTGACCAATTCCTCGACGGATTTATCTTCGGCCTTAGAGCCAACGTCTTCAAGGACGGGAGTGAATTCGAGCATTTCAATCCATTGCACCTGTTTGGGCAGCCTGCCTTCCCTTCAGTCTCTTTGGCGAACGGCATTGATGAAGCACCTCTTTGAGGCCATCTGGTTGTCTCGGATGGTTTCCTGGCGCCCGGACGTGCCAATGAATAGAACGCATTGGTGGAGGGTCGAGGCAATCGCCTTCATTGCATGGAGCCAACCTCGTCCCAGGATGGCATTGTACGGGCTCGGGGAGTCCACCACGGTGAACTCAATTTCCAAGCGCGTCGTTCCCGCCCAAACAGGGAGGGTGATTCTGCCGAGGGGATACACTGGAAAGCCGGAAAAACCAACGAGGGGAGTGTCGGAAGGGGTAAGCTCATCACGCGTCCGTCGAATGGCTTTGTAGGCCGAGTAGTATAGGACGTCGGCGGAGCTCCCCTGGTCCACCAAGATCCGCCGATCCTCCACGTGGTCGATGTTTACCTCGATGACCAAAGTGTTGTCATGCGAGAGCTGTAGCCCGTCCAAATCTTCTTCCGAGAAGGTGATGGTGTACGGGTTTATTGGTTCTTCGTATTTTCGCTTCGGCGCTCTGTCGAGCGTCATTACTTGCATCGCGGCCTCCATCTTTTGCAGCTTCGTGTGCATAACGTCGGCTCGGGCTTTGTCGACCAGTCCATGGATAGTTATGACCACTCTCGGGCGCACTCTGTCTCCGGGCGCCTACTGTCCTAGTAGTGGTGGTGGAAGCTGGAGTGCCTGCTGGTTAGGCTTGGGCGCTGCCCCCCTAAGCACGGTCGGCGTGCGAGCGTGGTCTATCCACTCCTCCATGCGGCCCTCGGCTACCAATTGCTCGAGGTGTGCTTTGAATGGTCGGCATCCCGTCGTATAGTGACCCACCTCATTGTGGTAGGTGCACTTTCCCTTATGGGTGGGGTCTGACCCCATCTTCTCCTCCAGCTAGTAGAACCAACGTTTCCTGCCGATCTTCGCGAGCAGCCTGTAGACTGGCATGGTGAAGACGGTCGTCTTGGCAACATAATCGTTGTCGTTTCTGGGGGGCCTTTCCCATCCCCCTCCGCCAATGTTGTTCCTATTGTTGTCTCGGGGGCCTCTGTTCCCGTACCCTCCTCCTTGATCATTTCTCCCTACTTTCTTCACATTGTTCACTTGCTTCTTTGTTTTCTTCAGCACACCCTTGCCGGCATTTCCCTTCAATGGTCGGTTAAATAACAGTTCCTCAAGCTCTCGGAAATGATCCACCGTTTCCATTAGCTCTACCATGTTTTTTGGTGGCCGTACCATGTGTTCTTTGAAGAGGTCAGAGTGATCATCGAGCCCATTTTTTAATGAAGTGGAGGCGATCTTCTGGTCGCAGCCTTCAATGAGGCTGTAGACCTCCCAGTACCGGGCGATGTACTCCTTTAGGGTCTCGTCCGAGCCCCTTTTCATGTTGACAAGCGCGTCGAGTGTCTTCGGCTATGTATTGTTGGTCACAAACCGAGACGTGAACGCGCGCTCAAGCTCGTCGAAGTCGTTTATAGACCCCGGAGCGAGCTGGTTGTACCATTGGAGCGCCGTGGTCCCTAGGCTCATGGAAAACGTTCGGCACATGAGGGAGTTACAATGACCGTAGAGCTCGGAGACTAAGCGATATTGCTGGACGTGGGTAATCGCATCCGTCATTGGCTCGTACTTGTCAAATTTAGGGATCTTGAACCCACGCGGTGGGATGGCCTCGGTAATGCCCCAAGAGAATGGGGACTGCTTGGCCTTCTCCAACCTTGAGTCGGCTTGGCCTGGGCGGTTGAGGTCGATCGCTCGGTATTCCCCATGGGCACGCTTCGCCGGCCCGGCGGCTCGGTGCAACAGATCAGGACCATCAACATTCAACGTGCACGTTGCTTCTCTCGAAGGATAGCGTCTTGTTGTGCCGATTATGGCCCCTCGCGGCCTCTTCCCGAGGACGATGGCGTCCAGTCTCGGGCTCGGCGTGGTAAACCTTTGTTTGGCCCGTGCGCGCGTTGACAAGCAAAATACTGCCACCGTCGTTCCATAGCTTGTACATGTCCCCGGGCCTGAGGCCATTGTTCTCGTTATGGCCTACCCCTGCCGAGACCTCAATTGGGTCAGCGATCGCGTTTCTGCCCGAGCCTTCGCCCCGAGCGTTGGGTACACCATTTCGGGCACCATGCCTATCCACCGAATGGCGATGGCGCCGATCGCCTCCCCGATCATCCGATTGGTTATGGTTATGGCCGTCCCCCCGCTCTTCGTGCGGTCGGTTGTGGGGTGTTTGTTGGGCCCTTCCCTTTGTTATACTGCCTCTCCAGCTCTCGGGCATATTCCGGGTCTCCCCGGACGTCAAGCGTCCGAGCGTTGGAGGCAGTGGCACTATCCTCGGGGTGGTCAGTCCACCTAGACTGCCCGCCACGCGTCTGTTGTCCTTAAGAACGCGCGGATTCTCGAGCGGTCCCTGATGGTACAACAAATGCACTGCCTCGGCGGTCTACCTCCACGACCTGTCCGAGGCGGGAAAAGACTGGAGCCCTTCCCCCATCATTGGTCCTTGTGCTCGGCGGAGGCCTCCGGGTCCTTGTCCGACCACCGGACTTTGACGTTGTGGGTCGATTCCTGGCCTACTTCATAGCCAGTACTTCTTTCCTTAGTAAGGCCAGTTCAGCCTCTATAGTAAGAGGAGGAGGGGGAGGAAGAACCTTCGCACGTGCTAGAGTCGTAAGGTTATCAAGAGAGAGAACGTTTCCGTCCATGATAAAGAGGATGTTGCTGGGGCCGGCGCCGTTAGTGGTCACGGTGACCGTCCCATCCCTGTTGACGACGGGAGAAAGGGTGAGCCCCAGGTCACTCCCGACCTGGTGGTACCGGTAACGGTCAGCGGAGTTGATGTATTCTCCGGCGTCATTAAACGCGGCCATGCCTAAGGTGAGGTCAGCCATTTGGGTAGGTTTTGGGGGAGTTTTTTTAGAGAGGAGCTTTGGGGAGTGGGAGGAAACACCACCAAAGTGTTCAAAGGGGCTGGGAGGAGTTGTTCCCCTTTTTGTCCCCAGCGGAGTCGCCAATTGTGGGAGTGCTTCTCGCCGGAGTGAGCTCTTTAGACCTTCTGAAGTGGTGTGAGTAAGGGTGGGATGGTTGGATCGGGCCTGAACCCTAGCTGCCCACTGGAGAGGATGACCTGCACACGTAGACAACCACGTTAGTGCCTAGCCCGGACGGTGGTGGTCCGGGAAGACACTCTGATAGCTAAGTCAGTCACCGGAAAGGAGAAATACGCCGAAAATCTGGAGGAGGGAAGTGGAGTTATGAGGGTAGTAAATGAGGAGAGAGGAATACCCATTGTGGTAGTTGTAGTTGGGTATTTATAGGCAGAGGGGGCGTGCGTCCTACGCGCTCGGTGCCCCTCACGCGCCTGTCATTCGCGCCTGGAATGACAGCTGAGGTGACTTCTATCTCTGCTGCAGACGCCGCGCCCCGGCTGACGTCACAGCACATGGGTTTGAGGGTTCACATCACCTTGAGACATTCCCCATCACCCACGTCTGCAGGCGGCGGTGGCAAGGTAGGTGATTGTCGCATTTAATGCTCCATCGTGGAATGTGTAGCGTTCCCGATACGCCACCACCAAATCAAGTACAGCCGAGCCCCCCGCATGGCCGAAGTCAACCGACTTGGCATGCGAGCAGCCCGGCCTCTCGGGCGCTCGATACGTCGATCGACAGAGCCCCCGAGAGCGATCCGAGAGCCAAGAAGAGAGTGTCGTGTCCTCGGCACCTCTGGGTTCGACGAACATCATACAAATCTATATTCGTCCAAACCTAGACATCCATGCCGAATGCCGAGGGAACCGTTCGTTCGGCGGGGGCAAGATACATCGATCTGCATTCAGTTTTGCAGATTCTGAGATGTTGGCCCGTTTGCTTTTCTATTATGCGGAGTGGGGCCCCTGCTGACCCTTACGAACCCGGCCGCTACAGGCTATCTTCTGTTGCTAGCTTTGAGGTTGTTTGTTGGCTATTAATTGGTGTTGCAGCTGAGTTGGTGTTTAAGTTCGTAATTTACAATCCTAGGCATTGTATTGTTTTGGGTGTGTTGGTCTGGGCTCTGGCTGTTTTGCTGGGTTTTACTGGGCAGTATTGTTTTGTTGGTTTTATTGGGTTGCAATATGTTTTTGTTGGGTTCTGCCACTTGCTTGGAATGGGATGATGCTTCATTGAAGGATGTTCGGCTGCACTTGCTAATCTTGCCACATTTAATCATTGTAACTTTGTTATGTAATCAATAAAAGTTTTTTTTTGCCGTTAAAAAAATACTCCCTCCGTTCCAATTTAAATGCTCCTTACGGTTATGCGTGTTTTTTTAAAACTCTTATAGTTTTCATTCTATAATGTATTTTATATGCAATATGGATCTTATTTGATAGATCTCAATTAGTTTTATTAGACAAAAAAATTTAAAAACTTTCGAAACCTTATCAATAAAAAGATATAGACGTTTGAAAAAGGCACGGATATACGTAGGAAGAATTTAAAATGGGACGGAGGGAGTACGATATTATATGTTCTGTTTTCTAAAGTAAGGCAACAGCATCGGCATGGACGAAATCCCCAATAAGGCAATAACTATGGTACGAATGAGGCTGGTGTAGTAGAGTTGGTTGGTCGGACATAAATGTGAGACTGGGCTGAGAAAAAACGTGGTGGGGTTTGGGCATTTGTAAGAGGAAAGTGATTTACGTGGTGGGGTTTGGGCATTTATGATAGTGAATGGTTACTATTATTGGGATGCATGTTGAATTATTTTAGAATGGTTACTATTATTGGGATGCATGTTGAATTATTTTAGTATAATGATTTTGACACGTCACTTTTGTTGTATTTTTAATTTTGTCTTTCAGTGTAAAAAATACATACAATATAAGTATTAAAAGACAAATTTTCTAGTACAATTATAAAAATAAAAAAAAAGTGTCAAAATCATTCTCCTTATATTATGGTGAATCTTATGAGATACGATACTTTAGTTGCCGTTCCACGAAGTAATTTTTTGGACTTCTTTATATTTTTTTTGACTTTTCATGTTTTATAAGTCATTCTCCTTAATCTTCACATGCATCAATTAAAAAATCCAAAAAAGCCAAAGTTAGAGTAATGTTTGCATTGTTTGATTGGCTCGGCCCCACCCAATTTTTTACTTTTGCAATATTGTTTGCATAATTTTTTGTAAAAAAAAAATATTTGATATTTCAACTTTTCATTTTGAGTACATTAAATTATGATGAATGATATTTTATAAGAAGACTACGCTTCGTTGAATGATTACGGTAGCGACAATCCTTAAAATTAATTCTTCAAGTTATCAAAATTGTTCCCTAAGAACTCATATGATCGAATTTAATCTTGAAAAATCATTGTACCAAAATTTTCTATCATAGTTCGGCCTCGACCCCAGCTCCGTCGCCATTGTTGATATACCAATGTAATGAAAAATCACATGCATATCAACCGAATTTCATTAGTATTATTTTGTTTCCAAATCACAGACCAATTAACAACCGTTACAAAAAGTTAGACCATGCCCCCAAAAAAGCATTTGAGGCCTAAAGAGGAGTGTGCAGTCTACAACAAGCGGCATAGCTTTAGCCATTGGACCACATATTGCTATCCTACCTGAACAGTAACCCTTTCTTGTTCGTTCTTTTAATTATTCATCGCATCGATTTAGAAATTTCATTTGGTATCGAACCCATGACCTCCTGGCTCTGATACCACTTGTCGGACCGCTTTTCCACCAACTCTCCTAAAACCAATTGGTGGTAGGAAGGGCTTCAATTAAGTCTTTTATGGCATTTGACATCGCACCCGCAAGTCTGTTTTTAGAGCGGTTGCAGGGAGTAGCATTATGTAACCAAATCCATGGGGGCACTCCGGGCCCAACAATTATTGACTCCAGTAGAGACTAATTCCTTCCAACTAGTGAAGATACTACTCCAATATTTCCATACTCTCCATTACGAATGATTTGGAACTTAATAAAAAAAAAAGTTTGTCAAAATGATTTATAAAATTCGCAACCATGCTAATCGATTGTCATTACGTATCATATGATGCTCCCCGATAACGTTACACCGTGATCTTTGTTGGGGATTTCAACACCCCAATCTCACCCGCAACGGAAGCGTAAAAATGATGAACAACTAGCACACAAAGAACACACAAGCAATTTTACATGGTTCCCCAAATTGGGTACGTCCACGGGAGAGAGATATATCTTCACTATATTTGGAAAAATAGAGATACAATGTGACGTGAAAAAACCCACTCAAAAAGCACCTAACGCATGGCTCTATACATAGTTTTTCACTCACCACCCACACTCTATTTTTCCTCACATTTTCCTCTCTCAAACTCACAACCCCGAAGCGCACGGCAATCCCCATGGGGCTGCCATCCCTTGTGCCCTTCTCCGGTCAGCTTCTCTCACTTCTCTCTTTCTCTGCTCTCTGCTCTCAGTCTCTACCTCTCCCCCCCACACACACACACATATACACGGTGGAGAGGGAGCAAGTCAATAAATGAGTGGGACTACCAAGGCTATCTCCCACGCCAGCTTTCCAATTTCCAGAGCATCTCTCCTTTTCTTCTTTCTTTACCCAATAATGCTACATACACTTCCGGGTACCACACCCGGGTACATTTCCGGGTAAAAAACCTCCAAAACGACTTCGTTTTGGAGGCGGGTCAAACTATAAAAAAAAACGTGAAATTTTCTGAACCCGTTTCACTCTTTCTCCCCTTCAATACAGAGAACGACAGAAGTGTGAGAGGGAGAGAGCGAACACGATCCCCCCCACCACCACCGGCGGGCGACCACAATCCCCACCGCCGCCGCCGCCGCCGTCAACCACACTCTCCACCTCCGGTGAGAGAAGACTACTTCGAATCGCGAGTAGGAGCTTTGCAATCGAAGGTCTATCTCTCTCACGCTGGTCTCTCTCTCTTACGCTGCTCTCTCTGTCTCTCTCTCACATTCCTTTCTTCTCCTCGTTGGTGGTTTTTGCACAAAAACTAGGGTTTCAATTTTAAAAACCCAAAACTAGGGTTTCCTCGTTGATGGTCGATATGAGGTTACTGCTGCTCATGGAAAAGGTGTATTTTCAACTGCAGTTCGGGCAAAGGATCTTAAGGCTGGACCTGGTGATCCAGAAGAAGTGGCAATCAAGATAATACGTAACAATGAGACCATGTAACTCACATCCTGCTTTCTGGTGGTAATTCTGGATTTTCTCATTTAGGCTACACTATAGTGGCCCTGATTTTCTGTGAATTAACTACTTTTTTTACTTGAATGTATTCATGCATAAGGCTGGTAAAGAGGAATTGAACATATTAAAGAAGCTTGTTGGTGCTAATCCCCGACAACAAACGCCATTGTGCTCGTTTCCTCTCATCTTTTAAGTACCGGAACCATCTTTGTTTAGTTTTTGAATCCCTTCATATGAATCTGCGTGAGGTCTTAAAGAAGTTTGGTCGCAACATTGGGCTTAAATTAACTGTCGTGCGAACTTATGCGAAGCAACTTTTTATTGCTCTGAAGCATCTCAGAAACTATGGTGTTCTTCACTGTGATATAGCCGGACAATATGTTTGTAGGTATAGAGTATTCTATTGTGGTTCGTTTATTTATTTGATATATAAGAATTGTTGCTCTTACCTTCTACAGTTCTAATCATTGTTCCTTTCAGGTAAATGAAGCAAAAAATGTGCTGAAACTTTGTGATTTTGGTAATGCCATGTTTGCTGGTAAAAATGAAATTACGTCTTACCTTGTGATTCTCGTGTGCTTGTTAAGCCTTACAAGAAGAAGGGAAAAATCCCAGACAAGTAGAGACTATTGCTCTAATTTATAACAACTACTTGTTTTCATTCATTGTGTTCTTTCTTCCCCTAAACCCCTTAAAATTAAACTCCAAAAATTGAACCCAACCCCAAAATTGAAGAGAGAGAAAATTAATTTTGTCTCACTCATGCATGAGAGAGAGGGAGAGAAAGTGGCGGGTGGTCTGAGAGAGAGAGAGAGAGAGAGAGTAATGAGTGAAAGCGACCAGTGGTGTAAGCGACTACTTGACATGTGGCTGCTGGAAATTAAATGATACAGTGACCTGTCTTTCAGTCACTTTTTGCTTGCCTTCAACCGGTAACGACTCAACAGCAAAAAGATGGTGACACGCGGCCGGGTAACTTTTTCTGATCATTAAGGGTATTTTTGTCTTGTATTGTCCTTGAACCCTCAAAAATTTCTCATTAATGTATTGGAAGTATTAACATAAGTTAAACTGGACTAAGCACTATTTAATGCCCTAAACTTGACCTTTAAACCAATTTTCTGTTGGCAAAAGCTACGAACCACCCTCAGGGTGGTCAGGAGCGAGTCTCGGCTGTCCTTCCTCTGAGATCTGAAAGGACAGAGCCCAGCTACTCCTTTTTAATTTCAATGCTTTAACTACTGCAAGTAGTCAAGTACCCACACATTAGTACTTCGGTAAAGTTAAAAAAGGAAAATGACTTTTGTTGAGTCTAAGTGGTAAAAACACCCCAAAATCAGCCTCAACAAACATTTGGCTAATTTGCAAAATTTATATTTTTGCTACAGTAACTCGGTATTGGGGTAAATGCATTGTTCACGGGCTAAGGTACTGTTCACGCACAGAGGAGTTAACGCACAAAGCCATCCCCGGACAAAACCTAGTGGACAATCTTATTGTTCATGCACTACACTGCCGACATGTATACGTGTCAGGTGGGGGGAATTAATGGGGGAATACCCCTGCACTACACTGCCGAAAAAGTGTATTTCATGGGGAAGTTTTTTTTTATATAGATTTGAGGGGAATAGTTTAATATAGTGAAATTAGAATAGAGAGCCTGATTTTGTGAGTTTTTTAAAAAGTGACTTGCTAAATTATAAAAGGTGTTTTTGAGGTTAAATTTGGTGTTTTTTTTGTTGAGTCTGATAAGGATGCTCTTATTGCTTGTTTTGTAAAAGGATAAAGATACGGGGAGAAGTAGTGGTACATAAAACGTACCGATCGCGTTCGGGGACTTACTTTTGTGTCCCACACGAGTGATCCGAATTGTTCATTATTCTTAAAACATTTTTTCGAGGGGCCACACCAAATTTCAGCTCAATCGGATGGTTGAAAGTTCTTAAAACATTTCAAAATTTGTTTATGAAAGGCGAATTCGTGCAGTTAGCTATGCTAAAATCACTTAAAAAAATTTATGTTGTCAATGCTCAAGCTAGCCTCAAATCAATAATGATACATACACAAAGGGTTTGGTGGGGAGTGACACAAAGGGTGTGTATGTATCATTTTTGCAAAATTTATATCAACTTTTTTTTTTCGGCACATAAAAGGGAAGTGATCTAAAGAAGCCCAATGTAGGGCTCCCCAAAAAAATGGGTTTCTCCTCATTTGCTACATATGAGTAGTGTATTTAGGGTGCATAAGTGGTATACCCATAACATTGTTGTAACATAAATTCAGTGATATAAAAGTCGGGTTCGGCTAGTAACCCACCCAATAGGTGGTCCAGAAAAACCATAAAGTAGTCTTGATTTGACACAGTCACGTTAGGTAGCGTAGACCTCTGCCGATTACTACTTTCTATCACCTCTGAGCTCTCCATACTGTTCTACCTTTTTCAATTCTTGATTGCTGTGTTGTACCCTTTGTTTTGAAAGGTCACTCCTCTTACCTAAGAAAATGTTAGCCTGTACCCAATAGGCATATATTCATGTTGAAAAAATATAAGGATATTTACCATCAGGTCATCCTTGAATCTTATAATTACGATCAAGTCAAGTCCAACTCTGAAAAATTCTCATCAACTCCCCACTAGTATAAAAATGCCTAAATCATAGGGTACCCTATGAAAGTGTCTAAAATCCTAAGGTACCTTATGAAAATGCCTAAAAATAAAAGAAGTGAAGGAGGTACTCCGTAAAGATAAAACACGAATTGTGCAAAGCAAGGCAGACACAGAGACTATGACAAATTCATTCAAAAAAATGAGTCGTACCGTCTGGCAAGAGAAAGGAATAAATTGTTTTTTAATCTATGCCAAGACCACCCAAAACCCTTTACGCCACATCAAAACCCTTTCATATTAAATGAATTGGTAACTAGCAAAACCCTTTTCGGTTTATTAAATTCTTATTAATGAATTGGTTAGGAACTTGTGTATAGCACTCAATCAAACGCCACATCATTGCTTTAACTACTGGGCAAAGGCAAAAATTTACTATTATAGGAATACTAACCCTCACACACACACACAATTAATGGAGTCAAGTCAAGCCCCAAGAAATCATTTCTCATGAATCAGTCTAGTTTCGAGGTAGATGGTCTGCCTTGAACCGCATCGGGAAAAAAATTAGTCAAAGTGTTTGTTTGTAAACTAACCAGGTTGAAAAACAAAAAGGGTAGTACTAGTAGCAGTAGGCCTTGTAAACCCCATGTGTACTAAAACGTTACGGCTCATTCGTCGGGCGGATAAAATTTTGGATGGATAAGAAAAAAGAGTGGATAAAATGTGGATATATTAAAATGGGATTAGTTAAAGAGGGTTGTAAGTTCAGCATGAGTTTGTTTGATAGTTAAAATAGATGGATAAGAGTGGGTGGATAAAGAAATAATGTGAGGATTTACTTAATTGTCCCTTATAGTGAGAGCACGAAAAGAGTTTGGAGAGATTTGAAGGGCCAGCGTGTCTTTATATACCCACCCGGATAAATAAATTCGAAGGAGTTGGGTGGATAAGCTGCAAGGGTCTTAGCAATCTGAGTGCAAAATAGGAAGCAAACCCTGAATAAAGGTGGACCAGGGTTAGCTTATCCACATCCATCCTTTATTCCATGACAAACAGGCCCACTGTGGTGACCGCCAACCATTTATGAACCCGGACTGCAGCACAAAGAGTGGTAGTTGAATATTCAAAAAGCATATAGCATAAATAAGCGTAAGAGATTGGGAAAGGGTTTTAAAAAGTAAGTAGAGAAAAGAGAAATGGAGGGTGTAATGAACGGATTAGAGGGAGAATTGGAGGAACTTAGGGAGACATTTAGGACTGGAAAGACAAAGGAAGCAACTTGGAGGAGGTCACAGCTGAAAGCTTTGCTCTCTCTCCTCAAGGAGAGAGAAGGTGAGATATTGGAGGCTCTCAAACAGGATATTGGCAAGCACCCTGTTGAGTCCTACAGGGATGAGGTATGCTACAGATGTATATATACATATGCATATAAATTTTGTTTTTGGTTTACATAAATAAGCTCTTTGTTTTTTGTTTTTTTTTTTGTTTTTGCATGAAAGAATGCAGGATTTTAGTTGCAGGTTAGGGTTTATTTAAGAGATCATTTGCCCTAAATTAAGTGCAGTGTTTTGCTTGCCCTTCATGTTAGTAATTATTTTCAACTCTGGCATATAATTGTATATTTTTCTCGTGTCGAGTACTTAATGTCAAATATTTCACCTCAAAACTAAAAAGAGTTCCTTGACCAGGGTCGGTCCTGATTTTTGGATTGCTCAAATCTGACTCTAATCTTGGTTGTCCAATTACTATAAAGTCAAAAAAAAAAAGGGTTACATTGTATTTTTTTAGCCTGAACAATATTAAAAAAAAAAATCATAACTAAAATGTAACCCCGGTTATAGTGCTTTATGATGAACATGATATCCCATTAAAAAAACTTCTTATTGCATTTTTTAAGCAAATTATTCAATTAAGTCGTCATACTATTTTATCCAAGAACTCATTTTCAATTAATTTCATAGCCGACTTAATCTCTCGTATCACAAAAATATTTTTTTTATCAAATTTCAACTTAGAAAAACTTCTATCCACTAAATGAACTATAACATGCATTGTTGAACTCCTAATATTAAGTCTCCTACATCTTCAAGAGTTCTTTTAAAAATTATATAGAAAACAAAAATTCAAACTAAAATGATTCATAGATAAATGTAGAAAAATTGTAGGAGTTTGTTTTAAAGAAAATAAGAAAGATTGCTCAATATTTTGAACATGATTTGTGTAAAAAATAATAAATCGTGTTAACATCCAGCCCCAATTCAAACTTTCTTTATTTTTCTCTCTTTACCATGGATTTTCAACATTCCTTGCATAAGATCTTGTCTTAGTTATAATTACGTCAAAAAAACATATCCCTGCATTCATCACTTATATACTCTGAGTTGTTTCACTAGAATAATAAAATACCAGCAAAGTTCATGCACAACAAGATCTCATCTTGGCTTTTCAGAGAGTTTAGTCATGGTAATTGGACGCTATAGAAGTTCCATGTCAACACATCTTTAGATCTTTACGGGGTTTTTTTTTTTTTTTGATCTTTAGTGATGCAAAAGGTGGAGATTTAACAAAAAATTGCATTTTTCGGACCACAATATTTCAAATTCTTTCGCATCGAATTAAATATCTCTATTAGTAGTTTATTTTGGTGCAGAAGAGTAAAAAATTATGTGCGGAAGTACTTTATTTTTTTATCCAAAAGATATATTGCAAAGCAACTCAACAAGCCAACAATATAAAATACTTTCGTATACAATTTTTCAAAAAAAAAATTGTATCGAATTAAAGATCTCTATTACTAATTCAATTTGGTGTCAAAAAACATAAAAAAAAATCATGCACGAAAGTACTTTATTTTTTTATCCGAAAGATATTGCAAAGCAACTCAACAAGCCAACAATGTAAAATATACTTTCGTATACAGTTTTTCAATTTTTTTATATCGAATTAAAGATATCTATTAGTAGTTTAATTTGATGCAAAAATAAATAAATAAATTATGTGGAGAAGTACTTTATGTTTTGATCCGAAGAAAATTGCAAAAGGAAAAGGTGGAGAGAGATGGGTTACTTATGTAATTTGCTTCAGTCATCATCAGTCACTCACTTCAGCAACAATTATTGTGCGTCCAACACTAATATTTTGCTGAAGCAAACGTTAAAACTTTGGCGTGTTACACTACCGTCAACCTTTGGGCTGACATTAGACATTGCCTAAAGAGATTGAGGGGTTAGTTTTGTAATAAAAGGATGAAAAGTTACTGATTTGGTGAAAGGGCATGCAAGTCATTGTTGAAGCAAGAAAAATTAGTGTTTTGGCCGGAACCAAAGTGGTTTTGGCAGAAACAAAAGAAGTTTTGGCATTATCAGTGGCCTTTTTTTTACTCTCACAGGTTTACGCTCCGTCGGCTGGAAAAAGAAATTCTTTTGGACATCTGATTTTCCTTCCTATATGTGGGCCAACCAACACTGGTGGCGGGTTCTTTTCTGTAGGTTGGTTGGTTTGTTTGTTGGAGGTATTAAAAAGTGTCCCATCCACAGATACCAGTTTTTTTTTTTTTTTGTTATATTTTTGTTACTAACACATTTGATTTTTATGTTTTTTTTTTTCTGGGTTTAAAGTTGGGATGCACCCACCAGAACCTGGTTTTAGAATACCAATTTGAAACCTACTTTTAAAAAAGTTCTAAAAACTGGGTTTTAGAAACCTAACCGAACAAATTTTGTAAAGTACTTTGTTTATCACGAAAAGGGTTAATAATCCACTTGCCCCTTAAACTATTCAATTCTTAGTTAAATGCCCCTCCAACTATCAATTGAACTTACTTGCCCTTTTAATTATGTAAACGTTAGTCACTTGGTCGAATCCATCCAAATTAACGGAAAAAGTAGGGAAAAACCCTAACCATCTTAATTTGCTACCAACTGAAGGGTAAAATAGACTTTTCCACCCAAACCCACTCAATCATGTATTTGGGGGTAAATCGGCAGCCGTAATTTCTAACCCCTCAACCTACTCAATCAAAGAGAGACAGAGAGACCAAAGGAATCGATCAAAGAGAGAAATCAGTATGAAACGATCGAAATCAAAATATAAGAAACCAAAAAGCGACTGGATTGGCGACTTTGGATTGTGGGGAGATGACATGGATTTTGAGAGCTCCAAAGGAATCCAAACCTAAATGTAAGTTTTTTGTATTGAGTTTGACACTACCGAAATGGTAGAAAATCGAGATTATCCACTTTGTATATAATAATAGTTCTCTTTACTGATTAAAAAATGATCGATGTGGGTTTGTTGCTCTTTGTTTGTGAATCGGTGCTCCGTGGACAAGGACGGAAAAAAAACGATTTTTTTTTTTATTAAAAATATGCTTCAGGTAGTATAATTTTTTGGTGCAACTGTTATGGCTACATTTTGTTTCCTACTGTTAATGTTTGATGTTCATGCCTTGTTTAGATGATCAATAAAAATGAGGAGGATAGAGAAGGTTAAGAGTAAGTAGATCAGATAGAAGTAGTGTACATTATTAGGATCAAGTTTAAATATTAGAAGAAGTCGGGTAATTTATCAAAGACAAGGAGAGGAAATATAACCCCCAACCGAATCAAATGCATGGAGAGAGAGAGAGAGAGAGTGTGTGTGGGGACTAATTTTTAGGGAAGAAGATGAGATTACAAACATAAAAACATATATTGTTAGGTGAGAGACGTAAATGCCCTTCAAAAGCACCAATTGGGGTTTTTGTTAAGTTTTCCATCCATGAATTGGATGTGGAAAGTGAGGGATTGGACCAAGTAACTAACGCTTATATACTTGAAGGGGCAAGTACATTCAATTGGTAGTTGGAGGGGGATTTAACTAAAAATTGAATAGTTTAAGGGGCAAGTAGATTATTAACCCTCACAAAAAATTATACTTTGTTCACCTAAATAATTACTAGATGAAAGCTCGAGGTTTGTATCGTGAGACTCCCCGAGTCGTTTTAGTGAAATGTGGAGCTTTGTATCACGGTACTTAGTCAATTCGTAAACACAATCAAGTTTTCTAGAGAATGGCTATAATACATACCCAATATTAAAGGTGCATATCATATACACCTATTGTATGATTATATTGTGTCACCTCATCGGTAATCGTAATATTTTAGTGTTTAGTAATTTTTCAGCAATACGATTTGTAACATTTTCTATGATTCATAACATTTCGGTGCATCTCGTAACTTTTATAAAATAAAAAAAAATCATAACTTTATTAATTGATTCGTAACTTTTATAGGGGTGTGTATTATAGGCTTGCCTAGTTTTCAATAACGGTATCGGAACAAGTAAATGTAATGATCGAGGTGTAACAGTATCAAGAGTATTGAACGATAGGCTATGGGAACCGGTTGTCGTGGTCGTGAAGTTCAAAAATCATTTTCAAGATAAAATAAATCTAAGTGTTACAATCACCCGTAACGGTTGAGTATCGGCCGTTACGGCCGTGACTCGGTCTATAAATTGGAAACATTGGCAACGACAGAGTAGAAAGAGTGGGGTCAGCTGACCCCACGAGAAAAATATTTAACTCCTAAAAGTTCATTAAAGTTGCTTAATTGTGTGGCCTGTTTGAATTATAGTAACTCGTTTTGTTGTTTTAATAATGAGAGGTTGATCTTTTTTGCTAAGTTGAGTTTTAAATGTGATTTTTGTTGGAACTAAATTTTAAGTTGACATTATTGTGATATTTTTCTTTGATTTGTGGTTGGTAAAAGTATTTAATGTTTATGAATGAAACTATGCTTCCGAACTCTTGAAGTCGCCAAACGAACAGATACGTAACGGAACTGGCCAATACGTGTGTAATTTTCTCTCTCGTTGATATCTCGGGGTGTAATACTAAACGAAGGCCGAAAAACCATTATGCTACGGCAGTGCGGCCGATTTAATGGGAGTAAATTGGGCAGTACTCCCTTCGTTCCAAAATAATAGTCGACTACGAAAAGTCGTGTCATTTTTTAAATCAAAAAATTACTCGACGAGTACTTTAATTCGGTGCGAAAAAATTGGAAAAATGATTTACGGATGTACTTCATTTTTTTATTTGAAAAATTGTAAGAGAGAGAAAGTGGGACTCTTATTTAGGAACGGATGGAATACTTTTTTAGGTTCATGGACACATCATTTGCTAGACTTTAAAGCTCAAAACCTACTACTGGCAGCTTTCTCAGTTAATGAATGTGGCCATATGGGTTTCCCCAGATTGGAACAGTGATGAAATCTGTTAAGTATGCATTGGGAAGCTTAAAGCAATGGATGTCAAGCAAAAAGGTAATGTTCCTTTTTAAATATCATTTTATGTTTTTTTTCCTCTTAATATATACTCTCTGTCCCCAACAATAATCTAATATTTTATTTTTTATTGTCCCTTAATAATTATTCATTTTAGAAAAGTTAACTGGTAAAAATTTGTACAACTATTATTTTGTCATCTAGAAAAGTTAATGGGTAAATAGTTAATGATAAAAAATGAAGTTTAATTTTAGAAAATAGAGACAAAAGTTTATAGGAAAAGTATAATAACAATGTCTCCTAATAAATTGGAATAATGAAGCAAAACACTTTAAAATGGATGGAGAGAGTACATCTTTTGAGATAGTGATTCCTTGTAATTGTCACTCACCCTTCCCTTAGGTCCCCAAATCCTAGAAGGATTGCTCTTCCATACCAAACTTAGCATCAGATTTTCGATATCCAGTAAGATAATTTTCCTCCACTTCAATCTGGATTTGTTTAGAAAACCAGCCAACCAGCCAGGCGTTTAAGCCAACTTATATGCATCTTAATTAATCCCAATGCCCTTAAATAACAAGAACAATGATACATACACTCCCTCCCAGCCACTCCCTACCACTCCCTCTCTCACATGTGGTGTGACCCACCACATGTGGGACCCACTGTGGGTTCCACCACATGTGAGAGGGGGAGTGGTGGAGAGTGGCTGGGGAGGGAGTGTATCTATCATTTTTGAAATAACAATTGGCAAACCTTCATTGGCTGATCCAATGTATGGACTATTTTGCCTTTGTGAGATTCAACCTTGGGACCTCTTTAGGTAACCTTTTTGGTTTCTACCTCATCCCACGTGACCAAACCCTTTAGGGCTCGTTTGGCGGGAGGATGAGGAGGGGGTATAACTCATCCACCTTCCCCTTATTCCGGCTTTTTATGAAAGGGTGTGAGTTATACCCCTCAATACTCCTTCAGGGGTACTAATTAATAACGAGGGGGTGTTATAACTTAATACCCCTCCCAAATTACCACCGTACCCCCCTCATCCTCCTTTACCTTCTCCCTGTTTCCAGAAACCAACTCCTTTCCTCGAAATTTGTTTTACAAGCTCTTGCAATTTTCTTCGGATAAAAAAATAAAGTACTTTCGCACATAATTTTTTATTTTTTATTTTTGCACCAAATTAAACTACTAATCGAGATCTTTAATTAGATACAAAAAAAAATTTAAAAACTTTATACTTTAGAATTTGACATTATTTGGCTTATTAAGTTGCTTTGCAATATCTTTCGGACCAAAAAATAAAGTACTTTCAAGTATAATTTTTTGTTCATTTTTGTACCAAATTAAACTACTAATAGAGATCTTTAATTCGATACAAAAAATTGAAAATTTTTATATCTTAGAATTTGACATTGTTGGGGTATAACATAAAACTTACTAAATTAATATGCAAATTACAAATAATTGAAACATATTAGGTGGTATATTCCAAAAATATTAAAAAAATATTTTAACATTTATTAATATTTATTTTACATAAAATTATTAAAATTAGTTATTATAAATAAAAAATTAATAAGTTATATATTTAGTATAAGTAAAAAACGCATAATTAGAAAAATAGCAAAAAAAATTAGTTGGTATGCATAATTAAAAAAAGAATATAATTAAATCTTTTAATTTTAGATAAATTAATAAAAAGGATTCATATTTATTGACCAGTATATTTAATTTAATTAATCTTGTATTTATTTTATCGTAAAATCTAATATGGCCCATGCACAAGGGCAAATAAGTCATTTGTCAGGTTTTTACATCATCCACCCAACTTTATTCCCCTTTATCACAAATTCATCCAAACCAAGTACTATTTATTCCTCCATAAATTTCAAATCAATATGGGTCCACCTTTACTAATAATACTTTTACTATCTTATCCAGCATCCGATCGGGGCTTTAGGGTTTGGATTTCTTTAGATTCATTCTAAGTTGTAACCTAATATCCTAAGAAAAGGGAAGTCACTAATCTTTAGATTAATTCTAAGTTGTATCCTAAGAAACTCCAACTTCGGCCTAGCTTATTCCAACTTCAATTCGAAAAAGGCTTTTGTTCCAATGTTTTATATCGATCCTCGGTTGTAAAGAATAATGAATGATTTTGAGTTATCAAGAGTTGAAAACTGCATTTTTGGCCCATGATTAAACAAAATATAAGAACCTTTGACAAAAGAGAGCAGATTTGTATGATCAGCTGACAAAAAATCAAAGGAAAAGTAAATAAAAAGCAATAATGCAAGAATTGAAAACCATAGCTCTGAATATTTTTGGATCAGATTTTCTTTTCTATGTTATTATGAACCTGCACCATGTTTGTTATTGATTGACAGGTTAAGTTGCCTATAATTGCATTCCCTTCAACAGCAGAACTGGTTCCTGAGCCCCTTGGTCTTGTCCTCATTATCTCATCCTGGAATTTTCCTTTTGGTAAGACATTAATGCCTGAGCCCCTTGGTCTCGTCCTCATTTTTGCGTCTAATTATTCAGTGCTCCCATCCTTCCGGGAAGTACACTATGATTGTCGAAAATCTGTATGCCCTTTTCCCTTCCCTTTTCTCTCCATGAATCCAGGATCCTAACACAGCCGAATAGAATCAACACGAGGAAATTGATCACCTAGCCAACTCTGTGCAGACGACAACAATTTGTTTGGCTGAGATAGTAATAACTAATTAATGAGAAGTTGTTTTCTGTTTATATATCTGTAGGGTTGTCGTTAGAACCGTTGATTGGAGCCATAGCTGCAGGAAACGCAGTTGTTATAAAACCATCAGAGTTAGCTCCAGCATCTGCGTCAGTTCTAGCTAGTGCATTGCACTCTTACTTGGACACCAAAGCTGTGAAGGTCATCCAAGGAGGTCCCTCTGTTGGTGGCCAACTCTTGCAACAGAAATGGGACAAGATTTTCTTTACAGGTCTTTCGAATTATTGCTCTTCATTTTTCGTATTCTTTGCTTATTCTTGGAAAGGGTGGTCCTAGCGCAACCATAAGGCTCCCAATGAGGTTCCCAACCGTAAGGGTGGTCCTAGCTAATTATTGCTCTTCATTTTTCGTATTCTTTGCTTATTCTTGGAAAGGGTGGTCCTAGCGCAACCATAAGGCTCCCAATGAGGTTCCCAACCGTAAGGGTGGTCCTGGCTAATTATTGCTCTTCATTTTTCGCATTCTTAAAAAGGGTGGTCCTAGTGCAACCATAAGGTTCCCAATGTGAACTGGTGGTCACAAGTTACAGCTGCAGAAACAACCTTTCTGCTCGTGAGGGTCATGCAACGTACCCTTCCCTAGACCTTGCAGTAACATGAACCTCTTGCGCTAGGTAGCCCAGATGTTCGATCTATGTATTTCACTTGCGTTTCTCTGAATTTTTTTTTGAAAATGAGATGCAAATAGGCAGTGCAAGAGTGGGGAAAATTGTTATGGCTGCAGCAGCTAATCATTTGACACCAGTCACGATGGAGTTGGGTGGGAAGTGCCCAGCGGTTGTTGATGAACTCTCTAGTTCTTGGGATACAACGGTAATTTCATAATTATTTTTCATTTGTTGCGATATCGGATATATAGAGGAAATACCTTGACAGTGAAAAATAACAGAATAACCTGACAGTAATCGAATCAATTTCATGGTATTTTAATCTTTTCCCTTTACCTATAATTCCATCTTGAAACGACTTGATCCAAACCCGACCTTGGAATATCATGTAGCTAAGTTTATTCAAGCTGTTAGACCTTGTTCCAGATGAGTACAGAGTAGGAAATGATCAAAATTCATATCTGGATGCAATTTTCTTCTTCCAGATGACAATAAGAAGAATTCTTGCGGGTAAATTCGGGACATGTGCTGGTCAGGTGTGCATAGGAATCGATTATATCCTCGTAGAAGAGAAGTTCTTGTCCACTCTGGTACAGATAGTTCAACGATATCGTACTTATATCAAGTGTAGAAATTTACTTGTCTTACACATTGACATCGATATTTTTGAAGCTGATGGTTCTTAATTTCAAACTAAACAGGTTCAGCAAATGAAGGTGTTCATCAAGAAAGTGTTTGGAGAAAACCCAAAAGAGACTAACAGTATTGCAAGGATAATCAACAAAAATCACTTAATCAGATTGAAAAATCTTTTAGATGACCCTATGGTAAATGCTTCAATTGTGTATGGTGGCTCGATAGATGAAGATCATCTGTAAGCAATTTTATGCAGCTGAAATTATCATCGAAATCGTCATTTTTCTCGAACCGGTTGTTCAAATTAAGTGTCTTTTAATTTCCTCAATGCAGGTTCATTGAGCCAACAATCCTGGTTAATCCCCCACTCAAGGCTGCAATCATGAATGAAGAAATATTTGGTCCTTTGCTTCCAATAATTACTGTAAGCAATTTATACATATGGATTTTAACTCAAGAAAACTACTAGTAACCAAGTGAGATTTTGCTTCTCTTTCAGTGTAAGTTGATGAACTATGCTTAAAATAGATTTTTCTCGATTTTCGCATGCAGTTGGAGAAAATTGAAGATAGTATTGAATTTATCAAGTCAAGGCCTAGGCCGCTTACTATTTATGCCTTCACCAAAAATGAAAAGCTCAAGAGAAGGCTGATATCAGAGACATCATCAGGAAGCTTGACATTCAACGACACTATTATTCAGGTATGTCACTAAGAACTCACGTGTTTATTATATTTTCTGTATCACCGGTATTTCGTCGTTAAAGCAAGTCACTAAAGAAAATTAAACAAAAGCAGAGGACCATGATAATGAAAAAAGAGTAGGCAAGTCACTAAATAAAGCCAAAAAAATGCTTTATTTTTCTAGGCAACATTTCTCTAATAGTCATTTATTGGCTTAGTTATGCAACCAAGGTGTCCATATATAGTTTTTTCCTTCTCTCTTAAGGTCATTATGTTTTTGCTATATATGCAGTATGCAGCTGATACTATTCCATTTGGAGGAGTGGGTGAGAGTGGTTTTGGAAGGTACCATGGAAAATTCTCTTTCGACGCGTTCACGCACGAGAAGGCAGTGGCCAAAAGGAATTTTCTCACAGACTTCTGGTTTAGACTGCCTCCTTGGAACGATCACAAATTGGAGCTCTTTAGATCAGCTTACCGTTACGATTATCTTGGTATAGCTCTCATCACACTGGGCTTAAAGAAGAAGCCATAGTATGTTCAAAAAACCCAATAATGTCCAATATGAAGCTCCTTGTATCATCAGCTTGTAGTATCAAGGTTTGTACCTCTTTAGATGGTGTTTAACTTGGTTTAAATTCCCACTGCGTTGCACTTAGAAAAGTTTTCCTAATACCAACCCCGGGATTCACAGAAAACCGAAAAAGTAGGGTTGGATCTGTGAGATTGGTTATAGCAAGGCCTGGCCGGAAAGTGTTCTTGCCTCTATCATTAGATCGGGGCTCCCATTTGTGTATTCCAATAAGGCTTCAATGCCCTCTGTTAATGTTGAAAACCTATTGATGTGTAAAATTCACCTCCTGTATCAAAGCCTCTCTACATGGTTTGTTCACCCTCTCCACCCCTCCAGGACTCGGGGGAGGTGAGGTGCACAGCCGTGCTGTGCACCCCTCGGCCGTTGGATCGAGTTTTGGATGGCTCGGATGCGTTCAACAATTTTTTTTTAATTTCAACTTTTTTTACCAGTAAAAAATCAAAACACATCCGAACTGTCCAAAACTCGATCCAACGACCGAGGGGTGCACAACATGGCTGTGCACAGCACCTCCCCCGCTTCCCTCCACAAGCTTGCGCGAAATAACTACAGAGAGTGAGAACCGGTACGTGGCCACGTAACTTAAGGTTGAGTTGGTGGGATTGTTTCTGTATTACCAAAAAAAAATTCAGGAAACTTTTGTATCATAAATTTCCCATTTGATTTAAAAGAACTGTTACTGGTACTTAAACTACTACTCCACCCACCAAATTATTGTTCCATCTTTCCATTTGAATATGTCTCAAATAGTTAAGTCTCGTTGAAGAATCAAAATAATTTATTGTTTTCCAATACTACCCCTAACGTCTGCCTCGCTCAGAAGCGAAAATAAAGGTATAACATCAGTTTACCATCTTTCTTTTGGGCTTCGAGCTCTTTAGGTGTGGGTTTCAACCCTTGGGGTGCTGTGGTTGGCTTCTTGCCAATCGTGGTTTGGGACTTGGTTTTGGCACCGTTGTTTTTGCCGTTTCCTTGCCCTTTTGGTCATTGTATTTCCAATGATTAATAAAATTTTCGTCTTTCAAAAAAAAAAATCAGTTTACCATCTTTCAAATTCAGATTGAAACCCAACTTTACACGTCATCTTACGAAGCTAAAATTTCTGAAAGAGAGTAAGAATGTGAGACAGACAGTAGAGTTCACCAATTGGCAAGTGTCGCCAAGTTCTCTTACTGGAACACCTTGCAGCACAGGAGCCCAGGGCCAAAGTGGAAAAATGCTGCACTTAAAAGTGGCATTAGTGAAGAATTCGTAATGCTTCAGGGACCAAAGTAGGACAAGTATGAGAATTAATACCAACTAAAATTTATCAGTTCAAGAGTCAAATTAGGTATATTCAGTCTTAGAACCAAAGTGAGGAACAATAATAACTTTCGGGTCAAAGTGTAATTTACTATGACAGAACTACATATTTGAAAAAGATGTCATAACGCATAAGAACTGCATTCACCGCATATTCAAGCAACTTTGCTATGCGTGTGTGGGCCCATTATTTTAGAATTTTTCATATCTCAACAAAGAGCAAGGGAGGGGCAACATTACCATTTGAAATCCAACGTACCTCTTTAAAAGCCTTAGTTGAGTCTGCTTCAAATAGTCGACATTTCATTCCTTCTGTTTACACAAATTTAAAACGCGGACAAACGACAAATAAATGTAAACCTATGCTGCAAAACGGAACTGCTTTCCAATGTTTCTCACTCAACACTAAAGGAGAAACTCTTTCCTGCACACATTGAGACAGATATACCAGGATTTGGCAGAGGAATCCGCAGTTTCTTGCATGCTCGAGATTGCTGTCTTGCTCGATTTTTCTTTGATTACAATAGGAGCGCAGAAAACGAAATAGACACCGATATATTAACTAGGTTCTGTCATAAGAAGCCTATGCTTTGCTGTAAGAGGCCTATGTTTGCTGTAGAGGCCTATGCCTGCTGTGAGAGTGATGATGTTCTGTGCCACAACGGCCGTCCCAAAATGGCACTTCCGTGGACAGCAAGGTATGCAGCATTCAACCTACAGTTCAACATTGGTTATTCTAGAAGTCGCTAAGAAAACAGTAAACTTATGTAAATATGTACGCATACAAGGAGAGAAGTTTTACTTGTCAACATCTGGTGTAGCCAAAGGATCGTATTCCTCCCTTTGTTCCATAGCCGGGACAGCGCCTGCCATGGATGCCATTTCTTGAGAACCTTCAGCCTGGAATCAAATACAAAAATAATCAGTGGAGACAATAATTCCGTTTTGGCAACAATACTCATCATTGTCTTACGAACAACCAACAACAAAAACCAAAATTCAGAACCAGTGTCTACCAATCAAGATTATGTCGATTTATCAAGAAAACAAAGACCCTATCCAAAAAAAAAAAAAAAAAAAAGAAGAGAAGTATAAGGTGCATCCTCCTCGCTACTCACTCTTCCTACCGGAGCTGAATTTTTTTCGCCGCTCCTTCCTAGCATGCTTCCACACGAGGAATCACCAAACCAAGCAGAACTTCATTACTTCTGTTGGAGCCTTAGAAAGAACTCAACATAGACATAAGACCTAGAATGGACTGGCTTAGAGGCAAGAGAATGGCAAGTCCTGAGAGTACTCCATTGCTGAGGTCACAATAGCCTAAATAACAATTAGTAACAGAATCATAAGTGAATCCCATGCTATCCTGTCATTCCTATTTGTCAACTTAATAGTCTAAACTCTAAAGAAACGTTTGTTTATGAGTTAAAGACTTTTTCATTATTGATTATAATTCTAATGAGACAACGTTAATTTTCTTATATCTAAATAGTAAGTAATCATTTGCCACATTCTAAAGAAAGTGTAAACTACTATGAAGCTGCAGCTTTAAAATTACTAAAATTATACCGTCAAACAGGCAAAGATTGATATCTATAAATATACTTCTTTCCATTTAATTGTTCGGTCCCACAACGTCTTTGTTCAAACTTCAAGCAACGGGCATGCGTCCCTCAAGTATCAAAAGTGTTGTAAGGGGTAAATAGATAAGTACAGTGAAGGGATAAGTTTTGCAGCACCTGTGTCAAGACAAAGGCAAAACTCCTTCCAAGTGTTCGTGTTTCTTAGAAAATAATGTTAGCTGTGTTCGTTTGAGGAGTTTTGGGGAGTTTAGTTTTGTTTGTTTTGGTAATGAGTTGAAAGAGAAATAGGGTAATAATTGGAGATAGGGGTAACGAGTGGAGAAAGATAGAGACAGAAATAAGATTAATAATTAGAAAGAAAGGGTAATGATTGGAAAATTAAACAAAACTAAAATAAAATGTCGAACGCACCCAGTTATATTTTGACGTAGCCCATTAAACTAGACATCAATAGCCACTAGATGAACAATATTATGAGTCCTCTAACCTCACAGTCCAACACTAAAAAAGCAAAGATATATAGACATCTTTGTCACATGAACAAAGTGATAGACATCTTTGTCACATCGCCGTAGACAAAGACACCACCTATCCACAGAGCTCCTAAATGTTAGGCCATGGAACATCCCAAGTTCCCAAACATTCCCACAGAAAACACCATAAAATACTCAGCCAACAACAACAACAAAAAAAAAAAACCACAGTAGGACAGACAAAAAAGTCATCGAAAGTTGTCATGCAAATGCAAGGATAATGCCTCACCATGTGAAGCAAGGCAAGAGAAGGTCAACATTTTCAAGTATATATAGAGATGAAAAACACTGCTTAAGGATGACCCACACCCATTACAAGCGAGGAAAATCACCTTACAGACCAGAAATTCAAAATACTCTTTCAGTCTTACTAAAAGAGGTACTTGGTGCTTACTGACACCTTTCTGGTTTTCATTCTCAAACAACAAAAATTTTAAGCAAATTCCCGAGAATATCCGCTTCCTAGTCTTGCAGTAATCAACACCCAAACTCGCACTAAACAAGGAGTTTTAGTATTTCCCCCCAAAAAAAAATCCACTTCATAATTCACAGTTTCACACCTTCCCACGGAGAAACATCATATAATTTTGTTTGGCTGTATGATGATCCTAAAACAAGCGTCAACTGTTCATTAAACAAACTTTCTCCAATGGTTAACCTTTTCCGTGGCAAATGGAAAAGAATCTTAAGAAGCCTATTTTACAGGTATAGCTATTACTAGCTATAGGTGTCCTAAACACATTCATTGCACTAGACCGCAACCATTATGCCAGCCGATATTGCAATTTAAAACTCTGCTCCTACCTCAAACTTTCAAAGACTCTCAGGAGTCAGGACATACAAATCGTCCAAACAAATACAGAACTGCGTCCGTTGCATTCATTTCTCGCCAAACACATCCTCTCTAAGCAATACAACAAAGAGTCATGTGCAATTTTATCATAACAACAAAGTCCCAACAGACACAGTCAAGGGTTTTATCAATACCCCCATCTCATTATGGATTTTGACACCGCTGTCGACAGAATTTCGAGACGAGAAGCAAAAAAATGCAACAGTTTTGTAAGTCTCTCCAAGTAAGCTAACTGGCTGAAAACACTCCCAACCCTTGCCACGGATCAGAGAGAAAAGTCTCCTTTCAAACTGCCAAGTCTCGTCTAAAGAATATTATACCTACCACCTTCTCGTGAACTGTGCCCCTAGAGTCCTAGACTCTGAACAAAAAACCAAAAAAAAAAATGCCATACCACATGGCCCATGCCTTTCCCATCGCCTTTCTTCGAAAAAGAACCCTCCACCAAACTGCCCTCTGGATAACACTCCTTACCAACTCCGCCAAAGAGAAGGGATTCAATCAATCATGTTATAAGAAACATATTGATTTGCGTCTTCTTGTCTTTGGTTTTGGATGGATGAACAACCTTTAAAGGAAAGTCAAAGACATTGCTAAATCCAAGTAAATAAACCTCTTAGCTATCAGAACAATAAGAAAGAGAGAACGCAACAACCAGGTAAGACCGAAACTGCTATATCTCCTAATTCCCCTTAGAATACTCATTTTTCTCCAGCAAGTTATTCTCCTAAGACGGAAATAACGATTTGATAGTCTTATCGTCTGTGGGTTCTTAGTGCCTTAAATTATTCTACATCTGACTTTTCACAGAAAAAAGGGCGCACAGTAATCAAAACTCCATAAATAATAGATAAAGAAACAGCCGCCCATATGTTTTAGAGGTTGTGGAATATCGACAGCATATCTAGAAAATCATCAAAAGGAACATTTGAAGTATTATTACCTGTTGAGGGTACTGCGTGTAACCAGAGTATGCACCATATGCATATAATGAAGGATCATGAGCAGCCCCATAAGCATAGGCATCATAACCTTGTCCATAACCATAATAGGTGCTGCTATATTGACTTGGATCTGCTTGCTGACCCCATATACTAGGTACGTCCTAGAACACAATATCAAAACATGTCAGGAATAGTTAATTATTATAACGATAAAAATTATTTAATATAGAAATAGCAATTGTAAAAGAATGAATACTTTACCAACTGTCACTGGCAAGAACCGACTGTGAAGTATAAATTAGGAATTATAATTTAGGGTTTCCATCCGTAAGGGTTTCAGTTAAATTGTTATTTATTTTTTATGTTTGGGGTAATTTAGTCCTTTTATGTTATTAGGTTTTGCTAGGGTTTTTAGGCTTAGCCTATATAATAGTATGTTTGTTTGGTTTGGTAGTAGATGCAATAATAGTACGTTTGTGAAGTATAAATTAAGAATTATAATTTAGGGTTTCCATCTGTTAGGGTTTCAATTAAATTGTTATTTATCTTTTATGTTTGGGGTAATTTAGTCCTTTTATGTTATTAGGGTTTTGCTAGGGTTTTTAGGCTTGACCTATATAATCCATTCATCAGTCTTGTAATTGCATACAGCTTTCTGATGCAATAATAGTACGTTTGTTCGGTTTGGTAGTATATGTTTGTTTCTCTTTTTCTTTGAAAGCTATCATGGTATCAGAGCCATAAGATCTAGGCCTATGGGATATTCGCTCCCTGGCGGAGGGCTATACCTCGTCGTCGTCCACCAGGCACTCATCGCAACTGCTGATCACATTTGTTCATGGAGCACTGTTTATCGAAGTTACTGGTCATCGAATGCACTGTTCATCAGAGGGTTCATGGGTACTGTTCATCGTCAAAGTTTCTCTCTACTTCCTTCTATTTGCATCAGCAATTTGACATCTGCTCAGGATTGGTTCTTCCTCCTCTTTGCATCTGTTCGGCATTGATTTTTCTTTGTGTTTGCATGTTCTAGTTTTACACCGCTTTGCATTGTTCAACACCTCCACAGTAGTCGATTCACATCAATTGATTTGCAATATGATTTGCAACAATTGATTTGTAGTAATTTACTGTCAGTAGTGAATTTGCAGTAGTTGATTGGCAATAGTTTATTGGTAGTAATTTATTGGCAATAGTGGATTTGCAATAGTTTATTGGCAATTGTGGATTTGCAGTAGTTTATTTGTAGTTGTTATCGCCTTTGCAAACTCACGATGCTTCGCATCATGAGTTTGAGGAGGGGTGTGAAGTATAAATTAGGAATTATAATTTAGGGTTTCCATCTGTTAAGGTTTCAATTAAATTGTTATTTATTTTTTATGTTTGGGGTAATTTAGTCCTTTTATGCTATTAGGGTTTTGCTAGTGTTTTTAGGCTTGGCCTATATAATCCATTCATCAGTCTTGTAATTGCACACAGCTTTCTAATGCAATAATAGTACGTTTGTTTGGTTTGGTAGTATATGTTTGTTTCTCTCTTTTTCTTTGAAAGTTGTCACCAACAAATCACAAACATGTACTCCCTCTGTCCCAAAATTTTGCACCATCTTTCCTTTTCAGGATGTCCCAAAATTCTTGACTTCTTGTCCATTTTGACTAGTCAATGAGAAAATATTGAACTATTTCCTTTTCTGCCCTTTATTCCCATATTCCAATTTAAACACAAAAGTGGAGGGAAAATGAATTATTTCGATTTTATAAAATAATCATTGCATTTTTAGAAGGAGGGTATTTTTAAATTTTTTTTTTTTTTTGGAAGAGTAATGATTGTGTTCCCTTAAAAAGTTGGATTCTGAGAAAGGGCGTAAAATTTGGGACATAGGGAGTAGGGAGTAACTCAATCGTGTTTCTAAAATTCACTTGGCCCTTAATTTTGTCCAAGGACTATTATTCATCCACCAGAGTTGACAAAGTTCCAGATTAAATCCATGATTTGACTTGCTTTATTCCCCTGACCCTCCACTATTTGAGGTATTGCAACGAATCTCAAACGATATAGAAAACTGGCAGCTGAATCTGTCATAGACACAGTCCTAGACAGAAAGATTCTGTAAAAAAGTCAAGATAATTCACCTGTTTGGCCGCAGGGTTCCTCCCCCAAGAAAGGTGGACCACTTGTTGTCCAACCACTACACCCTGCATCCTTTGAATTACGTCTTCCGCAGATGCCCTGGACATAGGAAATATAAAGAGATAGGTAAGGCAAGAAATGGGAGGAAAAAGGGAATAAACAAAGATCGGCTATCAAGCAAGACATAATGGCAGATATGGACTGCACCAAAATTATCGTATGTGATGCACCTTAGGCTTATCAGAGAAGGTTCATTACACGAGTGTTATTAAGTGTCCCTCTTCACAGAGAGAGAGAGAGAGAGAGATGCTTTAATGAGACAAAACATAACTCCCCTTGTAAATTCTTGTGCTAAATCAAGTAGCATTCACTATCCTGACGAACCTGGTTGTATACTGCACAAAACCACATCCTTTCGTTGTTGGGATCTTGACATACACAATTTCCCCAAAGTGCACAAATATTTGCTTCAGTTCATCTTCGGTGACATTAGGGTCCAGGTTTCCAATGAAAACCTACAAAAGAATATAGAACTTATTAAACAAGAAAAAGCATTAAAAAAACAACCAAGAGAGTTGGGACTTACTGTAGTGTTATTAATATCATTATCCACTGGAACTGTCTGCACAACTGGAGCATAGGCTGGAGGTGGATATAATGCTACCAGAAAAAATTCTAAGGTTAGTTCACTGTCAACAAGACAAATATAAGCACCAAATCACCATTTGGTGCGAGAATTCTGCATGTCAAAGCCCGGCCCTTGCCTCATGCAAGGAGGTAAATATACAGATACGTTAAATGTTATTCCAGATTTAGATACAGGTTTGGGGATACGTTAAACGTTATTTTTTTAATATATTTTTTAAAATTTATATATGAAAAATAGATATTTTCTGCATTAAATATACATTTATATTTTAGTTTTTGTCATCAAAGATAATAAAAGCCCATGAAACTTATTTTTGAAGCCTACAAAGAGTTGTGGAAAGTACAACAATATTCGCCCAAATATACAAGCGCATTAGTAGTTAAAAAGAATAAATAAACCCATTAGAAGATTACAAGCCCAATTTTACATTTACAAGCCCACCATACAGCCCAAAAGAGTAGGAACGAAAAAAGAAAAGAAAGCAGCAGCGGTTGACCTTCTTCCTGGATCTGGAGCAGCGGTGAGCCTCCTCGCCAAACACGACGACAAGTACCCTAGAGCCAGCGGCGAGCCTCCTCGTCAAACACAACGGCAAGTACCCTCTCTCTCTCTCTCTCGGTGTGTCTGGATTTTTTTCAACGCACCGGGTGCATATCCCGCACCCGTATTGTGTCGTGTCGACACGGGTACTTCGCCCAAAAATGCAGATCCGTGTATCATAGAATACTATCCAAAAACAAGGCCAGAGGCCACCACCTCTAGTGAAGTTGAGAGAAAAAGGATTCACCTAAACAATGTCAACTACACAAAGAATCCCAAAAATTCACATGGAGCAATCTAAGCTGTTCGTTTCCACTACCAAACAATTTTGATGTTTGTGAACAATTGGCATGTATGTGAATTATCCCTTACATTTAGAAAACTGTTACCCGATATGTTAGGGGTCATACATGCGAAAAAGGAGCACATCACTTAACTCTTCATTTAGAAAGAGAGAGAGAGCTTGAGAAACGACCAATCATCATGATTCATGGTAACATTAGCCACAAGATTATAGTGAAATACGTTATTCACAGCCTTGTATAGACTAATAATTTACAAATTTAAAAGACTAAACAATCGGTAAGATAGTTTTCGTCCAATCAAAAAAAGGTTCTATATTACCTCTAGTTGCTGTATATTGCTGTTGAAACCCAGTGGTCTTCTTTGGCGTTGCCGCACTTATCCTCATTGGCCTGGTTGAGCAGTAGACACCATTCATTTCAGTCATAGCACGATTTCTTTCTGTTTCATCAGCAAATTTAACAAAACCATAACCCTTTGAGCGCCCAGTATTGGGATCAGTCACAACCTTTGCACCTCTAACGGATGGGTACTGAGTTCGAAAGGTCTCTTGCAACAAGTAATCTGTAACATCAGGTGCTAAATCCCCAACAAAGATAGAGTGCTCTGGCCCAGCATCGGGGCGTCTTTCTCCAATCCCAAAAGAAGCCCAATTCAACCTAAATGTTTGCTCAGTTCCAGGCATTTGTGTTCCATTGTATGTCTGCAAAATCCTTTCAGCTGCTGAATGTGAAACAAACTCCACAAACCCATAACCCTCTGGCTGGCCAGTGATCTTGTTACGTATTATCTTTATTGAAACAACCTGAATAAAGCATGTTGGTCCAATTAGTTTCACTAATACGCATTCCAATGAACCGAACACCAGAATTTTATCTTTTAAAACTTGTTTAGCAGTGAACATATAAAGATCAACTCCCTAAAATACAAACCACACACATAAGAAAACTATAAAACCTAACGTAGAAGACAGGTTGATAACTTGTGCAATTGCAAATCGAGTGGCATTAAAAGATAGCACTTTCTACTATAATCAGATGTCCACACTACTGGTGATCCCAAAGTATAAGCCAAGAGGCACTTTGGTCGCCAATAAAAAAAATTCAGTCTATTAAGAACCTAAATATTAAAAATGTGTATTTAAATGGACCCTGGAGCTAACTGCGTCCAAATTCATCGTCAAATGCAAGGGTATTTTCACAACTTCATCACATCTTTTTTAATCAAATTGAATCAAACTTTTGGGGACCAAAATTGAATCATGTCTTCACATCTTTTTTCCTCAAAAATAAATACATCATCAATCATACCCAATCGAAAATGTCACCAATTGAAATTGTGACCTAAGAATGCATTCTAAAAGTAAGTTCACAAGCAAATTCAATGGAAACATGCATTTGGGCTTAAATAAGGTAGATGGCAGAAACTTCCTCTCCTCTGTCACGCAAACCTCCACCTCAGCACTCCAACTATCCTTGAGAATTTTGGTGCTAACTCTCCGAACTCTTCTTTATTTCATTTCAACATCAATTTTGACACATTTTAGCTTCTTCACCACAATAACCTAGGCTGTCCACCCCCAATGAACCATCCTCCCTCCAACACATGCTGTAAAGCTGAAAAGGTATTGCAAATACATATCCCTACAATCAAGTATATCTACAAATAATCCTAAATGGGCTTCGTTCTTGCCCATGGAAAAAGGATTGCCATTGGCGTAACAGCTTGGAAGAATATTGAACTTCAACTTCAACTCTAGATATACAAAATACATTCGACTCTATTGCAACACGAATGTCTCGCTCCAAACCTTCAACACAATGGTAACATCCTCAGGCATCAAAACATTATCTTGACTAAAAATTAAAAACTCCCTCATAGCCAAAGAAATGTGACCACAGCAACTTCTTTTAACCAGGTAGCAAGTCTCCTCCAATACAACATGACTTACTCCATCTTTCTTGTGAATCCTCCGGCAGACCCCCAAAAAAAAAAAACCTAAAAAAAAGACCCACACCCGACACCCTCTGGTAGACCTTTTTCTTCCCATCAAGAACTAAGCTAGGATCCCATAAATATCATGACAAGTTCGCCTTCCATGCCTAAAAATAGAACAGAAATTCTAAATTCTCCTAAAACAAAAACTTTCTTATCCCCAACTCTATAATTTTCATAATCTCTGAGCTAAAACGAGAAATCCAAGTCTCTACTTCCACAGTCATGCTGACAATGCCCCGCTTCTCCGAACACAACACATCCGCCCTCTAGGAATTGAATCATTCACTTGACCACTTTCCTCTTTTCCACGTCATTCGACCCACAACTTCATAAATGTACTGGAAACAGTCCCCTATACTTTCATCTAGTACACTTATAATCTCTTTTAATCCTGGGTTCCTTGATTTGGATAATTGAATCCATGTGGATATAAAAAGTTGAAGTCTGGAAGGGCCTTCTTCTGAGTCGGCCTCCGTTTTTGTCTAAAAGAAGGTTAAATTGAAAGCGGTTGCAGGTAAGACTAGGACGTGCTTCTATCAACAAAATATTCATCGCTTTTACTCAATCTCATATTTTCTCTCTTTTTTTTTTACAAGTTTAGTTACATACAGAGAAAGATGGAAGACAAGGTGAAGGACTGACAAGGGAAGCTCAGAGCTACTCAAAGAACAAGAAGAGGTTGCCGGTTCTAAAGCAATCCTAGAAATCATGTTCATTTTTCCTCCTCACCACAAAGCGCTTCTTTTCTCTCTCTAAAACTAGGGTTTGCCTCTCTTCAAATGAGATTTTGTGCGCCATTCTAATCTGAAGTCTAAGTGAGGGCTAGCTTCCATGTGAACCTACAAAGGCCCCATTCGCTACCTATGCCTAGGTTATAGACGGGCACAGAGCTTATAGTTAAACATTTACCAGCACCATGATAAGCGCCCTGAGTCTCCACTGCTTACTCTCTGTCCCTCTACCTACTCTCGTAGTTGTGCGCTAGTGCTTCGCAGCTGTATCTACTCACTCCAAGAAGGTTATTCGTGTTGTCAATAAGATTTTGTCACATCTACTTCACATGCGGAATTCGAAGAATAAATGACAACGCGTAATTCTGTAATTGCTTCGCACAATGAACGAGGGTAATAGGAAAAAACTTATTACTGCTTTTTAAATTCCTTTGAAGAAAACTATCTCAGTACATATTGCCAAATCATCCATGACAATACTAAAGAGAGGGGATGAAGAAGAAAACTTATTACTGCTTTTTTAATTCCCTTGCCGCCACCTGATCCATTTCCTCCATCTCTCTCCAAAACCCATTCTCTCAACAACGTAGGACAAGAAGTCCCAAATCACACGATTAAGATCGGCATATAACACTTGGTGATTTTACCTTCAAACTAAAGGCCATAATCTCATAGACCAAAAGCTTGCATCTAAAATACGTATTCGCCTTCAAATGCAGATCGAGCCTCCAAAATAACCCACCAAGCACCTTTTTAAGACATCCTGGAACAACTTTTGAAACACATAAAATACAGCCCACAACGCTTTAACATCCATAACTTGTCACACCTTTTGGGGGATTAGCGGCAAACGGCTCCTCTCAATAGAACCTCATTCGTTTAATATTAGAAGAGCCATCCATCTAGCCTATGTTTCTTTTACCCATTGCTCCAACAACAATCTCATGTGAACATTTATGTATTGAACCTCTCCTTTTCCACCCCAAATTGCAGTCAACTCGGGCAAGACCTACTAGCACAAGCCTCACTGTACCGTGTCCCACGTATTGACGCATATCACCACAATTTCCCTACTCTCCACTCGTTCCTCCTCGCCAAACCCCCTATCAAATTTGTATCATATGGGAATTAACGAAGAGTGTGAAAAACCAAAGTCTCTGTCACCTCTGCCTTGAGCCACAAACCCCTCTCCTAAGATCTCGACCTAATCTACTCCATGCATATGACTACTTCCAACTCCTCCTTTGCCTTTTTCCCCCTTAAAGCTTCATCTTCTGTGAGGCAACCCTCCACCTCCTTCATTCCTCGAGAATTCTGATGCTTACTCTCCAAACTCCTTTTGCGAGTACAAATATCCTCACAATAAAGTATATGGGCATGTTATCCCATACTAACTTCGTACTATCCCAAGAAAAAAGAACAGCCCTTGGCCTAACAATTTAGGCAAATTACAGAACTTTCTCCTCCCACTCTAGATATACTAAACACAAGTATGGCTCCATTGCACCAGGTATGTCTCACTCCAAACCTCCAACAATGGCAACATCCTTAGGCAGCAACTCATTAGCTTTAGTGAAAACCAAGAACTCCCTCCTAACCAAAGACATACGATCACAACCACTTGTTTCAATTGGGTAGCAAGTCTCCACCAATACAACACTTACTCCGCAATTTCAGTGCACCGTAGTGCAAGTGGTAATGTGAAAGTGAAACTACCCCTAACCCATAACACTAATAAAACTTGCTTGACATTCTTCAAAACCTCAACATAACATCTATTCCTATCAACATTCTACGACTCCGTAAAACACCTTTTAAAAAAACTTATCTTATTTTTCCTTTTGGGATGCCAAGGAAAACCGCCACCAAGGCAGGGCCATTTTGAACCCACGCTGCATAGTAAACCCAGGATGGCTGCAATAATCGACCAATCAAGGCACAAGACCAATACCTTAAATCCCGTGAGGCATAGACTACCTCATACGTTCAAAAACCTAATATTTCCTCCTAAAATCAGCACTAATGTCAAAAAGTGGACTAGTTGACCCACTAAGAGAACCAAAAATAAAAATTAAAAGATGTGAAACCAATATCTCGAAAAGCCTTTTTTTTCCCTTGTTGGGTGACAAGGAAACCCGACACCAATGTAGGGCCATTTCTAACCCACGCCACAGATTAAACCCTATATACCCGCAATAACCCACCACTCAAGGCACAGGACCACACAACCTTAAACCCATAGACTACCTCATATGTTCAGAAACCTAACATTGCCCACTAAATTCGTACACATACATCGAAAACTCACCTAATTGAAACACAGAGAATGCAAAAAAAAAAAAGCCTTATAGAAGGAAATACATGCATAAATAGGTTTATATAATCCAATAAACATTATAAGACTCGGTGAAACTCGTATATCAAAAAACCTAATTGTTTCAATTTGTTGTAGTTGAAAAGGAAACCCGCCGGCCGCCACCCACCAAGGCAGGGCCATTTTAAACCCTCACGGTCAATACCGCAGAGTAAACCGGATACCTGCAATAACCAACCGGTCAAGGCACAAGACCACAACCTTAAACCCCTAGACTACCTTACAGATTCAAAAACCTAAAATTTCCCACTATAATCGGTGCTGTACATAGAAAACTGAACTAATTGAACTACTAAACGTACAAAAAAGAGCCTTAAAGAAGGAAAGAAAAGCATAAATAAGTTTATCTAACGTATAAAAAGCGGGGGGCACCTCTCCGGTGTGGGAGAAACAGTTGTGGAGGTAGGCTTCGTCGACCCAGATCTGTAAATCGCCAATCCAAAGGGTTCTGACTTCTTCCAGAGTGGTGGGTTGGTGGTAGGGTACTGATGAATTTGCCATTGTTGATGGATGCTGGTGGGTTTGAGCCTGTGCGCTCATCACCCATTGTTGCTGATGCTGCGCTTCCATGAGAATACTTACGTATTGGTGTCTCTCTCTCTCTATCTCTCTCTCTCTCTCTCTCTCTCTCTCCCTCTCTCTCGGTCTATGTTTATGGAAATTCTGGCCGCAGTTTCTCCCCCCTCCCTCTCAGAGAGAAAAATTTGGGCGAGTCCACCAAAACTTGCTGTGCAAATTGAAAAGGGTTTACATTTAACACCCTTTATCTATCAGAATGTCTCACTTTATCATATTTTACTGGAAAACCGTACAAATTACCCACTTGAAAGAGAGTATATAGATAAGAAAGGAGTATATATAGATTCGTTGTTTCTCTAACAACTCCTTTGGATGGAGGGGAACGGCGAGAAAAGAAAGGAGAAGAAAGGGGAGTGAACTCTCTCTCCCTTGTTTGGATGACCAAAGTGGTGGGAGAGGAAGAGAAATTGTGAGATTCCAGAACCCCTTACCCCCCCTATTTCTCGCCACTTTTGGCGCTATTTCGTGAGAAACAGATCGCCGGTGGCACATGCAGTCCACCTCGTCGTCAGATCATCGTCGTACTTGCACAGTTGTCTTCGTCTTGTCGAGGAGAAGCCGAATCTGTGATCAAAACTAGTTTTAAGGTCGACGGAGAGTCGCCGAAGATGAGAGAGATCACCGGAATGGAAGGGTGAGAGAGTGATTTCTCATGGTTATTTGGATGAGACAAGAAAAACCCTTCCCCTTTCTTTTCTTTTCTCACTAGTAAGGGAGATCCCTTCCCTTTCTTTTCCTTTCTTCTCTCACCATCCAAAGGGCCTATATCTCTAAGAGCGTCTCCAACCCAATTTATCAAAAAAAATCATTTCGAAGAACCAAAATAATACATTGAACTCAAAAAGTGATTTTGAAGAATACTATTATTTACATGAACTCCAACCATTGTTCTTCATTTCTTCAAAATTTCATTCATTTCTCTCCAAACTTCAACTTTCCCTCCAATTTTTGAAATTGAAATTTTGTTAGGAACTTATTTAAATACTAGGTGGGCAACACCGTGCTACGCACGTATGTGTCAACCCGTTAATGTAAACCCGTTAACCATAATAATTATAATTTCAGCTGTGGCATTAAAATACCACTAATAGCATTCTTGAAAAGTGATATATGCATCAGTGTTTAACAAAGAAGAATGCAATTAAACGAAGGATTTGATAGTCTTCTAAATTTTGAATTATTGGTTCTTCAAATTTGATATAATGGATTACCAAGATCAAAATGAAGAAGAAAGCTCAAATTCCGAATTCTTGCAATACTTTAAGTTTTTGGTTGTTTAAGCTTTGAATATCAGTGCTGAGGTTGAGAGGTACATATCTTGCGGACATCGGACATAATAATATGGCTCTCTGTCTATGATGGTAGTTGTTTATTTTGGTGCCAACTATTGTAGAAGCCTATTAAAGAGTGCAGAACCTATGTAACGGCAGCAGGAGCATACAATCGTTGTGGCATGATGGAGTGTCTTGGTTCAGAATAAGCAAGAACTTCACTTACACAAGAAAAGTTGCATGCAGAATACGAGTGATGCAGAATGATAAGTCAACACTTAGATAACAAACTTAATTTAGAATGGAAGCCAATTGTTGCTCAGCATTGGGCAAAATGGCTAACAGAGAAGCTTCCACAATCTTGACGCCCGTCAAGATACCAAAGTACCTAATATTACAACTTAATAAGTTAATAGCTGTCTGACTGAATAGATAGGTGCGAAGATGATTTGCAAAGTTTTGTCCACCCAAAAAACTCCATGCTCCCGCATCTACGCATTTTTTTTGGAGTCGCTGCCTGTGTCCTCATCATCGGATGTATCTTGCATCGCTGCACTTTCATCCGACACTTCTTTCAGGCTGTTTGCTTGCTCGAAGCTGGGATGTTTGCAATTTTTACAAGTTTATTGTCAGGGGGTGCAGTTTGCTTGCTCGGCTGGTATCTTGGGACACTCCCTGTTGGTAATTCTCTAATAGCGGTCGCATTAGGTTTGCACCTGTTAGGAGTTATTGTTGTTATTGATGCTTACTATGGAAAAGTTAATAAGTAGAGGTTGTGAAATTACCAAGCTTGTAGGGCAGCTGCCTGTGGGATTGGTGGATTGAAGATGAAAGTGGATGCATTTCTTGTACCCAGATTTGTACCTAAATGTATGAATCACTTTGGTGCGTAAGAATTTCTTGGATATGTTTGATTTAGTTTTGATTTTTTTCTTTTCATTAGGAATAGTAGATTACGGCTGCACACTATGTCACTGTGCCTCTTTAACCAAGACAACATAAGGTTAAATTCCAAAGTACAAATTGCATAAACCTAATCATGAAGTGCTCCCATTGGTTGAGAGCAGCAACAGAGCTTTTCTTTTCTCTTTATTCATCTATAAATATATATAAACTCTAATCAGTAGACTATTTAAATACCACATTTTTTTGCCAGCTTCAAGCGGTATCCAATTGCAATTGGATATGGACCTGGTAGACTTGACATTGCTCCTGCTTCAGCATCACTAAATTGGTCCCAGAGTGTGATATTAGTTGGGACTAACCTGGTTAATACGACAAATTTTTTTTAGGTAATATTGCTGAACATTGAATGTATAAATGAAATGCTAGACAAAGTACCCCTAATCTATGATGCGCAGGTCTGCGATCACGGAATTTCCAGCAGATTTTTTCGGCCCAACTTCGAGAATTGCAAAGAGCATATCTGTTTCAATGTCGGTTAGAGGCAAGAGTCAATGCAGTTAATTAGCGTACAACAAAATATTTGCCATAGTT